>PGCI01000039.1:0-97500 GCA_002873125.1 Puccinia coronata f. sp. avenae
GTGAAATTAGTATATATAGAGCCCTCTTTCCACACCAAATGTGGTTCATCATCATCATTTAGTATTACAGTCAATCAGTTACGCCGTGTCCTGTCCTATTTCAGTTACTCTGCTCTGTTTGCCTGTTTTATTCTTGGTGTTTCTTCTTCAACCAACCCTTCAAAGTGTCCAGCTCCTGCGCAGAAACCTACCAATCTACCCAGCAGCTCTACTTCACACCCCTACGTGGCTTTTTGGCTTAAAAGAAGCAATAGTGAGTACTTCTTTTATCCTTCTGTCCCCATTCTGGTTCCTTAATTGGAAAAGCACTTTGGTACCACCTTCTATTACGCAGAAACCCATTGTTTGCTTAATCAGACACCACCCTGCTTTGCAGATCTCTGATTTAGAGGGCACCTACAAACACCCCTGCGCCAGCAGGCCCCTCTATAAAAAAGAATTATATTCTTTTTATTTCTTTCTTTACTACTTTTCTACGTGAAATTACCCCACTTTACCCTTATTTTGCACTCTTATCACCTTGTGTAGCTAAAAGGTATTAGCCCTTGGCATCACAGAGGCTGACACCCATGGTACCCAGCACTCGGCTTGTCCCAGCCTTGGACGAAGAAGTGGCCGCCTTCTCCAACCTCAACGTGAGCTATCGTCGAGCCATTGGGTCCCTCAACTACTTGTCGGTTTCAACCCGCCCGGACATTGCATTTGCAGTGTTGCAACTCTCCCAATATCTTGAACGACCAGGCATTGTCCACTGGCCTGCTTTCCAACATCTTCTCCAATATCTGTCCGGCACCAAGAACTACTCCATTTGCGTCGGCGGAGGAGACGGCGTCTTTTGTATTTACACCGACGCGGACTGGGCCAACTGCTCTGAGACTCGTTGATCCTATTCAGGCTATCTCGTGACTTGGGGTGACTCAATCATCTCGTGGAAGGCCAAGAAGCAAGCAACGGTCTCCTCATCAACCACCGAGGCAGAATACCGTGCGTTGTACGACGGTGTTCAAGAGGCAGTTTGGCTTCAATCACTCTTGGGCTCCATCTCGGGAACCTCAATCTATCCAATCGACGTGTACACCGACAATCTTGCTGCTCTTGCATTGTCCAGAAACCCGTTAGCCAACCAACGCACCAAGCATATTGATGTCAAGTATCATTTCATTCGCAAAGCGGTCGACAAGAATTGGGTAAAAATCAACTACATCTCTATGGTTGTCATGCCTGCCGACGGCTTAACCAAAGCTCTTGCCAATCCCAAGCACTCAGCTTTTCTCAGTTTCCTCAAGATGAAAATTCAAGAACTTCGAAGCTAAAGAATCAGGGGGGGTATTAGCATATTTTACACCGCGGAGCCGAGGTCGCGTCAAAGATGGTCAACTGGGTCGCCACTGTGACCCCGCAGGGATGGGGCGTCCACAGGGTGGCATCGTGTTATACGTCCCCCGCGGCGAGTAGGCAGTGCGGCCATGCGTCGAGCCCCACGCCTCGTCACTGTGACTGAGGCGCACCACGGACGCACGCGGGGCGGGCGGGGGGCCGCGACGCCCCATATATAACCGGTGGCTTTGGGGTATTAGCAATGGTTCACGGGCCGGATATAGTCCGGTGTCCTAGCGGATATTATGAAATACCTGTGGTATTTTGCCACCCGCCAGGCGGGTAGGGATCAGGTATCCGACGTCCACCCGGATGTGAATCCGGGGACCTGCGGCCAGGGTCAGGGGACCGGCGGACGTGCGGATTCATTTGGGGCGCACGGGTGGGCGCCGCAGTGGGCAGCTCGGATCGGCACATATCCGTGTGCTCGATCAGAACCTCAGTTGGATATCCGCATGCATGAGTAACCGCGGACTGAAAGTCATAGCTGGCGCGGAGCCGCCGGCTGGGGCAGGAGGCGCAGACAGGAGGAGGGTGATCTTGGCTGCATTTCATGGTCAAGCAAGAGGGGGGGGGGGTAATGTTGACCCGTTATGGAAATACTACGATCTATCTAAGGGGAGGGCATCTATCTAATTGGTGGGCACTGGGGGGATAACTAGCACGGGGGGGATGACCTGGAGATTGTCAGCTGCGATTACCTCGGGCCGCAATGCGGAGTTCGACTTCTTCGTTGGTAGGGCAAAACACATCGGCGGTGTTGATCGCGTCAAGGTCGGCCGGTGACTTTCCAAACAAGTCCGCGTCTTTGTTACACAACAATCGCTGCCAGCTAGTCGGATGATGGCGGGTTAACATTGTGTATCACTAGCTGAGCAGGGGTAGAGATCCACTTACTGCTGAGTAAAGGTAACAGGGAGGCGCCTCAATTCCAAGAGGCGGATGTCAATCTGATCCCATTGGGATAATGCTTGCTCATTGCCCGTGCGTATGTGGTTGTGCATTGTCTGCATACGCATAAAGGCAAAACGGGTACGCAGGAGGGGGCGGGGTTGCAGGTGGGCATCAATCTCTTCGTCGGTCAGGGTTTTGTTGTTGTCCATGAAGTGTCTCCAGAGTAATCTGGAGAGCTCTTGGATTGGTGGGATGTAATGGAGGGTGCTATTTTTTAACACACCCATAAGGAGGACGTTGCGTGCCTTGTGACGGACGTGCTTGAGGTGCGTCTTCACTTGGCCGATGACGGACGCGGTTGAGACGGGGTCATCCAAGAGATACCTGGGCGGGAGGTGCTTCAGCTTGAAGGGGCCGGGTTTCTCGTTCAGCTTGAGCTGACAGGGGGGAGGGGGGTTGTTGGTCAGTGAGGGGGCCAACACTGTGGCGAAGAATGATGTGATGGGGCGGGTGAGCCCTTGAGGTGGTGTGAAGGAGCATTGGGCTCTTACCATGACTGCTCGAAATAGGGAATGTTCCCGATGGTCAGCGCCATACGCTTCGAGAGTCTCATCCAACATGGCCTGGCGGGCAATGTGGCGGAGATACATCTGGAATGACATGGTCAGATCAGAAATGGTTGGGCACGGGGCTGCGCGATGACGCCTGACACATACCTTGAAGGGTGCAGTGTACACGTGGGTTTTGACTTGATCCTCGTGACACATGAGGGATCCTGGATTATTGCCATTGCCCGTGAGGGGGCGCGCTGGGCCGGCCGCGGTCATCCTGGCCATCTCGTCAAGTCGCTTGATCCCGGCGGTGAGACATATTAGTAGCGCCGCATTTTGCTCGGTCTGTCCCATCTATGTGTCCATGTGGCATGAGCGGTCCCTTAATCAGCTGGGTTAGACTGGTTGTCTGGGTGCAAACGGTTCTTACCTGGCCCAGTTCGTTAGAAATCACCTGGAGGTCGGCCTCAACACCCAGAGTGGTGAAGATATACGAAAGTCGACTATTGTTATCCTCTGTGGGGGAGCCTTCTTGGTCCACATCGTCGGGCTCGTCATCGGAACTAGGAGAAAATGGATCATGGGTTCTGACCGGGGCAGCTGATAGTAGGCGCCGTCGCTGGCTAGCTGGGGCTTCGCTGCCTGGAGTTGCCACAGAAGAACGGGTCAGCTTGCGGGGATTATTGTGTGTAAAGGGAATATTTGAGGTGTTACCTCTGGCACTGGGTGACCGGGGGCGTCTGCCAGTTGGGCGGCTACCAGGGGTTGCGGTGATATCTAAGTCGGACCACATTGAAAATTAAAACCGTTGGTCTCGTGGTTATTTGCGGGGGAAAGAACAGCATGGTCTGGGAACTTTACCTGGGGATTGGCGTGAAAGGGCAAGCGTGTGGTTGATATCACCTAGGCTGTCATCGTCACTCTGATCGGGCGATTGAGCCAGGAATAAACCTGGGGGCATTATGTGTGGATGGGTGAGGAAGATGGGCCTGACAGGCAAGTGTCTTCGCAATGCCGCAACCGTGTCAAGGCAACCTGGTCCCAAAGGCGGCCATGTGCCCTAACCCTATGACCCTATGCTGTCACCATTTGGATGGTGCCAAGCATCACCACTCGCGCAGCAGTAAAGATTATGTCCTGATGCGGGTTGGAATCATTCACCCAATATTGGCTTAATTGGTTTATGGGGTAGGTTGCAGTTGTATGGCACAGCACAATGAGCACGCCAAGGGGTGGCATCATAAATGGGGTGCAGTTAATGAGTGGACTGACTGTAAGGAATGTTGCAGTAGCATTGTAACATTCCTTGGTTGTGGCATGACGGCTGTTGACCAAAAGCGCATAAGATGGAGGCTTTTGAGTGAAACAGTTGATATTGCGGCTATTGGATCTATATTGTGGTCTACAAGAAGGCAGCTAAATGTAGTTGGAGGGGAGTGGAGGCGATCATAGAATCTATGATGGCCTCCACTATCGCAGAGACTGGGAACGTGAAAGCAGGGGGAACAAGAAATCTATTGGGGATTTTGGGTGGCGAGTAGAGGGGTATGAGAGTTGCGCGCTGGTATTCTAATGGAGGATGATGCTTGCACACATTGTGTTTAGTGAGGAAGTCTCAGGCAAGGTGAGCTTGGGCCCTTGCCACACCAAGACACAGCAGGCGCGCGGGTCCCTCTTCAAACCCTAGGTCACGTAACTGTTGCTCGTCTGACAATGTGAAATAGGTCCAGTGGTGGATCTTCCGCTGCTTGATGAGCTTGCAAGTGTCGGTGTCTTCTTGTGCAATCCACGAGAGGGTGAGGAACTCGTCCATGGTCAACAACTCTCCTGGCGGCGGCGGCGCAGGCACGTTGGGGCCTGGGGAAGGTTGGGTTGGCGGGGCAGGGCAATTGGCCGGGGCTTCAGGGTTGTCTGAGATTGGCCCTCGGCGAATTATCTGGACGGATAATTCTCTTGGAACAGTTGGGCTGGGAACCATGACCATGATATCGGGCGATGGGGTTCGACCGTTACCCAAATGGACAACGGGGACGGCTGGAACTAGGATCATGATATCCGCTGATGGCGCGCGCGGGTGCTGGGCGAGTGCGGCCACCACGTCGTCAGTCTCCAATACCTGGTTGGGTTGGGGTCAAACAAATTAAATAATCAGTGAGGGTTGGTGGAGTGGTGCGTCAGGGGTGTGGACGTACCGGCTCATGAGACACACACCACAACTGTGAGTTCTGGCCATGTTGCGCGGCATCTACCATGGCCACGACAAACCGGCGCCATGAGGCCTTGCCCTGGATCATTGCATTGGCTCGTCGATCATACCAAGGGTGATGGGGGATGATGCCTTGCCAAGTGAGGGCGGGGGTCCTCCGGTTGGCTCGGATTCGGTCTGCAGCGCCTGGGTTCTGAGTTGAGAAATGATTGATTGCAAAGGTCTCGAATGACCGCCAGCCATAGGCCATTTCTATCGCATCATGGAATAGATCGACGGGAGGGCCCAGGAGTTCGTTTCCCACCCGGTACTGGTGGAGGTGGGGGTGCTGGAATTCGTTTATGCCTCCCCCTGGCAGATCAGGCCTTGAGACGCAGTACATCAACTGCAGGCCTCGCTCTGCGGCATTGACAACTCCTATGGCATCTCCAATGGCGAACGGGGACGCGCGACCCTCACCCAAAACAAGAGATGGCTCGCTAGGCGTCTCCAGGTCCTCGACCTCTGCGCGTGGGGCAGGCAGCACCGGTGGTGTTGCGCGCTCGGTCGCGGGGGGCTGGGGTTGTTGGGGAGTGTGTTGAGGAGTGTTCATGTTGCCTGCCAAAAGGAATTTGATGATCCGAAGTCGATTTTGGAAAGGAAAGAACGCGGGATGGGAGTTGGGGAGGCGGCAAGATAAGCCAGAACTGCAGGCCAGTTGTTGAATGGCATGGGTGGCGCTTGCTATCACCCCAAATATGACCAGTATTCCGCGTGTGGCGCATGTAATGGGGGGTGTTGGCTAACACTCATAATTGAGGACAATAAAAGTGTGATATTTACAAGATAAGGGGCCCCAAGCTATTGACAAATCATAAGTTTACTGGACCCGAGGGCACGCTTGGAGCCAGTGCAGGATCAGGATCCAAGATATTGTCTTCATCATCTGTCTCTTCGTCAATTATTTCATCAGTCCCATTGGACCACACTGCAAACCCCCCCCGGACAGAATCCACCCAATCGCCCGGTTGAGTTTGTTCCACTGGGAGCAATGATATCAGGCGGTGGAGTTCTTGATTGCTCAATGCTGCTGAATTGATTATGTAGTGATTGTCTTCACAGTGATTCACTGAGCGCTGGGTAATTCGCGTATCCTCACGTTCCATTCGTGCGGCTCGTGTGTTAACCACTGGACAGTGGAACTTGTGGCAATTGTGTTGCACATTTATTGATCCCATGATATACTTTGATGGGCATAGCAATCAGTCTCCAGGCATGGGAAAAAAACATGTGTGGCTAAGAGATTAGAATGTCCCAAGGCACACCTTTGTATGGACCACAGCATCGTAGTGTGTGCGCACTATGGATCTCATTTGATAGTGATCGTCCACATTGCTGGTCGCAAAGCCCTGGACGTGAACATAGTAATTGGTGGACCCCCGGGATTTGTTCACCCATATCGACTTGATCATTCCAACGAGATGTTTCCCACCTCTCTCAAACTTTGGAAAGCAATCAGACCTGTGCACTGGAGCAGCAGTCAGTGAGAGGGGAAGCACATTGCTCACCACCAGACATACTCCTTGTCGAAGCAAATTGTGCTTGGAGACCATCAATTGGGCGACTTGAGCTATCTGAGGGTGGTCGCAAGGAATGTCAAACTGGCTCGGAATCGGTAGCTTTTCCTCCTTGGGTATTTTGATGTTCAGGTCAAGAGGATAGGATGTGTTCTCATCCACCTTGTAATTATACCCCATGGCGCGTTGCAAGAGGGGATTACCAGTAAACACCTGCTGTACCTCACTAGCAGCAGTCGATGTGCTGCCTGACTGTTCGTTGTACATGACGCCACCAGATACCAGGAACTTGAGGGCGGAGTAATTTGCAAACGTGACCGCAATGTCTCGACTGGGGGATAGCCTGTTTGAGTGGATGGAGGCCTTTCGTGACACGCCATTGTACGATTCAAACTTCTCCGTAGAAAAGAGCGACGCGGGGCCAAATCGGCGGATGGACTGGGGGAGATGGAGGAGCATGTGCAGCTTGGCTTTGTTGACCCACTGCGCATTTGATTTGATGATGAGGCATATGAATTGGTTAATGTGTAAAGTGAGCTCGTTGATATAGCTGTCCATGTTAGAAATTCTGGTCTGGAAGATCAGCGCGCACATCTTGCAGAGTGCAAGCCAGATTTCCTGTCTTTCGGGCGAGAGCAGATCCAATAGGACAAATGGGGCTGATTGTAAGATCACCTTGAAGTGACGTCCACCAGGCTTTTGATGTGTTTAATGAGGTAGTCGGCTTTAATGGAATCAATATTCATGGACAAACAGTTGAGGGAATCTAATCGGCCAATTAGGATTGCCTTCTCTTTTTCCTTGAGTTTTCCAATGTCGTCCGCGCAAGATATTTCACCACCCCCAACAGGACAACATGCAGAATTTCCACCGGCGTGTCCAACACCCCATCAAAGCCTGCAAGAGAGAAACACAGTCAGGGAAGCTACACCATTGGAGGACCGCTCACAATTTACCTTCCAGAGTTAAAAAAGGGTTGTACAGCCGGTTAGGATAGTTCAAGTCCAAAACCCCCATCATTTCCTCAAGCACCGGGTTGGTTCTTGACTCTATAATAAATCTTGTATTGATGGCATCTTTCACCCCCCACGTTGTTGACTGAGTTTTGAACATGGTAATATTTCTCAACATTGCAATGTTATACAATGCATGTGATCTTTTGAACGTCACGGCCCAGTCCCTTGGAGGATTGGGACTCTAAATAGCATTGAAAGACCACACACGCTGTCAGATTGAGATGAGCTAGTCTAGGGATCATGGAATATGATACATACATGTTGGCCGAATTCATTGACCTGCAGGTATTTTTGGATATAGGTCTTGGACTTGACCATGGATTTGCGTTCCACCGATAAAGTACACATCCGGCATGGGTGATTGGATTGCCCAGGGTTGGGGGTATTTTTCACCTCGGCATGCATAGGTGAATCAGCCAAGAAGCAAAGCACGACCGAATGGACTAACACGGGCTGCGAAATAGTACAGTCATAAGCAGCAAACCCATATTGGGCCATGCGACTAAAGTCCACAACCCAGGATCAGCAACCATGATAAGCCCCGTATAATATATGTAACACCAACAGCTCACTTTAGATGATGCACAATCTGCTCGGATATCTCAAGAACGCTAGCCACATTTGATGTTGACAAAAAATGGCAATTATATTCCTGGTTTGATAAGCGCGGGGGCAAACCAGACAGCGTGAAGAAAAAAGAAATATGTTTGTTGAATTGTTTTGATATGTTACCCAAAGTGTCATCAGCATAAAGGGTGATGGGAACATTGCGCACAACCTTGCCCTTGGCTTTGACTCGCCAGGGGCTGGGGAGCGAGATCACTCGTTTGTCATCTGGGGAGCCATTGGACTCTATGAGGCAGTGATTGCATGCGTCAACGAGGCGCGTGCGATCCGACATTAGAATTTCCGAGAAAATTCGGTCAAATTTAGTGACTTCCATTGATTGCAACCTCGGATCATCAAACTCCAGATGTCGAGGGATGGTGATCTTGACATGATTTCCCTCTCTGATTGTGTTTGTCTCGTTGACCTCCAGAACCCTTGCGCACAACAAGGAGCCACAGGTAAAAAAGAAGACCGGGATGACCACCGCGGAGGATAATAGCTGTAACGGTTCAAAGATGAAGAAGTGCTTTTTGTTCACTTCACACATCTGTGGTCGGTGCGCTGGCGCCAGGCCTTTGAGCCATTTCTGCGACTGAGAGAACTTGTAGATGTCACCCTCGTTGGTGAGTACTGGATAAAAATCCAAGTGCTTGCTGATCAGTGGGGTCGCCAAGTCCTGGATAAACAAATAAAAGTCCAATCAGGTGTGAACATAAAGGAGCAACCCCACGCCCAAGCTAAAGGCCTGACGCACACGAGCAATTAAATTTTCGGGGTTGAGGGCAAAGATTGGTGTGCCAAACGGCGAGTTTGAGTACATGACACGGGCTTCTAGCAGCTTGCGTATCCTGGCCCTTGAGGCTTGGATGGTAGCCCAAGCAGGAAGGCTCACATCGCACAGCGTGAGTATGGCACAAATTTTTGTGTACATTGAGCGAGAAAGCATGGAGTGCGTATGGCCCATAACAAGGGACCCAACAAGTTCCTGGGGGGCAAGAGATAGGATATCACGTTAGCCAATGGATCTAGGTGTTAGATGCAGTGAAATTATCACAAATTGGGAGTTGACCATTTGGCTTTTGAAAGGATACCAAGGGTGGGACTTTTCAGGCCCTTTATCCACGCATGGACCGCGGCATTCCGCGGCATATTCACCAGGCAACGGCTCTGCTTCATTTTCTTGGATTGCCTCGACTTCGGCATCCAAGAACGCCAGCCAGTTATCATGTCTGACTATCCTGGCAATGGGCACAGCATCATCCACCCCGTAGGAGATGGGATCGGTGTCGTCAAGTTCCTCTGCTAGGGTGCTGATCAAACCAGGGGCCAATGGCTCGTCCATGCCATCGAGGATCCCATGTACAGATTGCCAAAGCAACTCTTCACGGGCGGCATCTTGCTGGGCTGCATGTCGAAGTTCCTCCGCTGCCACTTGTTGTGCTGTTTGGACAGCTGGGTTTGGGACTTGATTAGTGGATGATAACGCAGCTCTAGCATTGAGGATATGAGCCGGTCTTTGCCGGTGCCTTGCTACGTCAGTCAGCACCTTGGAACGGGGGCAAATAATGCACCGGTATGTGTTGCGTGCCCGGTCAACCACCAAGAAGTCTGATCAGATGAAAGAAATGCCACGATTAATTCTGCGCTATCAAACGTGGAGATAAGGGAATTCCAATGCAGAGAGACGGGTGATCAGCCCAATCCAACTCACTAGGATCATCCATACGAAGCGAGGTCTCTGAGAGCAGGAATGAGGGGGGGAACGGCATGCAGGCTGATCATGATTATTAACAGTGACATGATACCATGTATAATGTGGCAAGCTTGTATCATGTGCCTAGTGCACCCACACAACACACTGCCACTTCTCCCCCAACGCGCAACATGTCTCATCCTGACACACTCCCAATGAAGGCAGCATTCAATGAATATTGTTCCTTAATGAAGTGTCGGAGACACAGTATATATCAATTCCAAGTGAGAAGCGCGCAGGTGCACTTGGACACGGTGATGAAAGGTGGGAGAGAGAAAATTTGGGCAACAAGGGACATGACACATGTGAGAAGATATGAGCTACAAAACAACAGCCACATAGAGTATGGGGTTGTTCAGTGGGATATCTAAGAGGGAAACGAACTGCCATGACAAGCGAACCGCTCATCTATCTCAGCTTGTAGCCAAAGAGAACGAAGCTTTTTGTCCCTTATCCGGGCAAAAATGATTGAACTCGTCTCGTCGCGGAAGATCTTGAAAGCTGACAGCGCTTCACTTGGGGATGCGTCCTGGGCGTGAGCATCATGATACAAATCGATTGCACGCTCTATGTTGCAAGTTGCGATTGCGGCGGAGCATGCTTGTTTCAGAGGAACCTTGAGACGTCCAATCATATTGTGTCGGGAAGATTGAGAATCAACCATAGAATCATTCCCACTAGCGGTCACAACCGCTTTGGAATGCGAGCCAGGAAGGGATTGCGTGGGAGTGTTCGCAAGTCGGTTCGTTGGATGCAGAGGTGGGATCGCGATGGGTGGACTGGGCGGAATCTGTGTCTTTGAGTAAATGGGCCATTTCCCGAATATAATATCTAATTTGACGAAATCGCCTAAAGGCACACCTCGAAATTTCAGTGCATGCGGGTGGAACTGCACATGCGACTGGGTCAGTGTTGTGCACTATTGAATGGAGAGTGAATGACAAGGAATAGAGGAGTGAATGACAAGGAATACAGTAGGAATCGACATCACCTCCACATATCTTGCCCAGACCTCATCAGAAGCCGAGACTTCATATTTTGACGGATCATACTGGAATCCAGGGGCCTGTTTGCATGCAATGAAAGCATCGTAGTCCTCTTTGAGAGAATGGGTAAGTTTTGATTTGACGACGTTAAAATTGATGAGGTGCCGAGCTTCCGGGAATTCCTTTCGGAGCTCTTCAGCCAATTCTTGATGAGTTGAGTCAGGGAAGCCTGATTTGGGTTTTTTACCCATCGCAACCTCACAAATGTAAAAGCCGAGCATCGAGTAGACCATTGGACCCGTCCAAGTCAGAGTCTGGGGACCAGATGGTGGGGATGTGGGGTTCGTCCGAGTCCAGAAAACCTGCCGCGTTGGATTTGCCAAGATCACCTGGGGCGTGGGCCCAGTCGAGAAAAGCTGGGGCGCGGCGCTAATCAGAGAGGTTTGGGAACGCGATGGCGCGGATTCCGTGCGAGCTGAGCTGAACCTGGCCCCATTAGTGGATTGCTTTCTGGAGTGGTCTCGAAGTCGAGTGGTTGATCGAGCGGGTCGAGAAGGGGGAAGGATGTGGCCATTGCATATTGCGGCTCTTCTTTTTTCCGAGGCCTTTTGCTTGGCTGCATGGGCCCAGATCTCCTTGACGATGGCCGCGCCCTCTGAGTCGGATTCGTCCATTGTGGGAGCCGTATTGATGAGCTGGTTGTGTGAATCGGTCGGTTGGGGCTTAAGAGGTGATTCAGTTTTATTACATACACAGCAGGGTCATTGGCGACCACCAGAGTCAAAGTGTCGCCCGAGTGGCCTCAATTGGACGACGAGGGGACCCATGTTGCCTCACCGGCGCCACTCTGAACGTCATGGCGTCCTCACCCACGGGGGCGCCCGCGGGGCGAACTTGCCGGTCACACAACCGCTCTGTGACTGTACCGTCCTGGAGGCGGGGTCCGCACGCCCGAACTCGCGCGGCCGTGTAGTTATCTCGCTACTAGCATAAAATTAGTCTAAGTAGATGAACAAAGTTGTAGTCCGCAGCACTCTAGCAAACCTAAATGATCATGTTATAAAATCTAGTCAACCGGTTGTTTTCAGTTTTTCTTCATCATCATCATTTAAGCTTTCCATTCGCTACTTGCTCACGTCTTGCAAACTTTCAACCTTTGTTCAGGTCCGTTTCTTTTCCTTCTCACATTTCTTTTCATTTCATTTCTGATATCATGTTCTTTTGGTCTCATCCCTTGTTCTCAGGTTTGCTCCTCATCTGTGTCGCCGCCGCTCGTTGCTTGCTTGCTTATACATCTATCTCGCTCACAAAAGGTGTGATCCTAATAGAAATTCATCATCATTTAAGCTTTCCATTCGCTACTTGCTCACGTCTCGCAAACTCTCAACCTTTGTTCAGGTTTGCTCCTCATCTGTGTCGCCGCCGCTTGTTGCTTGCTTGCTTACACATCTATCTCGCTCACAAAAGGTTTGCTCCTCATCTGTGTCGCCGCCGCTCGTTGCTTGCTTGCTTACACATCTATCTCGCTCACAAAAGCTGAAAAGCTTACAAAAACGGTGTACGTTGATTGCCACTTGTACTGGTCAAGCAAACATAGCCTGCCAAGGAACCAGAGCCATCCACGACGGCAAGTTTGTTGAGAGAAGAGCTGCTTGCACATTCATCGCGTCTCGATAGCTCTGCCCGGGTTGTTGTACATAACATGAGGGGCTGGTACAGCATTAAGGCCGCTCCCGAGAATTGAGAGGGAGATGATCAGGCTGGCTGTTAGGAACCGCATTTTACCGAGCTGGTTTTCTTGGCTTTCAAAAGTACTCAATGAATGGTTGTCTTGAGAAATGAAGATTTCAGATTGTGGAGAGTACTGGGTGCGGTCCGTCAAGGCATTCCACTGTAACAGTTTTTGGCCATGTCCGAAATGCTTTTCATGTCATTTTTTTCTGCACACATATATTAACATTAACATTTTCAAGACCTCTGGGTCCCTCATGTGGACGGATAGACCTCTGGTGTAGTTGGGCACGGCAGGTCGACTCTCGAGCCCGTCGAGCAGACTCCACCGCGCCGTCAACCGGCAATCGGACAGGACTGGCCGGATCGGCCTGTCCTCTCCGCTGGTCCAACACTGTCCAACACCGACCATTCCTAGCAATTGAGGATTGATCAAACGCAAATGGCGCACCACTGTTGACTACATAAATTCCATCAATACATATCTACGTTCAGGGTGTTCAAAACTAGTGAGTCAGAGACATACTTCTCTGCTCACTATAAATACATGCAAAACATGTGTATGTTGATCTTGCGTCTGGGAGTTTTGTTCCCGCCGTTCTATGATATCATGCCAGAAATGGGCCGAGTCCCTCGCGCGGAGGGGGTTGGACAAGTGAGCCGTTCCACCCTGTTCCACTCGAGGAGGAGGACCTACGGCGCGGCGAAGAGAATTTGATGTGGTGCTGCTGATGGTTGGCCAACTCGCAGCTTAAGACTGGGGCAAACATGGTGGCTGGATTCCGAAGTGGTTCCGCACGGGAAGATGCGGGGAGGAGAGTGTTCTCTCCAGCCCATGGCTGCTCGAGAACCAACCCGAGAACAGCGTGGCAACGCTCAACAAGGCAATCGCCATTCACTCCGTAATCATTACCTCCGAGTGAACACATGTGTCCCCGAAGAGACAGTTTCCCTCACGGGATCCTGTTCAGTATGTTCTCAAGCTCTATCGGCATCTCAACCCCCTTCACTGTAGGTTTTGGAACCTGGGATGGAAACTGCTTGCGGGTTCCACTTCCTGGTCTCGATTTAACCTGCAGACGCAGTGGCACCTTGCACCCGATAACGACGAGCGGATGAGGCAGCTTCTCGTGTTTGCAGGGAAGGTAAGCTTCAGCAGCACAGACGAAACTGTGTACTCAATCAGAGAAATGCCATAATGACAACTGGGCAGCTTTCCCGTTCAAGAGTGTTCGCCTTGCTTGGCGGAAACTTGGGCGAGATGCCTAGACCCGCGAAGGAAGTTTAATTTGCAGCGACTTGACAAGCAGGGCGATTTTTGCTGCCATGATGGCGCAATTGAACTGACCACCAGGTGCGATTAAACTGTCTACCAGGGAGGATCTGTCCCTGGCCCGACTTCATATCATCATTCCCATTTCAGGGTCCATGAATCGCCCATGGTGCCAGGGGCAAAAAAAGGAAAACATGAGGAACTGTGAAGAAGAGATGAAATACTACATAGAGAAAAGACGAGGGTATGGAATGGTAACACATGAGGCAATAGAGTAAAAAGGGTGAGAAGAAAACAGACTACCGAGGACATACAAATACCAGACAGAATGGGATGTTTATAGAATGAATTGTGAATATGTTCACTTTTATGAGACAGATATCAATGAGAGATTGAACTGGGTGAGAGAAAGAGAAGGCAGAAAACAGACAGACAAACAGATACAAATGAGGTAGAGAGGAATTGTTGATGAGAGAGAAAATGATGATAAGAACCAAAAAAAGAAGAAAAGAGACTGATGAAGATCCAGCCGAGTAGAAAACAGACAATAGTGAAATGTAAGGAAAACTCAAGTAGACATGGTAAATACTTTCTATTTTTATTGGAGGATAAACAGACAGTCAAGAGAAATTGGTTTCAAGCGGATTGGTTGGAGGGAAGAGAGTCACGAGAAGTGGAGCGGGGGCTTCTGCGAGATAGAGTAGGAGAGCGGAGGCGAGTGATGGGCGAGAAAAACTTAGGAGAATGGATGCTTCTGAGCGCTCGGTTTACCTTTGCCCGGAGACTCACATGCTTTGGCTCATCATCATCGTCTTCGAAGACCGATGGGAGGAGAGATGACTGACAAGGAGGGCACACCGGGGCTGCCGACTTGGGCATCAAATGCAGGGAGAATCCTTCAAGGGGGTAAACAGCAATGGAAGACATCCTATTTTATTCCTAGCAAAAAAACAAACAAATCAAGCAAAGAGCTGGAATGAATGGGGGGGGGGGGGGGGAAGGTTAGCAAGCAATGGAGTTTTTTTGGAAGGGATACAGCGACTGGTTTGTTTTGGTGGGAGGGGAGTATTTTTGAGTGCGGTTGAGGACAAAGTGGAATATAGCAGCTGGTTGTGGGTAAAGTGGAATGTGTGGGATGAAGGAGGAAGAAGGGCGATTGGGGAGAAAGTCCCCTGCTTAAATACACATGGGTGGTGAGGACTCGGCCGGCAATCAAGGCTCCTGATTCTCATCTGGACTGTCCCCGCCCCGCACGGACGGGCTGTTAGTCGAATCAAAGTGACCCCGGCCAGTTGTTGTGGCAATAGTGGCCTGTGCGCCAATCAAGGACCGGTCAATATCACAACAACAGTCTTTGCGCTCCATGAAAAACGCGCTGGATGGCAGACGCGCCCATACTTTCGAACTCGGTGCCGTTGGTACCACAATCCAGCAACTGAAAGATGAACCGGACTGGGCCAAAAAGAAATCAGAGTAATCAAGTAGTACCGGCCGGCCAAGCAATCATGAATTGCCCCGTCCGTCTGCCAATGGATTCAGGGTCCAGGTGGCTGGACGGGTTTGTTCTCCCAAGTGCCGCGTCCGCTTGGGTATTCAGTCTTAGGATGAACTCCTCAGCATTTCCTACTGCGGCCGCGTGTAGAATGTGACGTATCACCTGCCGGTCATGCAGGCTCAATTGTGTCTAATTTTTGTGCCGTTTTTTCTAAACAGCAGCTAATTGTCCATTCAATGTTGTGGTCCCAGTCAGCACTTGGCCCGGCTGTTTTTCATTTGGACTCCAACTCTGCTGATCATCACACCGACCAATAGTCGGTCACAGCGGAGTGACCAGCCACACCCGGTGTCAAATAAGTAATTATGTTCAGGCTGATGTTCTTCTGGTAGCCAGCTGCGCTTACGGTACTGTGGCTGGGGGCATTGGTTGCGCAATCCATCATGACATGGACTGGAATAATGAAACACTCCCATGCAACAGACAGGCCCATCCATGCCGTCCGGTTAGCTTGGAATTCAGCGCAGCAAGATTGTTTCAGCTCCTACAATTACCAGCTGAGCATGCTAATGCAGAATGCCAGACGTTCTTACAATTAGCCCGCTGGAAGGTGAATTGGGGTTCACCTGACTGACCGTGTTGCGCACCTGGATCACCGTGCCACGGCGGCCATGTAAGTAGCGCAATGGATCCACAGCCGGTCCGAAGATCAAGCAGCCAGACTGTCGTGGCATACAGACGAGACTTTTAGCTCGATGAATGAAAGCTGATCGTCTCGCAGAAATGCGGGAGAGATGCATATGGCCGCAGAGGAGTTCAATTCGCAACCATCTGACAAGCCGGGCACCTTGTGCCGCCATGATGATGTGACATTTTTGGCATTGCGCCGTTTGCCAGGGAAGAGAGAAAACAGAAAAAGGATGCAGCAAGAAACAAACAAACCGGAGAGGATAGATATGCAGAGAGAAAAGATGGGAAGATATGGGATAGTAACACAACCCGAATCGCAATACAACAGAGAGAAAGAATGAAACACAAACATGCAACTACCTCAGACCAAAAAGAAACAAAAAACAGAATGAGGTTTTCTCAAGATAAATTGTGAATATTTTCACTTCTATGACACAGATATTGGTGAGAGATTGAACTGACTGAGCGAAAGAGAAGGTCAAAACAGACAGTCAAACAGATGAAAATCAGGCAGAGCGGGTTTGACGAGAGGGAAAATGAAGCTGAGAACCAAAAAAAAAAACAGAGAATCCGGCAGAGTAAAAGACAGACATAATATGGAAAAGGAAAACTCAAGCAAACAGAAAGAAGCCATGGCAAACACTTTCTACTTTTATTGGGGGATAAACAGATAGTCAAGAGAAATTGGTTTCAAGCGGATTTGTTGGAGGGAAGAGAGTCAGGAGCAGTGAAGCGGGAGCTTCTGCGAGATAAAGTAAGAGAGCGGAGGCGAGTGATGGGCGAGAAAAACTTAGGAGAATGGATGCTTCTGAGCGCTCGGTTTACCGTTGCCCGGAGACTCACATGCTTCGGCTCATCATCATCGTCTTCGAAGACCGATGGGAGGAGAGATGACTGACAAGGAGGGCACACCGGGGCTGCCGACTTGGGCATCAAATACAGGGAGAATCCTTCAAGGGGGTAAACAGCAATGAAAGACATCCTATTATATTCCTAGCAAAAACAAACAAGCAAGCAAGCAAAGAGCTGGGATGAATGGGGGGGAAAAGGTTAGCAAGCGATGTAGTTTTTTTGGAAGGGATACAGCGACTGGTTTGTTTTGGTGGGAGGGGAGTATTTTTGAGTGCGGTTGAGGACAAAGTGGGATATAGCAGCTGGTTTTTGGGTAAAGTGGAATGTGTGGGATGAAGGAGGAAGAAGGACGACTGGGGAGACAGTACCCTGGTTAAATAGACATGGGTGGTGAGGACTCGGCCGGCAATCAAAGCTCCCAATTCTCATCTGGACTGTCCCCGCCCCGCACGGACCGGCTTACGGGCAAAGCGCGGTAACCGCTGCCGGCCCATGTCATAATATCAGTCTTTGCGCACCACGAAGATCCGGTCAGTGTCATAATACCAGTCTGTGCGCTCCTTGAAAAACGCGCTAGATGGCAGACGCGCTTGCAATTCCATGCCTGATGCCGTCGGTATCACAATCCAGTGACGGCAAGATGAACTGCACTGGGCCAACGATGGCCGGAGTAATCCTTCACTACCTGAGGGCAAGCTCACCTTGGGTTATTTGGTTGGCTTGCGAATCGATTCAAGCGGCTTGCTGATCAAGTTCTTTGCTCAGGTTTGCGTCTATCAAAGTGGTGATCATTGTGAGTATTCATATCTATCTTCGCGTACCAGCTATTGCAATACAAGCAAAGCTGAAGTATTGATGTTGATTCACTCAGGTCGGATTAATCATCCTCGGGATTATCTTGGACGCGGGTGGCGGACCCAATCACGATGCCATTGGTTTCAGGTACTGGCGTAATCCCGGCCCCTTGGTCCAACTTCCCCGTTGACATCAAAGGTGCTCTTGGTTTATTCCTTGGATTTGGGTTTGTGCGACACAATAATATTGTAGCCGAGTCTCATCTGAAGCAAACATGACTCAACTGGGATCATAAAGTAAACTAACGTAACATGCCTGCGGATGTCACTTGATCCCCCCCCCCCCCCCATCACACTACTTTCTTTTTCAAAGTTCATGTGTATTTCTTGAATTTGAGGTAAATTCATCATTCGGATCATCATCGCCATTGCCTAGATTAAAATCGCCGCGAGACAAAGGTTACTACGGAAGTCGTCTGTGGAAATCACAGCCACTGACTCACCCGGGTTGCCCCTTGCATCGCCTCGGCCATTTGCTGATTACTCCTGATTGTCTGGAGCCGTAAGCTGACCGCTTGTAATTGAGTCCTCATCGAATAGAATTTTGCCACATAGCGTCGGGTGCGAACCAAATCACGAGCCATGACCTTGCACGAATTCTATCCAGATCGTCGGTGGAAGATTTGGATCAACTTTCTTGAGATGTTTTGCATCAATCCAGTCTATTGAGAAAGAAGATTGATCTAGATGATCATGATGGGAACTTGCAGACCAACCATTTGGCCTTTGTTGGCGTTGGACTTGATGTCAATGATGAGCTGTTTTTCTTGGCTTTCCAGTTTGGTTCGCTCCTGATCTAGTTTTTGAGTAGCTTTCTGCAACGATCTCTGATATACCCGCATCCTTTCGGCGGGTGACTTGTAGCGGCCAAACACAGCTCCCTAACGATGATATCAAGCCGGCGGTAGGTCAGTTGAGGAAACGCTGGACACATGCTGAGAAGTGGTTTTGAAATGACAAACGATTATGTTCATCTTGGAAACGTGTTTCCTGTCGCAAGTGGCGAAAAGATAGTATGGCGTCGAGTGTTTGTGGTTTGATTGGGTTTGGTGACTTGATGTCGGGAAATGGGCAGCAGACTCGCGCAGTGAGTCTTGCAAGAGGTCGATCTTTTCCCCCAAGTTAACACAGGTCCCCCATGTGTAGCCCCCCCCCCCCCCCCGCGTCTCGGGGAAC
This sequence comes from Puccinia coronata f. sp. avenae, assembly GCA_002873125.1. NCBI lineage: Eukaryota > Fungi > Basidiomycota > Pucciniomycetes > Pucciniales > Pucciniaceae > Puccinia > Puccinia coronata. The sequence continues at coordinate 19,020 of PGCI01000039.1, forward strand.
TGGCTGAGAACAGATGTATCACCACTCAGCGTGTCCCGACGGGCCGCCGACATCCCCCTACCTAATTTGTGTCGTCACCATATGATCTACTCAGATCATATCACGTTCTTGCCGGTGGGGTGACCGAGAGAGATGGAAAGAAATGATATTGCCGGTGAGACGCGTATTTCATCGAGACTGCCAGACATATGGACGTATTCCTAAAAAGTCGTAAGGGGGAGGGAAAGCCTACCAGGACCACTCCATCCCCCCGCACGAACAGCATATCACAATTCCGTTTGACCGGCTGTTTGAAAGGAGAACCGGCCGCATGGTAAAAAAAAGTATCGATTTGTGTACGGGGTTACGAGCACGACTTGCGCGGATGATCGGCTCCTCCTCGGCTCTCTGGGGCGGCTCGACCACCGTGATAGTTTCAGTTACATCTGCGAGGACCATGTTCATGTGGCCATCGTATGCCTAATATGGAATCACAAGTCGAAAGCAATCAGGCTTTTCTGCTGATCGACTCCTGCTGGAGAGAGGAAGGCTTTTCTCTTACGTGAAGCGTTCCATTGAGCAGCCGGTCGCCTCTCAGGTTTTTAAGCACACGTTCGGAGAGTGATAGTCGGATCGAATCGAACTGCAGAAACACTATCAGCGGCACTGGGTGAGCTCGGGTTTTTTCAGGAGAGTAGAAATGCTACATAGACAGCGAGGCCGACGTACAGGTTCTTCCACCCCATCGCTGCTCAAGGTCAGCCATCTGGGACTCGAACATTGAGGATACACAAGCCGAGTACCCGGATTGCGCGCTGGATTGGGTCGCCGGATCAGAAAGATGGTCACTGGTTTATTGGAGAGGCGGAAACCGGCGACGCCCTTCTATTGACCCCCCGCTACAACTCCACGGCGTGCGGCCAACTTTCATCGTTTGCGGGGCGCGGGCTGGAGCGAACTTGAACAAAGTGCCGGCTTGGGTCAGTTCGGGGCTGGAGCGGGCCGCAAGGGCCCCGGCAACAGGAGAAGAAATAAAAGTGAAGGACAAAAGATGGAACGTATTATCGAAGCAAAAAACCAGTACATAACGTTATGATGTGATTTAGACAGCGGTTCTCTTGAAATGCAGTGAAATGACAGTCACGATTCCAACGATGTGACATGATCTAGAAAAGAGGAAAGTGTTCTGGCAAATCAAGGCGGAGGAACAATAGTGCTGACACTTATGACTGGCTCAGTGGTTCCACTTCCTGCAACTCTTTCTTAGCCCCTTCGAGAATCGCCAATATTTCACCATAAACAATTTCTCCATAAACGTCGGTGGGATGTTCGTCGTTTCTGTTTTTATGATGGCTCGATATGATTTCGGCAAAGGTGGCAATACAGTCATGGAGAGGCTGAGATTCTCGGTACTGAGGCGTGAAAAGTACCATAAGGCGATGGGGATTAGAGAGGTAACTGTCCTTAATGACTCCTAACGTCGTCGAATCCAGCTGATTCCAGTTTGTCACCACGTTCGGTCGCCTTTGATCGCGAGGATAATGGATACAAATCCATATCAACACCCAAAAAAAGGATTCCAGGTCATCCAAGTGATTGTGGGAATTTTCTTGCAAAAGCAAACCAGCCGACATAAACACTTTTGTGCCGGTTCTTGCATGGCGATCTTCATCTTTTATAATAGGGTATTTAATCGCCACATCTAGGTCGATGAGGAAAGATTTCAGATTCACATCGTTCGTCTGGTTGTCTACCATGAGATTGTTGAGCGAGATATCTCTGTGAAGATAGCCAGCGTTCAATAAGGCCTGATGTCCTTTGATACAGCCCTCGAGGGCCTCCAACAGACGAACCGGAGAATCAACTGTGTGAATGGGTTCCCCTGCGTCTTTAAGAATCAACCGTCTGTGGACGCGATTAATGTATTCATTTGGCGCTTGTGGATCATTGAGCTGTTCAGCGATGTTGAACGTCTCGCGAGTTGGCAAATTCCTCCGAACGTAAGATTCGATGTCGACGCTCTTGCCGGCCACGTGGACGTCTTCATGATGGTGATATCGGGCTACATGGGGTACTTTTTTTTCTGTCACGTCGCGAAGCATAACACCTTCTTCGGCCCAATGTGTGGGTTGCCATGAATCTTTTATCAAAAATCTTTGATGTTCATCTTCAGGGAGATGCGCTGTCCAGCACGTTGTACCGCGTCCACAGATTCCCGGCGCTCGGAAGATGACCGGGGGGTCTATTACAAATGTTTCATTGCCGATCCTGGTTTCGATTCGGATTTCATCAGGACGCCTTTCAACCTCCTCGAAGGTTGGATCGAAGCCAAGTAATGCCTTATTGCACGTTAAGAAACATGCCATAAGATTGAAGAATTTTTTGAGGTTTTCTCTGTTCTCTTTGATGTTGACTAATTCAGAGCCAATCGCCCCAGACCTATCAAACTGCCAGAGCTGCATCGAGGTTCCACACAGAGTAAACCCAACGACAAAGCTTCGGGTGGGCTGAGCTTTGAAGACCTCGTGGACGTACTTGGCCAAGCAAATGACAGCATCTTGAGCGCATGATTCTTTATTCTTGAGCTCGACAGGGACCAGAACATCTCGAACGTGGTAGGATTCTTCGTCTTCATCTAGCCAGGACATGATCGCACCATCCAACCTGCTCGTCGCATCAACGCCCTCCAAACGCGTGGTAGGACGACTCCGCCAAGTACGAGAATACCGAATGTTTGATCTTTTCGTATCCAAATGTTTGAAGAAAGAAGTGATCCAATTCAACATAGAAGCCTCGGACGTGTCTTTTAATTGATCATTATACTTTAAATCAATGAAGCTTTCGTCGGGTCGGAGTGAGGGATAAACGTGGTGTGTGTCTATAAAATGGTTGACTAAGCCGTAGACGTCCTTGTACAGTAAACCACGCAATTCATGTCCTAACGCAGGGAGGAAGTCTTTAAGACGGTTTGACGAATCAACGAGGCTGGATAGGGTGCCGGTGCTCGTCGGGGTCGGTATGAATGTTAAAGGAGGCGGGCGCCTGTTGTATTTTGGGTTGATAAGCGCGCGAATTTCTTCATCGGATTTGGCTTCGTTGGCCAGGAGAGCCGTGATAAGTGGCCTGTAAGGTTCGAAGTTGTTGGTCGCGAGCAAGTTTGTCATCCTTGGGTGTTTCCAATTGCCATCGAATTCGCCCATTTCCGCTACAAGGTTAATGAGCTTCTTTTTGATATCTGTCAAGGAATATATGGTCAAAGAATATATGTGGGATGTTTATTCACTGATTACCCGGGTTAAGTAGTGCTTGGCTTACTGCTCTCATCAAGCCGAAAGAACTCTTCCACCGTATTGATCTGAGCTGATGCAATGAGGTATCCCCGTAATACTTGGTAAGCTGTGTGATCTGATCCATGTTCCATCATGGTATTGTTGTTGTCGGCTTGGGTTGTGGTGATGATCTTTGGGTGGTTTGAGATGAGCTTTGATTGGTTTGATGGTGACTTTCGAGTGAGATGGTGGTCAAGAGCGCAAATTGGTTTCCCGATCTGGCTGCATGAACTTAAGTTAAGTCCCGCTGGCGCGGCAGGGCCCCGGCCCGGGGGGAGGCCGGCGTCAGCGCCGGGACTTATTCTTGAGTTTAACATTAAGCGAACCGGGACCATCTGCCGAACAAAAAATCCGGCAACGGTTCCCCCCCATTCACTCTTAAAAAAAGCGGGACACCTTTAATATTCCAAACGATAAGCAGTGTCCCGCTGACCGGGACACCTTGTGCCAAACAAGAAACTTGCCAGCAGTGTCCCGTATACCCCCTTAGCCAAAAAAGTAACAAGGTTTCCCCCGGATCGTTTGATTCCTTAAGGCAATGGGCGCCGAAGCAGGAACAAATAATGTGGTTTATTAACCTTGCCCTTGAGTCCTCTTTTATAGACAACCACCTACACACCAATATAACTCACCCTTGTCACCATCATCCTTTTGTTCTCTAAACCCGCCAAACACAATTCTGTCAACCCACAACGCCTGCACTCACCGCCAACACACACCCGTGCCTTTCATGATGCTTGGTAGGCTTAGCATATCCCAATTGCAATTCTGACTTTCCTCATTGCCTCAAGCCCCTATTCCTCCCACTCAGAATTCCACAGAATTCCACCCGGGAATGGAAGATCCTCCTCCTACGCACCGCCCTCTTGACGCCTGGCTTTCCTTTCATCTTATGACACCTCATCAGCTCCCATGCGATTTTTTTCCTTTTGCAGCTTCCCCCAAACCCTAATGTGGTCTTTTGTGATGCAAGCATTTGAGTATTTGGCCTACATACACTACCAGAAAAACTGCTTCAACTGCCACCAGTTGACATGCAGTTACTTTGATTTTACTTCTGCTGTTACTTGAATCTTACTCAAATAACACTTCAAAACAACTTCAATGCACAGTCACTGTGCATTGTGCACAGTGACTGTGCAAGAAAAGTTTTTTTGAATTAACTTGGAAGTAAAAGAGTAGTAAGATGGGATTAGCCTGCATGTCAACCGGTGGCAGTTGAAGCAGATTTTCTGGTAGTGATATCTCTCCTCCCAAATATTGAAACAACCCCTTTCCTTTTTTCACCTACCCACACATCAGTTTTGTTCCTTAAACTGTCCTATTCCATAAAATGTCATTTCAACATGACACCGCCTTAATTACCTCTTTCCACTTTTGACCAACTTGGCTGTCCACCGGGTTCCCTAAGAGAAACCTGTTCCAACACCTCTTTCTGTTGTGTAGTCTATTTCTGGTTACAACAGCCAACAGCCAACCTCATGTTAACCAAACCTCCCACTATCACCCATCTGACAGGGTCCACTCTCCCTTCCTTTTCTGAAAACTCACTACCTATCACTCATTCATCCACACATCCTGTGCAACCCACTAGTGAATATAAAAGCTGACAATGTCTTGCCAATCCAAATTGTCGTCATCCACCAAACTTGCTGCAAACCAACTCTCTCAACCTGCCGCCAATTTGCCCCTACTCCCATTTTGCACCATCTTGTGCTATCCTTGACTCTCTCTGGTATCTCCATGTTGCTCCCAACCATCTTTCAGACCCTCCCTGTTTCCAAACTAAAAATATTGAAAACCAACCCAGAATCATACACTTTTGCATACTCCCCTCCCATCAATGAACAGCATCATCCCTGTGTTTCTATATTGGAACCAATGTACATACTACAAACTTGTTCTCAAACAGAGAAATGTTGTTTTCATATTCACCGCTACCCGGGTATTGTTCACAGGGAACATTGAAATCTCACCTAAAACTGAGGCTTGTTTACTCCAAACCATCAAAGTAGAAGAAGACTGCTGGCTTTCCAGCAAAAAACCCCATTTTTATCCCAAAACCTTGCCCTAGCATCCATGGCATTCTGTGCATAGAGCATGTAGCTCTTAACATCTACGGCTGGGTCCATCAAGCTCTTCCCGTAAGTTGGTCCCCAAGGCTGACAAATAGTGCTCTTCCAATATTTGATTGATTATTCAACCAATCCATGGGGTGTTGAATCTAACTCAATTCTAGCTGCATTTCTTGGCTCAGTTGATCCTATATTGCTGTGGAAAGACACAGTTGATATAGTCTTTTCAAAAAGGTCTCAAGAAGGGAAATCACTTAAGGATGGATTTGATTTCTTTCACATGCTTCATTTTATTCCAGTCACTCATTTTTCCATTTTTATTTCCCTCTTCCTTTCCCTCTTCACTGTTAATTTTATTCTGAGGCATGTTTGCCAGTCATCATTTAAATCAAAACTGTTGATTGTATGATTCACATCCTCTCTAAGTATTCCTCCAGCAAATTGAATAACCTAGAAATCATCATCTATTAGGACTGCTCACATTTGGCACTTTAACCACAATTCTTTGGCACTTGCCATAAAATGTTCATGAAAATTTTCATGAAAATTTTCACTTGCTCCAACTCTTCCAGAACATCCAGATATCAAGATATGAAAATTTCATCAAATCATATGTGTTAAGTATGTTAAAAAGTGGCTTAAAGTCTAGACATAAACCAGGTGTCTCACCACCAGAATTGTCTCTAACCCTTTTTATCATGAGAAGCCTCAATTCTGTGATAACAAAACTTACAAGGAGCAATTTTGGCTGAGGAATCTACAGTACCAGGGGATGAACTGAACCTGATTGTATATCATTTGTTTTGTTATTAGGACAGTTCACGTTGCACCTAAATGTGTAACCCATCAGCAAGCTTTTAACCAGATGCCTCTGCCAATTTGGCCTGGGACACTTGCTGACATGTGGTTACAGATTGCATAATGTGAACTGTCAGCTATTACTTCAGCAAGTCATTTTCTATGCCCACCACAGATCACTCTTCAGCCTCCAGACTTATCCCCCCTCAAAAGATTTGAATCAATTCTCAAAAACATTGAGGAAGGCTGACACATGATTCTGAAGCACATTTATTCCCTCTGGATTATTGGTATGCAGTATGCTCTGGTATGTAAAAGGCCTTTTGATTAATCATGGATATTGACAAGCACCTCATTTCTTTCAAATCATAGTTCCTCATGTTATCACTATGTAATCCAAATTTATCCCACTACCAGCTTGTAACACAGGCCATTTCATTTTACAACATGGTATATTGTAACGCCCGTTTGGGCAGCTGCAAACATGAGCGCGCCATTTGAAAACGCGGCATGGCAGCTCTTCAATTGAAGCCATGTGGGGAACCACTCAAGCCCCGCTTGGCACAACATAATCAAGTTGATGTCAGCATTCATGGCTTGCATTGTTCTAGCCTGTTTTCAAAATATTCATGCTGGCCTATCTGAAATGCAATCAGAATGATATGACAATAATGGAGATGGACCCATTCCTGTATAATGCACACACGTTTGCTAATGCACTTTTTATGCGTCGCTTGTGTGGATACTGATGAGACAATCAGAGGGCCAAGTGAAACAACCTGCTACCTAAAAGTACGCCAGACCCAGTTGTACATATATGAGAAGCCCAGCAACACCAACATGCATAAATTGGTGTTGCATACACAGTGCAGCTCTTCCTGCTTTGTTTCTGTTCATGTTTCCTACACATATGTGTGTATCACATGGACAGGTAGAAGATATATGTACCATGCGCGTCGACATGAGCGCACACCGCCACTTCCAAGCCAAAAAAAAAAAAAAACGCATTAAAGCCAGCCCATCATGACTTGCCTCTAGAAAAAAAAAGAAAAAAGAAAAGAGCTTGAGAAAAGGAAGGACGATCTAGACGCTTTTGTTTTTCCCAGAGTCTTCTTTCAACGACACGATGCGATTGAGCACGAGCCGATTACCAGGATGGACGTGATCGAACAACGGCTTAGCAGGCGCGTCCCCTATACCACTCGTGGCAGCAGCAGTAGCATGCGTATCAGCACCGGAAGAGGACGACGGGGTCAAGATGCATGTCTTATCGAGCGTGAAGTACGAATTCCGCATTCCCTGGAACCGCACGTTTTCTAGTCCAACAGCAGCAATTCGCAAATCATCCCCATGCTTGTTCGCAGATGATGTCGTGTTCTTGGTCATCGCATCTTGAATCAGCCGTTCACACACGCTCCAGAACCCCACTTCCACCAACGACTGCTCCAGCACCTCCAAGCTACGCGTATCCACGTCCGTCAGGAAGTTGTCCAGCGCAGCAGGATTGGCCGACTTGAACAAGGTTTTGTATATCTTGATCTGGTCGATACGGACGGGGCTGTGGAGAGCGTCGGAATGCGCTACCCAGTGGATGTACGCTTTGGGCTTGTTGGCCTTCGTCACCGGGCGCTCGTTATCGTACCTGCACGTGACTTGGGTCACGAGATTGGAGTGCGGATCGAGGGTCCACGAGACACATTTGATGGGGAACGGGATCTGCAACAATCCTACGGCGCGCGTGGGCGTCAGCCGGAAGAAGTCCTCCGAGTCCACCAGGCTAAAGTCGTCCCTTTCGATATAAATCACGCGAGTGAACGGAACGCGGATGGTGCCCATTTCCGGCACCTTCGGGTGCACGGGCCGCTCGATGAACTCGAGATGCTCTTCCGGCAGGTTCTCGATCGTTACCTTGATCGGCTGCAGCACCATCATGAGGCGCGGGGTGGTGAGCTCCAGATGCTGCCTTACCGTCTGCTCGAAGCGGTGGATGGCAATATTGCTGACCGCCGTCGCCACGCCCAGCGAGTTCACAAACTTGAGAATCGCCTCCGGCGGCACCCCGCGTCGCCGTAATGCGATCAGCGTGTACAGCCGCGGGTCGTCCCATCCTTCCACGTGCCCTTCCTTCACTAACTTCATAATCTTCCGCTTCGACATCACCGTGCCTTCTAAATTTAACCGCCCATATTCCGTCTGTCGCGGTGTGTAAACATTCAACGCATGGCATAGCCATTCGTAACTAACGCGTGACTGGATAAACTCAGTCGTACAGAGTGAGTGACTACCAAAAAAGAAAAAAAAAAAATATGAGGGGGTAAGTGTATGCAGCTCCCAGAATCATAATTGTAATATCAGAGCCCATTATGGCAACTGACGTGATGTTTTCAAAACTATCGACCAAACAATGTGTAAAGTCGTAAGTGGGATAGATCTTCCATTGATCTTTTGTTCGGTGGTGGGAAGCGTTGAGGACTCTGTAGGCGACGAGGTCCCACATCTGCGGGTTCCCGTCCTCCAGGTCCTGCTTCATGCGGAGGATGATCTCGTTTGGCCCATAGCGCCCCTCTTTCATCTTGCGGAACTCTTCCAGAGACGTCTCGACCGGCAAGGTACGATGCGCGCAGGCTTTTCGGGGACCCCGTTCTTCCCCACCCCGGTTGGCTTTGATCTCCGCACCTGTCATACCATCCAAAACCATCAATCATCAAATCCACTTTCAAGGCGGCCAAGGGCAAAAAAAAAAAAAAAAACCGGTGCGAGACAGACCTGTGCAGAAGCAGACATACGCTTTATCTAGCAGGATCAGCTGCTCGGCCAACGCATACAGTTGGTCAAAGTAATCGGACGAATAGGTGATGTGAGCGGGCTCGAAGCCGAGCCAGCGGACCATATCGAGGATCGAGTCGATGTATACCTGCTCCTCGGCCTCCGGGTTCGTGTCGTCGTACCGCAATATACACTTCCCCCCATGGTGCGCCGCATACCCAAAATTGATCGCGATGGCCTTGGAGTCTGTAGAATGATATACAGAGTGAAATGGAGAGAATCAGAAAATGGATTGAGACTTGCTAAACAGGCAGTTGCTGGGATTTCTTACGCCCGATATGAAGGAATCCTAAAAAAAAAAGGGGGGGGGAGGGGATCACATTAGATCTTAGTCGAATAAAAAAGATGGGGAAGGATATATGTAAGAAGGCTTTACCATTAGGTTCCGGTGGGAAACGAGTGACCACTTTTCCGCCCGTAGCTTGAAGATGTTGGGTTACCAGGGCAGGGTCTGTCTGAGGGTTTCCACCGGGGGGATGAAGCTGGCTGAGCATGCCGATCTCAAATATGCTAGGTTCTGATGCAGATGAGGATAGCTCTTTAGAGGAAGCGAGATTGGGATCTGGTGATGGCGCCGCCTTGTTCTTCACTTGGGATGCTGAGCCCGGCGCGGCGGCTGTAGTTTTGTTGGCAGGCTTAGAGCCCCCCGTCGTCGCCGTCGCCGTCGCCACCGGTGCTTGGACCTCGTTCTTCTTGGGCCCGAAAATCTCCAGGAAAACTTCGTCCACCGACGTCTTCAAGTCCATCGGATTGCTCCACTTCAGCTGCGCCAGCTTCTTCAACTCTCCCGTCGTCTTTCCTAGCCATCCCCATCGCATCTCTTGCGCCTTCTCCGAGCTCTTCACATACTCTAATACAATCCCTTTCACCTCCTCTTTCGTCATCGAAACGCCTTTGCACACACATGGTAACAAATAAATTAGTCTAGGTGTGGATATGAGAGAATTTGCTAATTTCAGGGGTTTTGTTTAAAAAAAAATCTGTAAGAGCTGACCTACGCCACACTCCTTCTTGAACACGTCTTCATCCACGGCGCCGTCCCCATTCGCCAAGAACTGAAGGGCGGCTTCAGGTGCAAGAGATAGAAGACAGAAGAGACAGATGAGCGTCACAAACAAAACAAGACGAATCCGCATATCTAGCGCACACACACAAAAAAAAAAAAAAGAGAGAAAGAGAAACGTACCGTCGACCTGAGCGGCGTTAGCGAGATTGCCGTTCAGGATATGAGCGGCGCCGACCCGCTTCCGCTCCTCAGATTTATCCTTGAGTTTGGAGACGACGGCGGTGGCCCATCTGAGCAGCAAGCTGGCCTTGGCCTTATCGATTGGTGCGGACGACGAGGATGGCGATGATGACGATGAGGATGATGTCGGTGGTGGGTGGACGAAGCTGAGGAACTGGGTGGCCAGCGGCACGTTCCGGGCGGTGTCTAGTGCCTGCTTCTCCGGGAGGCCGAGTGCTTGCAGTTCCTCAGTCAGCTCTTCGATCGTCGTTTTCTCCATCGCAGTGTGTGTGTGTGTGTGTGTGTGTCTGGTTTCTGGCTGTTTTTTTTTTTTTTTCTTTCTTTCAGAAAAGTCTCAATTTTCGAAACTTTCTCATTGAATTTGCACTCACTGCTTACGTCAGCGTAACCACTCCACTTTTTTCAACACTACATACATAATCGCCATCTTACTCATGAACTTCATCTCTCTCAATTCAAAATAAATAAATATTTATGTACACCACCATCACCACTCCCAGCGCATCCACAAGATCAATCAAGGAATTCTTCCTTCCATCCATAGGGAGGCCAAGAGAAGTATCCATATAACAGCAGGTGACCAGTTGCTATCTATCGCATCTGACATTCAGCTGACGATCATACCGAGCTAAACTGGACTACACCATCCTATCTGCTTCGTACTTCATCATCTGTCTCTCTCATGTTGGCCGACTTGTGTAACCACTTTCTTGTGTTGAAATAAGAACGGTTTGGACATTTGATGATTTCTAAAATATAAACACAAAGACAAAATCACTCGAAACTACTGAGGCTGTTGGGCCTAGAACAACTAGATAATACGTCTACAATAGAAGCATGACTTAATCTCCGCGTCTTCTTTTTTTTTTTTTGGAGTGTTATACATAAACAGCTATTGTTTCTCTGCGACGCACGTGTGGTTTAACACATATAAGTTGTATTCTACTGATGAATGCGAGATAGGAGAGCCCCCATCTCCAGACATACTACTTTTCACACACCAGGAGGGTCCATACAGGAGATTTCATAATTGAAGATCAATTATGTAGTGTTGATACAATTCTTCAAGGGTTAGTCATCACGAAGCGGTAGCGAGCTGGACAATCAAGACGCCAAGTCAGCCTCCATTCACATAAGCGGGATGACCGCACACTGAGAGAAAGGAAATAGACCCAAGACTCGCCTTTGCCGTCGTCCATGTCTTTAAGCTTCTGGCCAACCTCGTTCATAGGGTGAGACGAGGTCCAGGCCTTGACGTTGTGCTTGACAGCCACGTCCAGCATCTCTTTGATCATGGCCGGGGGGCCAATCAAGCTTCCACCAAAGCTGATTCCCTTGACCACCAATGCGTGTCCATAGAAAGCCGGGATCCTGGCAAAGCGATCATAACCAGAAAAAAAAAAAAAAAAGATCAGTGCCGGGGAACAACCTCGAAAACAAAGGAGGAGAAGGAGTAGTAATCAGTACTTTTCTTCCGGCAGTGCGAGGATGGTGAGCCGGCCTTGTGCCTTCAACAGCGGGAAGAAGAGAGTATCGACGGGCAGGTCGCGTTGGTTGCTAGTGCAGACAATCAAGTCAAACGTGTTTCCCCACTTCTTGATCGTCGCGTCCTTGTCTGTGGTGATGATGAAGTGGTCCTTCTGGATGCCCAGCTTCTCCGCATCCTCCTTCTTCGAGTCTGAATGGCTGATGGCATATACATCTGCTCCCAATGCCTTGGCCCACTAGCAAGCACAGCCCGAAAAAATTCATTCACATTCAGAAAGAGAGAGACCAAGAATTAGCAAATTCGTCTTTGAGCTGAGGAGCGGGCAACGAAACATACTTGGACGCCCAAGTGACCCAAGCCGCCGATCCCGACGATCGCCACCTTCTTCCCTGGCCCGGCGCCGCCCGACTTGATGGGGTTATAAGTGGTGATGCCTGTAAAGATATGACGCCGAGAATTTCGGTGAGCCAATTCACTCCAGTCACCAATGAAGATACACTAGGCGCGCGTTTAATTTTTAAGGGGGGGGGGGGGGGGGGGGGGGATCGCATCTTACCGGCACACATCATCGGGGCCGCAGTCTCGGAGGAAAGCTCCTTGGGGATTTCGATCGCGAATTTGCCTACATTGATACATCAATATTCGACGCGTCAGGGGATACCAAATTGATGCACATACATAGAAAGAGGGTCCCCAGAAAGCTTTTACAAGGTGGGTGAGTGATGATGATGATTACTGACCTTGAACACGCACGTAATCCGCATATCCACCCTTTAATTCTCATTAAGTGCATTTTGTCATTAAGGAGGAGAATCACAGTCAGCGTAGCAGAACCAAAAATCAGTCCACATCAATTCCGACGCAACTTGAGCCACCGAACCATCTTCCCATTTTCCTTGATAAGTCCCAATCATGCCCTTCTGGCAGAACGTTTCCAAGCCCTCTTTACAGCTCTCGCATGAGCCGCTATAATATACACATGTCGCAAGAACGAAAAAGTAACACAGTCATGGATGCAGAGGGGGGTATATTATATACAAGCCGAAGATTCATCAAGCGTTAATCAGTCGCGACTTTTCTCTCAAAACACACACCGCTCGTTGCAGGAACGGGTCGTGTTTTTATGCAGACAAAGCACCTACCAAGAGCCGGATTGTGCGCCCACGCCGACGCGAGTGCCCGTGGTGTGGCCACTCTCTTTCCCCGCCCTGACGACGGTGCCGACGATCTCGTGGCCACAGATGGCTGGATAGTGGGTAGGGCTGGGCCACGTGTTCCTACATTTCCGCCACAACGTCATTGGTTCGCTCAGTTATCATCGCATCAGAAACAGAAAAGATTTCAATCTCATCCAGAGTGAAAGTGTTTCACTTGAGGGTGTGCAAGCAGGACCCGCAGATACTACAATGCGTAATCTTGATGTCCACAAGCCCTTCGTGCCATTTCTGGGGCGTGTACTTGTACGGCTTCACGTCCAGCGCCTTGCCGGCTTTCTCGTCATGAGCGGCGCTGCAAAAGAAAATCAAGTCGTCGGTTTTTCATTCATGATTAATATATATATATATACATATTTTATGAAAGATGGGGTCCACCCATGCCAGTACTGCCCGCTTGCCAGTTGACACTTTCTTTTGACACGGAGGGGTGTTTGTAGTGGGTGACAGAAACACACTTACTACCCAGAGAACTGTTCAGGAACTTCGTTGGCGTGGGACATGATTGCGAACTAGTCAACTTGTGATGTGTATACGGACGGGAAGTGGTACACGGCAGAAGTGGAGGGGGGAGTGTGGGCCAACAAGCCAAGGGGGAGTGGCCTCTTTTATAGATGTCCCCCCCCCCCAAGCCAAGCTCAGCCAGTCCGCACTATTTCATGCGATCTGCTCAACAGTAATACGTCCACATCCAGCGCACAGGGCATTGGTTAATCTACTACATATGTATGTATGGCTTACTTGCCGTCCGGGTGTTGAGCTAAGCCATGAGCTAAGCCAGGGTTGGGTGTGTGTTCAACTTCAGGGAGGGAAGTGAAGAATGGACTGACGTCATGATGGGATGATGTGAAAACAGATGCCAGACAGTTGTACTAGTGTAGCACACCTGGCCAGGAAGGACGCTCTGGAAGACCCAGTGGAGGCAGACTAGGGTCTGTGCGGATCGGATACTGACTCGTTGAAGAGAGAGAGAGAGAGCACAGGGCAGTGCAGGGTAGTGCAGGGTAGAAATCCCGCTGGGGATGACACAAGCTCCGCCATCCCTCTAGTGTACATAGTCGTGCCTACAGCCGGAATACCACTCCCTTTCACAGTTTTGAATCACTCATTCTGGCTGATCGTGGTCCTAACCATTCCGCCCTTTATTTCAATGTAAATAAATAAATAAATAAATAAATATGTCATCGATCATACTCCACTGTATATGAATGTGCACTTTGCTGCAAGCTTGATCTTCTAATCCTGAAGCCCAGTTGGCTGGTGAACCCTTTTGCTCATAATCGATTATCCACTCTTGTTTCTTGCCGGTCATCGATCTTAGCTGGGTTATCATAATGCAATTGGCACCAATTAGGCTATACATACATATTCATATGTGCCCACCTTCAACAATCCTTCTTATCCACGAAATGAGACCACAGATGCGAACACCAGCCTGTGGAATAAGCATGCCTCGCTGCATCTCATCCCCAATCCTTTTTCTTTTTTTTCGCAGTATGCATGCAGCATCACATGTTGCGTGTATTAATACCTTGACATATACAAAAATATTGATCTGCATCAGTCAAACAAGTTGTATGAAAATGCTACACACAGACGAAAAAAAAAGCAAGTGCCGGCAAGTTGGGATTTGACAACCCGAAATGCAATCATGTCAAAGGCGATGCAGAGACAGGACAGGAAAAGGATAAATATATATTAAGTACACGAGGGGAGGTGCAATTAAATTATTTTTCAAGGGGGGATGAGGGTCAGGGGGGAGAGACGAAGGAGTCAGGATGTTTGATGATGGGGCCGTCGATGGGGGCGCGGTTGAAGCAGTTAGGGTAGATTTCCTTAGCGACGAAGTTGAACCAATCCTGAGGTTTGGGAGGGGGGAAGAGGGATCGGATGGCGTTATTGATGCGAGCGATGAGCTGGGAGCGCTCGGTGATGGGCTCCGGGTGAGCGATGATGTGGGCCTTGAGGTCAACGAAGCTGATTTCGATGGGGCTGAGGAAGGCCGAGTGTGGGGGCAGGAAGTCTATCTCCGTCCGCAGCACGGCCGGGTCCAACGGGACCGACGCGCCTTGCGAACGCGCCGGCGCGAGCAGCATCTCCAGCGACTCCGGCTCCCGAAATCGCTCCGCTAGTCGCCCCCGTAGCACTGGCGCCTCCCCATCCTTCGTGCCCCCGAGCTTCATCCCGTCTACAATTACCACACTCCTCCGCTTGTCCAGCTTCCCACTCAGCCGCTCCAAAAACTCCTCGTAGTCGCTCGCCATCACCCCCGTTACCCGCTTCCCATCCGCGTTAATAATCTCGTGGTGCACGTATCCTTGCGTGCTCATCGCCCCGATCAACGTGGCTTGTGAAGTGCGTGGAACTAGACTCAATGTCGCGCCTTGATCTTTTCCATCAGATATACACCGCGAGAAGGAAGTGAGAAAAGATAAGCACAAAACACGGAGAGAAGATGATAGAAGGGGTGTTTGAGATTTTACCTAGACAGGAAGGGTCCTGGGAGCGGTTGAAGTTCAGATCGAAGCCCGTGTCCCCGACGAAGATCAAGTCCTTGTCGACGTCCATAGCTCTACGGACGACGAAGTCGTGGCGCAGCTGTAGGATATGGGGGTCGTTCCAGTGGGGCGGGATGTGGAGGTGGGTTTTCCAATTAACGTGCATGCTGGAGAACATTCTGGAGATGGACTGCGGAGTGCAAGAGACGGCGTGGTGATCGGCGACGTAGCGCTTCATGTCAGCGAGGGTCATCGCGGGGCGCATTTCGAGCTGGAACAAGAGCTCCGTCATGATCCCGGATGAGAGTTTGGTCTTAGCCCCGCGGCGTCGCTTGGGACCCGGCGCCTCCCCGGAGTGCACGCTCTTCTCCGCCTTGATAATCCGCCGCACCGTCCGCT
The DNA here is from genome assembly GCA_002873125.1 of Puccinia coronata f. sp. avenae. Classification (NCBI taxonomy): domain Eukaryota; kingdom Fungi; phylum Basidiomycota; class Pucciniomycetes; order Pucciniales; family Pucciniaceae; genus Puccinia; species Puccinia coronata. The sequence goes on from PGCI01000039.1 coordinate 34,873, forward strand.
CCGATAGCCCGAACCACTCCGATACCTTCCGCTGCGTCATCCCTCGCTCGAACACGTTCTGGATCACCTGCTCCTTCACTTCCGGCTTCACCGCTTGGTAGGCTTTCCGTTTAGCCCCGCCAGCATTCGTGCTTACTACTTCCTGGATGATGGGTGGCTCGACCGACGGGATAGACGCGGCTTCCTCATCCACCGCTTTCTCGAGCGATTGTTTCAGTTCCTCCAGCCGCTCTAGGTTCGTCTCTTCCTGCTTGAGCGCCACCGAGAGCTGCTGGATGCGGGTCTTGGACGCTTCGATCTGCAGGCTGACCCGGTGAGTCTCCTCTGGAGTGCTACTGCTGCCATGATCTGCTGCTGGGAGATCCTTGCGCGAAAGATGTTGGCCATGATGAGTGTGTGTATGTCCCTTTAGCTCCTGTGTGAATGTTTGTGTGTGTGTGTGTGAGAGACAAGATAAGGGAACTCACCCGTTGTTGACATCCTTGGAAAGTTGAAACTAGAATATGTAGTGGACCGGTGCCACTCGCTAACTGTGTCCGCTGTTCTCGTCTCACCTCGGCCGCCCCTCACGCTGCGACTCGACCGGGCTTGTGTAAGGTGGTGTATGTGTTATCAACTTTCCCTATTTTATATTTCATAATTCTATTTCTCATTCTACGTCATAGCTCATTTCCATTTCACTATTCCGTTCACATGTCACGCATACAACATTTCAAATACTATCTTTTCATTATCTCATCTCCTATTGTCTACAACATAAAACATAACGGTTAGCCAGATGTAGTTCCCCATCGAGTCTCATCTGTCTACCCTTATAGGTTCGTTTTGTATTTTCACATTTTTTCTTTCTTATATTCATATGCAATTCATCGAGTCTCATCTGTCTACCCTTATAGGTTAAAAGCTACGCTCTACCATGTCAGGTTCGAAGAGAAACCAATCGAAAGGCAAATCGGCAGAAAGGGTACATACCCCAGAGATAGGATCCTCGTCGCCATTGATCGCAGAACCGTCATCATCCGTCCACTCTCGCGACGATCTGGCGACGCAGTTACACCGGCTGGAAACCCGATACAAGGCCACACTCAGATCGAGCGCCAAAGCTAAAACCGTTGCGGAGGCCACAAACGAACGAATGCTGGATGTTGAAAAACAAATCGGACACATGGTGGACGCAATCAACGGCATCACCGACAGCGTCAATGCCCTCCGGAATGCGTCTCAAACTATTCCAACCTCCAGCAGCATACACACAACATCCAATCCCCCCGTCAAACCGGAAGATACCGATACCCCCAAGTATTCCTTCCACATGAAGAATTTCCTCAAGGACCCCATGGCACTACAGTTGCGAGCGGCATCTTTCTGTAAGGCTTCTCCCACCAAATGGGGTAGCGTTCGGAATCTTGGGGTCAAAAAATAGAAAAATTCCAGATTTTTTGAGCATATTTGGGGTTATTTTTGCCATATTCAGAGTGCCTGACGTGTGACTTTGGTCTCATTATGTCTGAATAAACACATTTAAAGCCATATCTATGGTTTTATGTACATTTAGTATGCATTTATACATGCATACTATGTATATATGCATAAAACATATGCATTTATTAGCCAATGTTCGGAATGTGACGGAGTAAAAAATAAATGAAAAGAACCGCGGGGTTTCAAGCGAAACCCTTTTAATTCTAGATTCTACAGCCTCCAAAGACCTCAAAAATGTGGTCTTTGCTTAGATTGACTACCCCCCGGGGGCAAACACCCGGCCCGCGTCTCCCATTCAAGTTTTGCAGGGGGGGCCTTACAGACAGATGCCGCTCGCAACTGTACATCGCTCCATACACTCCGACGTCGAATTTCTCAAATTTAATGGAGAAAATTTCACCGCCTGGGAACGTCAACTCAACACCACCCTCGAGTTTGTATTCCACAAAGTCGACTTCTTAAACAAGAACGGTTGGCCTTTGCTTAATCCCGATCAACGCCCATCCGTCACCATTTTGCTGCGATCATCCATCGACAAAGTCCTATCAACCGCTGTGACCGGGGGCAAGACCCCATCCGAGATCTACAAGTTGATATGTGACCGATGCAAGCAATGCGATCGACAGCATAAACTCTCCATAGTCCACAAACTCACCGATTTCACCATATCCGAGCGAGCCCCTTCGAATTCCCACTTCCTTCAACAATTCCAAGAATTTTACGTTGAAATCAAACAAAAGAACATCGATTTCGAGGAACTCATGGGCTTAATCTTACAAACCATTGTTAAACCTCCCTCAAACGTCAACGAACATGCCTTCAGGAACAACCTGAATCACCGTCTCAACACACTTACGGAAACACCAACTTTCGACCGTGTATGCCAAGAACTCACCCAAATTGAAGGGGAACTTGTATCCGGGTCATCATCTAAACACCCGATTACTATCAATCGCGCCCAACCCAACCCTTACCAAAGAGGGAAACCCCAACCACAACCCACTCCCACTCCAACATCAGAGAAAGGAACCACCTGCAACTACTGCGGTAGAAATGGCCACTGGGTTTCGAACTGCCGAACACTAGTGCAAGACGTCAATACCGGGAAGATTAAAATGAACCCCGCCACCCCAAACAACCCTAATCCCACCAATGTGCGAGTACGGGCTATCGATGCCACTGCCAATCCAAGCGATACCGTTCTTATTGACTCCGGGGCCTCGGCTTGTGTAAGCGGAGACTCCCCTTACTTCCACTTTGAATCCAGGCTGACCAAGCCCATACCTGTTCTGCTGGCCTCCCGGAAATCGAACATGCAATTAACCGGCGTTGGTAGTCTGAAGATCCCCACCCCTAATGGGACTATCCGCATACGGAACGTCTATCACCACCCTTCCATACCGTATGTGATCCTCTCCCTCGGTATCCTGACATCGCATGGGTTGCGACCAGTTTTTGACCAACAATGCGGTCTAACTTTAAATTATCAACATCGACAGTTCCAGACCACCTTCTCAAATAACTGCTGGACGTTGATTACCTTGCCCAAACCACCAACCCCTTCCCCCACCACAAAACACCCCACACCGGACATCGTCATCTCTTCCATGACCAACAAAGTCTCAATGGACTGTGTCAAGTGGCACAAGCGACTTGGCCATGCCAACGACAAGATAGTCCAACAATTCATTAAACGATTTGTACCCGAGAACCTACGTCCAGAATGGAAACCGTTCTTCTGCGAGAAATGCGTCCTCGCCAAGGCTACGGGTCACCGCTTCCTCCCGCCTTCCATTGTCCCTAAAGATTCCCCCCTCGACCTATTCGTATCGGACGTCATGGGCCCCTTTGACCCTGACGTCAACGGGTTTAAGTTCACTGTCACTTTGCGTGACCACGCTTCGATGTTCACATTCGTTTCCCCCATCCACACAAAGGCCGATGTCCCTGAGAGACTGAAAGTCTGGTTTGAAGTCATCCACAACCACCACGGTCGTTACCCCAAATACCTCCGGTGCGACAATGGTGGTGAATTCATCTTGAAACGCTTCGAAACTATCCTGGCCGAACGAGGTATCCTCTTAGTCACATCTGCCCCTTATCACCCTGAGGAGAACGGTGAGGCGGAACGTGTTAACCGCACCATCAATGATATGGCTAGAGTGATGCTCAACAACTCCGGACTACCATTTGAATTTTGGAGCTACGCACAGCAAACGGCAGCCTACCTACACAACAGAATCCCACACTCCCGCATCTCCCCTAAGACACCTATTGAAATCCTATTCGATCAGAAACCCACACCAGACTTTATCTTCCCTTTCGGTGCCCGCGCACTGGTTTTCCGACCTTCCGAGAAGAGAGATAACAAATTCTCTGATCATGCTGACGAAGCTTTTCTCATCGGTTATCCACCATCCGGCAAAGGTTGGCTTTTCTACCATAAACAGCTCCGCACCATCATCCAATCCGCAGACGCTGTCTTCCCAGAATTCCAACAATTTCCCGTATCCAGTTTCGACACCGTTGCTCAGAATATTTCCCTAGAACTCCACAACCTCACCCTCGGCCAAGAACCCACCGACGAAATTGCAGCCGCCCAAGACCTCGCGGTCCAGTCTCTCCCAGTCCGGTCCGACGTTGCTATCCCCAGCAATATACACCATGCTTTATCTGGACAAGATAGTAACCGGTGGCGTCAGGCAGCGGAGGCTGAACTCGACCAGCTTGAGAAACTTGGGGTTTGGGCTGTCGTCGAACCTAAGAAGGGGATCAAGGTCATCGGTGCCCGCTGGGTGTTCGCACTCAAACGGGACCCTGCAGGCGCAATATCAAAATTCAAAGCCCGTTATGTTGCGCGAGGTTTCAACCAACAACCCGGACAAGACTGCGGCAACACTTACGCCCCAACTGCATCATTGGCAACACTCCGACTACTATTATCCATCTCCGTCCAGAAAGGTTACACCACTCAATCTTTTGACGTCAGCTCCGCCTACCTCTACAGCCCAATCGATGAAGAGGTCTATGTTAAACCTCCCACCGAACTCCGCCCCAATCTAAAAGGGAAAATCCTTCGGCTGAAGAAAGCCCTGTACGGCACCAAACAAGCCGGACGTTGCTGGTGGCTACACTTCAAATCTATTCTCGAATCCCTCCATTTTTCTGCATCCGAAGTCGAGTCATCTCTCTACGTTTACAAACGCGACGATATTTCCATCTACATCTGGATGCACGTCGACGACGGCCTAGTGGTCATCAACTCACCTTCTGCTATCAACGACCTCAAATCCAAACTGACCGACCACCTTGAAGTCAAATGGTGCCCATCTGTCAACCAAATTGTTGGCCTGAACGTGCGCCATGACACCACTGGAATTTACCTTGAACAACACCTCCTTGCTACGCAAGTAGCCAATGACTACAATCGTCGCACGATTCACCAAAACACACCACTCCCTGATCTCCCCCTGGTTACCTCCACCTCTCCTCCCGTCGATACCAGTACGTTCCGATCCGTGTTGGGATCATTAATGTACCTAGCATGTGGTACTCGCCCCGATATCTCGTACGCCGTCAATCTCCTCGCCCGCTTCAGCCAAAACCCATCCGATGTTCACTGGACCGCCCTAGACCATCTCATCGGATACATCCGGAAGAACCCACGCAGGGGCCTTACATTCAAACCCGGAGAAGCCTCTGTCAAACTTTATGTTGACGCCGGGTGGGGTGGAGAACACGAGCGTTCAACCACAGGTTTCCTTCTGCAGCACTACGGCAACCCCATCACTTGGGGATCCAAGAGACAGGACGTGGTGGCTATGTCGACTTGTGCGGCCAAATATGTCGCATTATCAATAGCTACTCAACACCTCGCCAACCTGAAGATTGTGTTAGACGATATTGACCCCGTCACAACATATGAGATCCTATGTGATAATCAAGCCGCCGTCCTGGTGGCTACGGACAATGCCTCACGCAAGAAGACACGATACCTACAACGCGCGTTTTATTTTGTCAACGATTTTGTTTGACGGAAAAAAGTCAACCTGTATTGGATATCTAACTCTGATCAACTTGCCGACGTATTCACTAAACGCCTCGCTGCAAACAAACACCGTGAAGCAACATCCGCCATCAACCAAGTCAAAATCCCTTCAAAATTTTTCCCTGTTTCCTGATTTTTTCTTGTCTCTCTCCTTTGTTTACCAATCTCCAGTTTTTTTCTCCTTTTTTTTGATAAAATAAGTAAAAGTTGTAGGGGGCTGTAAGGTGGTGTATGTGTTATCAACTTTCCCTATTTTATATTTCATAATTCTATTTCTCATTCTACGTCATAGCTCATTTCCATTTCACTATTCCGTTCACATGTCACGCATACAACATTTCAAATACTATCTTTTCATTATCTCATCTCCTATTGTCTACAACATAAAACATAACGGTTAGCCAGATGTAGTTCCCCATCGAGTCTCATCTGTCTACCCTTATAGGTTCGTTTTGTATTTTCACATTTTTTCTTTCTTATATTCATATGCAATTAATCGAGTCTCATCTGTCTACCCTTATAGCTTGCACTCCACCCCGGGCCATCTCCACAAAACCACAGAGAGCCCGGCCCTGGCCCTGCTTCCTCCTAAAGAACCCCTGTAAGTTGAGCCCGGTTGGGCTTCTTCCACTTTGGTGCGGCCACGCAATACAAATGATTACAATGTTCAACATGGTGAATATCAATTATCAGCTGGGAAAGCAGTCAATACATACATGCTTGAATCTCTTCTTCTTTCTTGTGTTCATGTTTTTTTTTTCAGTGTTCATGTTTGCTATGAGTGGTCCACATTGGCCGGAGGGGTTCACGTTGAAATGGCCACCCATTCTTATTTCCAGTATGTTAAAAATAAATAAAAATATTTATTATGTTAAATAAATAAATATGCATGCATGCATGGGGAATAAGAGCATCTCCACCGCGGGTGTTAAACCGCGCTGCTATACGGAACATAGCACCCCAAACACAACTTAGCAGCTCCACCGGGGCTGCTAAAGCTCCAAAAAATTTGAGATCCTGCCTCTTTGCTTCTATGCAGATCTCACATGTAGGATTGCAATAGCAGCTCACAAAACAAGTATCACACAACAAAATCTGTGATTCTCCAGCCCCATATCCCCCAATATCAACGTGATTGCTCATATCAAAGTTCTTCCTACCAACAAGCCAACTGCCACCATTTCAACCAACTCCCATGGCCAACATCAACCCAATGTTTCATGACCGTATGTTTTCTATCCTTCTCAAAGTGATCAGCAAAAAAATACTGATTTTTTTCTTTTATAAAACTACATTTTCTTGAGTTTTAGTGGAATTCCCTCCATCACCAACCCCAATCAACCAAGACAAACCAACCAAACATGTCTTCTCCCAGATTCAGACTGGAGCTTCTCAAGAAAACAAGGACAGCAGCAAAAGAAAAATGGGGAACTACCAGCAAAACAAGGACCTTGGTCTTTGCTTCTTGTGGATTAGAATCACATCAAATCTAATTGTGGGCGCTGACCAAGATGGCAGAACCTTCTGGAAACGTGTTGCAATCTTCTACAAGGACAAGGTCCCAGGTTCTAGACAATCTTTGGGTAGCTTGAAGGCTCGCTGGGGTATCTTGCAGAGAACAATCAGCTAGTTCCACGCCTGTGTCAACAAGGTCAAGCATTTCAATCAAAGCGGGGCTTCAACGGAAGACAAGTTGAAGGGAGCCCTCTGACTTTTCTCTGAAGATCAGAAGTGCACGTTTGAGCATCTTTCATGGTACAATCGCCTTATCAAAGAGCCAAAATGGTGCGCTTACGTTGATGAAAACAGCAAGAAATCTCATAAAGTCGGCAAAAAGAAACAAGCTTGAAGCCCAAGCAGCAAGGTGCCCCTTTCATCAACTGCTGCTTTGGAGGTTGTGTCCAAAAATGAATCAACCAATAATTGTGAACGTCCAATTGGAAGGAAGAAGGCCAAAACAATTGATTCTCTCAATACCAAAAACAATGATTGGAAAGAGAAGATTGCGGTTGCTCACCATAACTTGGCTAACAAAACCGCTTGCCAAAGCAACATCATTGAGTTGGAAGCCAAATTGTTAAGAATGATCTCCAACAACGGTGCGACCAAGTCTCAAGTCAAGATCATGAACCAATACCTTACTAAACTCAATGAAGACTTGAAGGAATTCTTTAAATTAAAGAAACAGGAGATCCTCAATAACCTTTGCAAGCAAGCAAGCTCATCCACCCAATAGCATGTTTTTTTAGTTCATCTTCCCTCCCCACTGTCTGTTGTGTGCTTGTTCACCACATTCGTCATCTTGTTTCTTCCTTTTCTTCTTGCGTGCCACATGAATGATTGGAATCAAATATTTTTCTCTCTTTAGTAGTATTACCAAGACAATACTTCTTTTATTTAGAAAAAAGAAGAAAAGTGATACAATTAAATGAAATAAAGAAAAAGAAAAAAACTGATACAATTGAATGGAATAAAGACCAGATCATTCTTCCCCCTCCGTTTGTCCTTTAACATCCCACTGGTGCTTGATGATATCTTGTTGCAGCTGAAGGTACTTTTCTAAATCTTGCATATTGTGAAAATTATTGATGAATTCAGAAAACAAGATTTGTCCATCTCGGGAAACCTGAACAGGAGTGGTGATAGCAGAGGGATTGTGATTGTAAGAGTAATCAATGTAAGAGTCTTGCTCATCCTCCACAATCATGTTGTTGAGGATGATACAAGCTTTCATGACATTCCTCAAGTTATGATGCTTCCACCCCCGTGCTGGCCGAGATACAATAGCAAAGCAAGATTTGTCAGCCTCAGAGACATTTCAACTCACCTAAGTTGAGTGACATGTCCTAGACACTGCTAATAGTTTGGATAATATCAGTTAAAACTGATTAAATGAAAATACATATATATAAGCATAAAAACATTAGCATATTTGCCATCAGCTTCTATAATGTTCAATCCACTTTCTGATTCAACATGGGAGGTTGAGAACCACAAGTGGGCCAAGGTAGTGGCTGAATACCTTTTCTATAAATGAAAAGGCTGGACAAGAAGAAGAAAAAAATAATAATCAATAACACAAATAAACATCACTTTTCTAAACAGGTTTTTCCTTTGACACATCCCTTCCTCCACCATCAGGAACAAATCTCTGTTAAACTCAATAACCTTTTAGAATACATACCTTTATTTGTCTTATGTAAGAAATCACCTTTCCTTCATCATCATCAATCATCATAAATCTGTCCTCCCCCTTTGAGTTATAATCTTGCCATCTGCCCTTAAATTGCATCCACGCAGGCCTTAAACATAGGCGGAGGTTGTCCACACTTGACAGCTACTCCCTTGATATTCAAGGTAGAGTTCCAGGATTAACATCCTTGGATTTTCAAGCTTCAACATAATCTTTTTTCTTTGTGTCCTGTTGCCACATAAGAGGCACAGGCTCACAAGATTGGAGAACTCCGAAAGCCCGCTTGACATCTTTCTGACAGGCTTCTTGCATTTTCACAAAATGCTTTTTGTCCAGACCTTGAGGCTTGGATAATGATTTGACAAATACTGGCCAATCGGGGTAGATTCCATTGGCGAGGTAGTAACCTTGATTGTAATCGTGATTGTTGATAGTGTCAGAGTTTTGTCCTGCGGGCGTGTGCTCATTGTTTTGTGCGCGGCGCTACGCCCGCGCCGCCTCGCCTCGCATTCTTAAGCCAAAGAGAGCTCCCTCCCAATTCTTTCCTCATCTCAACTGGAACCTTGAATTTCCAATAATCAGCAACACAACTCAGTCTCAATCTTCCCAACACTCTACGTCAAGTCGCTCTCGAGATCATTCCGCTGCCAGTCACTTGAGCATTGGTGACTACTCTATTTCATCTTCTTCTTTGTTGTTTCTCTCAATGTTTCCTGTCTAACTGATTATGTTTCTAGTCTTGTGTCTGTGAGTCATTGTGGTGGTTTTCTTTTATTGTATTTCAGACTCCTTCTATCTAGCTCATCTCAGTCCTCTAGGTAAAATCTTTTCCTTCTTGTTTGTTTCTTCTTCTATTTTCTCTTCATGTTTTCTGAAATACAATCTCTAGTTTTTGTGTGAAAATATAAGAGATAGTAAAGATACATGTTGGACTTGTTCCATTCAGCAGATTCTTGAAAAGAGGAGAGCGGTCCAAAACGTTTATATCGCTGTGTGAACCTGGAAGCCCAAAGTAGGCATGCCAGATCCACAAGTTGATTGATGCCACAGCTTTGAGTATCATGGTGGGGACCTAGTAGACAAGTTCAAATAGATGAGTATTGGTTTTGACAAAAAAAAAAAAACAAGTGAACCTTTTCTTTTCCTTGAAACTGTCCAGACCAAGCAGAAGGACAGTTCTCCCACTGCCAATGCATGCAGTCAACAGAACCAAGCATCCCAGGGAATCCCTGCTTCAATCCAATTTTAAGAAGTTCCACAAGGTCTTCAGGGGATGGCTGGCAAAGATACCTGGATTTGTATATTGCAACAATTGCATTGCAGAAACAATCCATACATTAGAGCGAGGTGGTTTCAGATAGTTGGAGGTATTTGTTGTTACAGTTGCCGGCTCCACCATAAGCAAGCATCCTCAAAGCAGCCGTTGTCTTTACAAGGGGATGCAAGCCTAATCTCCCCACTGCATTCGCCTTCTGCACAAAGTATGGGTCAAATTCTTTGACAGCATTTGTAATCTTCAAAAAAAGAGGTTGGCACATTCGAAATCGTCGTTGGAATAGGGTATTGTTGTACAGACAAGTATCCAAAAAATAGTAATTTTGGAGTTGAAGGTAACTTCTTTCAAAATCTCAAGGCAAATTTGGCCTTTTTCCTTGTTTTGAACCGCCATGAGAAGGAATTGCTTTGTGTTCATTGTCTTCGTCCAACAAGGTTGATGTTTCAATCAGTAGATTTTGTCTGGCATTTGAACTTGCAATGAGGTGTTGGCGTCAAATCAGAATTTGTGGTAAGAGTGATCTGGCGGAGGGGATTTCTTTAGTGGCTAGTTTGTTGATCTTGTCCATACCAAAGTTGAAAGGGTGGTCTTCTTTTTTTATTGCTTTGATTTGATTGTTTGGGGGAGCGGGGAATGGACGTTCACCATCAAGAGCTGCTATTTTCCTATCTTGCGGTGTGGAATGATCTTCGGATGGGGGTGCTATGCCTGCGCCGCGGTTGATATTTCCGGGAATTTAGTATCCCAAGTAGCATCCGCGGTGGAGATGCTCTAAGGTGTTGAGACCTAGGTATGCTTATACCGAGTCTCTGTGATAGTCGACTGCGGCACAGTCATGCTTGTACATAGTACTATATACAGAGTTGTTTTCCCTGCGCTTCTCACTCATGCAATCTACTAACTTAACAAAGTCGCTCTGTAACTTCGTGCGGGTCCCGAAGGGCCTCCGAAGGAGGCCCCGAAGGGTTCGGAGGCCCTTCGGGACCCGCACGAAGTTACAGAGGGACTTTGTTAAGTTAGTGCAATCTATCGATTTCTCTCATCTCAACATAAAGACTTCACAAAAAGAAAGATTTACAATAATATTGAATCCACAAGGAGAAGATAACTTGAACAACACTCACCTGGACCCAATGCAGCGCCAACCATACAACCCACAGCAAGAACAGCTGAGACAACAGAGACTACACGAACAACAGCAGAGGCAACAGCAGCAGCAACAACAACGACAGCAACAACAAGAACAGAAACAACGCAGGCAGCAGGAGCACCAGCAGAGGCAACTCGAGCAGCAACAGGCGAAACAACAGAGACAGGAGGAGAAGAAGAGGAAGCAGCAGGAACACCAACAGCAGAAGCAACAAGAGCAACTCGAGAAACAGAAGAAGAAGAAACAGGAACAACAAGAGCTACTCGAGAAACAGAAGAAGAAAAAGGAGAACCAGGAGAGAGAGAGAAGAATCCAAGAGGCTCGCAAACCTAAAATCCCTACCCCCCCTCCCCCTCCCCCCTACGAACAGGAACTCAATGACCACTACTACCATCTCAACCAGCTCCTCGACCGCCCCGGTCCCTTCACCGACCCAGCCTTCGAACCCGGCACCACGGTATGCATCTCCTTTTTTTTCTTTAATAGCTTTCATCAGAGCCTCAACTAATCCCTTTGTTTAATATTTTTTTTCTTCTTTTTTTGTGGAATACATGAAGCCGAAAGATTTCATACATAAGACCTGCAAGATTCTTGTGATCGGAGCGGGAGGACTTGGATGTAAGCTAAAAATACCAATTCGCTTTTCCCATCTTCCTCTCGTTCTTTTACACTTCATGCATCTAATAATTTCTTTTGGGATTGGAACGCTTCATGCAACAGGTGAGATACTACAAAACTTAGCGCTTCTAGGATTCGGGGATATCCACGTGATCGATATGGACACGATCGACCTCAGTAACTTGAACAGACAATTTTTGTTTCGGTGAGGCACGCCCCCCCCCCCTTCTTTTTAAAAGAAGAAAATCATGTACCTTGTTGGATTCTTTATATATTTACATGTTTCGCGGGAAAACCAAAAGGGAAAGTGATATCGGAAAATCGAAAGCCGAAGTCGCAGCCAAGTTCGTGATGAAACGAGTGCCGCAAGTCAAAGTGACCCCGTAAGTGACCCCACGCATTCCTTTCCCGGTAGTCTGGATCGACTGGGGATGGCATGCGAGTCTCATATATTGATGACATTTATGTAGACATTATTGCAAGATCCAAGATAAGGACGAAGCGTTTTACATGATGTTTAATCTGGTGATATGCGGCCTGGATTCGGTCCAAGCACGCCGATGGATCAATGCCACCATGGTTAACCTAGTGGACCCGGAGAACCCGGATAGCTTGAAGCCGCTGATCGATGGCGGGACCGAAGGTACGTGTCTCTTGTCTTGGGGTAGACATAATGCTGACCGCTCTATGTAATATATATGTAGGGTTCAAGGGCCAGTCTAGGGTCATCCTCCCCACCATCACATCCTGCTACGAGTGCTCTCTCGACATGCTCACGCCCCAGACTGTGTTTCCCATCTGCACCATCGCCAACACGCCTCGGTTGCCGGAACACTGCATCGAATGGGCCAGTGTATTAGAATGGCCTCGTGTGTTCAAAGGTGGGCTCTCTCTTCTCTCTTTCTCTAAAAAAAAATCATTGGCGCTAAATGCTGTTGTGCGTACTCAATTCATTAAGACAAAAAGCTGGACAACGACAACCCGGACCATATACAATGGCTCTACGAGCAAGCCACCGCGCGCGCCAAACAGCACGACATCAGCGGCGTCACCTGGAGCTTGACGCAGGGCGTGGTCAAGAATATCATCCCGGCGATTGCGAGCACCAACGCTATTATTGCAGGTCTGTTGCCCGCTCGTTTCCTTTTTCGCTCACAAGTTTTTTTTTTTTTTTTTTTTTTTGCAAGGAATCGGAGCTCATCAGTGCCTTTTTTTTTGTTTTCTGATACGTTCTTTTTCTGGTGTCTGGGATTCGGACGCTTTAGCGAGCTGCTGTAACGAGGCCTTTAAGATCGCTACGACCTGCGCGCCCTATCTGCAAAACTACATGTGAATCTTATATCTTGCAGACACGTTTTAGAACAGAAACAAGCATGTCAAGATGCCAAAAAACACACACACACACACACACACACACACACACACACACGTAGCTACTCACCAAAGGGTATGTTTCTCTAGCCGGCTGAACGTGTAATTTTTGTTTTTGTTTTTTTGAATGTCGTGTAGGATGTACAACGGGGCCGAGTCGATCTACACCTACACTTTCCAGCACGAGAAGAAACCCGACTGCCCCGTCTGCGGTGGCGAGTCCATCCAGATCTCCGTCTCGAAAGACTGGGACTTGCAGAAGCTGGTCGATTATTTGGTCGAGAGACCCGACTTGTACGCTCCCTCACCCTCCTTTTAACCTCCCTTCAAACGTCCTTCAGCATTTTGACAAAAGGAAGAAGAAGGGGGGAAAGCGTATGAGCTGATAATGTTTCAATGGACTTTTTTTTTTTTTTGTTAAAAAAACAAAAATAATAGTCAAATTAAACAACCTTCCTTATCCACATCAAAGGGCCCCTTGTTTTTCCAAGGCCCCCCGGACCTCAAGAAGTCCACGGAAGGGAACTTGAGCAAGAAGATGGGCGAGCTGTTTCCTCCTGATGCGGATGCGAATGCGCAGGCGGCGGATGCGGGAAGCAGTGGTACGGACGGGATCGAGATTAACGTCACCGATTCTAGCTTGCCGTTCCAGCTCAGCTTGCTCGTCAAACTCACTTGATCCTCGATTTACACGTTGTATATTCACACGTTCATATACATATATGAGAAATGAGTTGCCAAGAAAAAAAAAAATCTCTTCCGAGATTGATTTTGGTCCTTGATGATTCCTTCCTTCCTGGTTTGCTCTCACGTGTCTTGCCGTTCTCATTTCCTATATGGCTGGTTTACACTTACATAACAACAAGACTATTTTTATCTACAAAATGAAAATGAAATAAGATACAGTCAACTCCTTATTAACCCATGCCCCTTGGTGGACTCAATTTACCATGGGTTATGGGAATCATGGGGGAATAGTTATAGTCTCTCTTAACCTATGGTACCATGGGTAAATAAAATATCCCTATTCAGCCATGATTTTATTGGGTTAATGGGGCTCAACAATCTCTTTACCCATAGTATTCATGGCCAAAGAGAGACTTTTGAGTTTTCCCATACATCTGTAATTTAATTTTCAATTCCTACATAATTTTTCTTTTCTCATTGCAAAGCTTTTGGAATTCTGTACTTGCAAATAGGCCCTCATTAGCCTATTGAGTTTATTAGCAGTTTTTCTGGTTTTGCTTATGATTGATTTATTGATTTGCAAAATTTCACAGGTTTGAAGAAAGAGAAATGCAAATGGGAGCAATTTCATCATTTTTGGTGTTAAAAAAGAAGAATAAAGCTCCAAAAAAGTCTCTATTAGCCCATGAAGATGTGGTTTTTCCCTCAAAAATGGTATGGGTTAAGGGGCTATAGGGACTTATGGGTTAAGGCCCATTTTCCCTGCCCACCAAATTGGTGGACTGATTTTGCTATGGGTTAAGAGAATTATGGGTTAATGGGTATATGGTTTAAGAGGGAGTCGACTGTATGTCCTGAAGGCTCTGTGCAGGCTGGCTACATGCCTCATTGGATGATGTACCAGCCAGAGGAAAGGGACATTTCTTTTGGATTACTTAATGAAATATGTATATAAGCAACGATCATCTGATTAAAAAAAAAAAAGGTGCCCTCAGAAAAGAATAGGACCCAACGGCAAGAAAGGCTCAAGTTTCATTTCATTGACAAGTAGAAAAGGTACCTCGAGGAAAGACAAGGTAGCAGAAACAGAGACACTGCGGAGGATGTATGTGTGAATGGGTATAAATAACATATGATGGTGCGGGGAAAAGAAGCTCAAGTCACAGGCCTGGGGTTGGAATCCAACTGCAGATTGTTCTCAGAGCTCACAGGGTGATCAAGGTGTTGAAGCAAAAAGTGCCTCCGCTTGCAACCGCGAATGGGCGTCAAGTGCAGCGACTCTTCTACCATGATCAATTGGGGAACCAAGCGTTGGATACTTCTTGAAAAATGCAAGTCGGGAAACTTCTTGTTGAAGCTCGGGGTCGTTTTTGATGTCATATAACATGACAATATCTTTGAATAGAAGTGATCTGGTGAGAAGTTTTCTCCACCATTCGTTGAATTCGTGGGCGCTTGTTGAGTACCTTTTGTCCGTGGCGGTTGACAAAGTGTCTTTCAGTTTCTCTAGATCTTCAACATACTTTTTGAGGACTTCAGCTTTGAGTCGAAGAGTGGGGGAGAGGAGGGGTGTAGTTTTAGCTTTGCATCAGGAGCAACATCGGAATGAATTCAATAGCTGAAAATACACACGTTCAACCTTTTGGAGGAATACTTCATAATTGGGAACTCGCTTGTGGAGCTCTCGGAACCTATTGTATAGATCTTCACCATGCGTTTCGATGTCTTTGCGTTTGAGATGACAATGAGGGGGGTCGAGGTCATGATGATTAGCTGATACAAATGGGAGCAAGATTGAAATGAATTCATGAGCTATACAAATACGTACTCTTGGGACCATGGACGCGGATGTTCAAGATGCCTATCGGCTTTGAGCTTACAATGAGGGGGGGAGGTCATGTTGGTTAGCTGATATAAATGGGAGCAAGATTGGAATGAATCCATTTGTTATACATCCTATACGTACCTTTGCTGTTGAGGAGCAAGACCTTTGAATCCTCATGTTTTTTTTTGTGGAGCTCTTGGGATGTGTGGTGTGGAGGGTATTCAGCGTGATTTCCAGGTGGCTTTTGATTGTTTTTCAAGGCATTGGCGGGTCAAAATGAGGCGCCGACGTGAGGAAAGGGGTGCCGTTGGAATCAGCCGATGGATAGCAAGTTGCAAGCATGCGTTTGGTGGTGTTGGTATTCTTCATGTGGATCTCTAAGGAGAGGGCGTGTTGTTGGAGAGACGGAGAGACAGATACGTACTGGAATGGCTTCATCTTGATTCTTGGATGTGGTCTGACGAGAAAGAAAACTTTCCGCTGGAGACTCAAAGTGGATGTCGCCTAACTTAACAAAGCCCCTCCTGTAACTTGCATGCGGGTATTGAAGGAGGGCTTATGTAGTTAAGTTAGGGATGTCGCGTAGAAGTGAGCCACTCCACATCATTTGGCATACTTGCTTCCCAATAAGTGGCTTCAACATTTCATTCCCAAATGATAAAACCACATCAAAAGCGTTCAGATACATATTGTATTTCTCAAAAAGCTTGGACACTTTTCTGGAAAATGATTTTTGCTCCAGCTTTTACTAGTCAGAGTTATGGGGTATTGGGTAACCTAGTGGATTGATAGGCCAAGATTTCAATGGTTGTAACCATTTTCCAGTCCTCAAAGTATGAAACTGGGCTTTGAGAGGAAAAAGACAAGTCCATGGATGTCCAACCTATTTGAGAAACACAATGCATACGCTGACTACATAATCCTCTGGGCAGGTTGGATGGTTCAAGACCATAATGTACTTAGCTGGGACTGAACAGGGAAGTGAGAGCAGACAGAGGAACACAAAAGCTGTAAAATATTAAGTCACATAACCCGTGAGTACTATTTCATTCAAGTATGTAGCACTCAGAATCACAGCAAGGAATCAAAATGGCTAAACCGGATTGAAGCCTCGAAAAGAGATTGTCAGCGATCTGGCCATGTCGGAGCTACTTCCCAACTAGCCCAAGTTTTCTTGTGTTTCTTACTAGTAACGGCATTGGTCGCTTCAGCGTCTTCTTTGAGGAGGGCTAGAGGCCTCAGGATCGAGTTACTGTTCGATAGCTGAGCGTCGTTGAGAATGCCAATCAGCATATGAAGACAACAAAACTTTCGGGGGACGGAGGGACTAGTAAAAAAATACTAACAATGCGATTTCCGCTTCTTATCTTTCTTGCTCTTTTTTGCTTTTGTTTCTGCTGTAGGAGCAGCTTGTGCGGTTGCCAACGTCTCAGATGGTGTCATAACAGGTTCGATTAGTTTCGCATCTGCCGAGACAAGATCTGAAGTTGGGACGCCATTCAACTTCCGCTTCTTGTCTTTCTTGCTGCGTTTTTCTTTGGTGTCTAGTGGATCAGTGGGTTCGCCTGTCACCATCTCAGACGATGTTACAGCAGTAGGTTCGACAAGTTGTTGGGCTGCTAAGGCAGCGTCGGAAGTCTGGGCATCATTTAACTTTCGCTTCTTATCTTTCTTGCTTCGTTTTTCTTTCGTTACTTTTGAATCAGCCGGGTCGGGTGTCACCGTCTCAGAGGCTGCCATATCAGTCTCGGATAGTTTTTTATCTGTCGCACCAAGATCCGAAGTCTGTAGCTCGTTTAATTTATGCTTCTCGTCTTTCTTGCTCGGTTTTTGTTTTGTTTCTTTTGGATGAAGTTGTTCGGTTGTCAGTGTCTCAGACAGTGTTATAGCAGGTTCGACGAGCTTTTGTTCTGTCAAGCCAAGATCCGAAGTCTGGTTATTCAATTTTTGCCTCTTCTTGTTTTTCTTGCTCCGTTTTCCTCTCTTGTTTTCCGGGAGTGCTGGTTCGGCATCAGCTGTCACTTTCTCAGAGGTGTTAATAACGGGTTCAATTGCTTTTGGTAGCACGTCAGCATTCGAAATCGGTTCATCTAATTTCTGCGTCGTATCTTTCTTGTCAACTTTTTCTTTCGTTTTAGTGGGGGGAGCTTGTGTGAGATCATGTGAGGATTTCTTGGAGGTCGGGATGGAAGATTTGACAGTTTTCTCTATCACGCTCAAGTAATCGAGATTTGATTAGCAATTCATAAACCGGATCTCAGGCTCGAAAGGATTGGGCAAAATAATTTCAACCAAACGAAAGGAAAAAATGTACTCACTGGGATGTTCAACTGATGGAACCGGAGTGACGAGGGAGTTGTTTTTAGAGACGGCTTGAGGATGATGCTGATCTTGAGGCTTCTTGTTCTTGGGGGCTTGATAGAGTCTTAGGTAAATTTTAACGGGTTCGAATGCAACTTGATTTATCAGAAATGAGTCTATACAGTCCTCTCCCCCTTCAAAGAAAAAAAAAAAGATACGTACGATTTCTGATACTTCTGAGCTTCAGAGATGCAGGTGGTATGAGGCTTCCAACTGGCTGGTCCGTTGAAGGTAGTCGAGCAATCTAAACACGTCACACTAGCTCTACATCGCATGGAATGAGAGTCTAACTGTATTAGGATAACAGTGCGGAAGATTGATCAAGAAAAAAAAATTAGGAATGATCTGAGGTACCGTTGTGAAGATTATGTGAAAAAAAAAGTTTTTAGCACCTTGGGTTTCTTGATGCTTGAGTACAGAATGTGCCAAATGATGTCCAGTCCATGTCATCATGAGCTCAGGGCCATCGTGTTGCAGAGAAGACTGTTTCGTTTCATGGTAAATCCACTCACACATCACCACACCTGGCGTTATTAAAGAGGATGGGTTCAGTAACAGTAACAGAAGCTGAGACGATGTCGGAAAAGAAACTTACCCATCACAACTAAAGCTCGGCATATTCCAATCGATGCAAACTGGTCCGAATATTTGATAATTTGTTGGGGAGATTCGGAACAACCCAGATTGTGCTGCGTCAGTTGGCCGAACCCTAATGAAATGGAACCACAAGTAGAACCTCAAACCATTTTGGGATATAAAAAAAACTCCGCCGCGCTGCCAGGCTTTCCATTGCCTCCCACCGCCCACTGTGTCCCTTGCTCGACATCAACAACTGGCACAATCCAAAATCCCTATTTTCTCCGACTGACCATGTTGATCTTTTGCTGGTGCCCTCTTCCACACAGTTCTCCTTGTCGATTTCCTCCTGGCCGGCATGTATGGTCTCATTTGAACAATCCAGATGTAATACCACCTACAAAAGCAAAATCATCCAAGCAACTTTTCATCCTTTGGGTCGTCTCTCTCTCCCCGCATCGTCCCCGTTTACACTAGCTCCTCATCAGTTTGCCAATATTATCTGCAGAGCATATCGGAATTTGTGATCCAAGTTCATCCTAGATATTGTTTTGCTAAACTGATTGGCTACATCGAATTCTATGTCCTTGCTCGCAGATCATTATTTAAGACCATCTTCCTACTTATATAATGTTTTGAAGCGGCCATACAAATTCCACACTTTTCAGTTTCTCTTGAATATTTGTTTACTTTGTCCTCTCCAGTATCCGTTTTACAAACATTAATGAACAAAACATATCTTCAGGGCCATTTATAGAATGAATTCACCTTGGCATTAAGGAGAGTGACCAGGCCCGTTGCAGCTGATGGGGGAAAAGGACCTTGAAAGACCATGCGGGCTCGTTGTGAACCAATCCTAACGAATCAGACGCAGAATGGAGATCCATGCATTTACGGTATACTGGAGGATTTCCCTTGGGATCTGTAGGTTGCTACAGATTCAGATCTAGAGTTACAAATTCTAAATTGGAGGACTTCCCTTCAACTCTGTAGGGGTCTACAGAGTCAGATCTGTAGATTCAAAATCAGATGTGTGGCTTCAAAAGCAAAAATTACATCACCCTGCAAAACTTGGTAAAATAATTTAGAATTTGTAACTCTAGATCTGAATCTGTAGCAACCTACAGATCCCAAGGGAAGTCCTCCGTTGTTTTACTAAGTTTTGCAGGGTGATGTAATTTTTGCTTTTGAAGCCACACATTTGATTTTAAATCTACAGATCTGACTCTGTAGACCCCTACAGAGTTGAAGGGAAGTCCTCCAGTGTAAGGGGGACGACGATGCGCTCGCAAAGAAGAGTTGCCGTAAGATTAAAGATTGCAAGGCATCTCAGACTCATGGCATAGTTTGTCAAGTACAATGTGAGGAAATAGAACATTTGGTGCCACTGATCAAGCCCTGATGAACATCTAGCTGACTCTTTTTTGAGGAAAGATATTTATCAATTATCACCTGTCCATAGGATGCTTACCAAACTGCCTGCAAAATGCATTTGAGCAAAAGGAATGGCACACCACTTTAAACTGGGCTTGCACACGCACACACACACACACTGACTATAAATTGGGATTGGGGCTATAGATACTCAGCAGGGGAGGGGAGTTATATAAATTTTTCTTTGCATCAATTTGACTGATGAGATGAGAATAGGGGGGTTCACGATACGGTTTTGCGAGAAGTCGTTTTAAGCGAGGCAAAAAACCCTTGCGTGTGCTGCGCAAGTGCTGCGAGCTTTATTTTAAGCTCTTTTTAGTTGAGTTGAGTGAGTGAGACACCCGTAGGGGCTGCTCGCGGGGTTGAAATTTTAGTTTAATTTTATGCGAGTAATGTTGCGTGAGAAAAAAATTTAAGGGGAGCGAGAAGCAATAATTCCACCTATGCCACCCCTATAGAGTAAGCTTAAAGCAGGGATAGATGGCGCTTCCCAGGCCAGCTTCAAGGTACACATATCCCGCGTTGGCAGGGGGATTGAGAATGTTTCGAGTGGCTCAGATCGCTTGGATGTTGCTCCTCGTGACCACTCAACTTGTAAAAAATCTCCACTCACCACCGGCGCAGCCATCATCTCCGCCCTCATCCAGTGCCGTCCCGCCGTCCCGCCGCGCCACCAGACAACACGCCATCGCCGGCTAACCAGAGAACACGCCATTGCCGGCCACTAGTACAACTCACCGCACTCGTACACCACACCTACCACTCACCACCGGTGCAACCACCATCTCCGCCCTCATCCAGCGCCGTCCCGCCGCGCCACCAGACAACACGCCATCGCCGGCTACAACTCACAGCCTTCCTTTGAGAGAAATCACGACACAGAAAATTCAGATCAGCATCAATCTTCATTGCAACAGAACTACCAGCCCACTCCGCCCGTTTCCACACGCATCAAAACCTTCAGCACGCCCTTTTCACAAATCCCAAAATGGTTTCCAAAAGCCATCAATTCCATCGTGCTTCCCGACTACCACCCCGTGAGACCCGCATTCAAAGAAAATATCGATTACAACGAAAGCAACAAGCCAAGGATGAAATTGATTCACTCATGGCAGAAAATGCTCGACAAGCCACCCAAGGTCCCATACAGATGCATGAAGGAAACTCAGCTGACTTCGCCGAGGATTACGCGTCACACGTAGGTGGATACGATGGACCTTCGTATTGGGTAGATGTTGAGACCATCTTTGATGAAGAATCAAATCGATCATTAGCACAAATTCGATCTTTGTATCAACAGCTGAAGCAAAATCACAAGCAGAACAACTGGATTGACCTCTTCAAGTCACTCTTTCCTGCGTACACCCATCTCAAGAGGATCACAAACGACTGGACGTTGCCAGATTCGCTGGACAATCGATCACATGAAGTATGCAACTGTAGCAACCCCAATCCAGTTGTGCGTCAAGTTGATTTGATTGACTTACTTGGTCAGTCTTGCCTCTTCATTTCATTCTCATGATCTGTTTGTCTCACAATCTCCACTGGATTTGCTATCAGGCCAGAAAAGAGTCCCTTTTTGCTTCTGCCATTGCACGCCGGACCCGGTTCAACTTTTGGCGCACGGCTACCTGCCAAGTACTCCTGTTTACCCCCAAACCGCCTTTTCGCTCCGCCTCCTTAAATTCTATCACCTCCTTTGGAACTTATGCAACGCAGCCAACACGCCTTTTGCTGAAGTCATGCGAAGATGGAACGAGTCGCTCTCCATAAGACTATGTAGTAAGAGTAAAAAGAATCTTAATCAAGTGAGTTATCAATCAAGCATCACGTCTTTATCACATGGTTGCCTTTACTTATCTCATCAGCCAACTAATTCAGAGCATCCCTTTTTCAACAGCCACGACGACTTGGACGCAACCTGTCAGGCTCCATAGAAGTCTACCGAATGCTTTTAGCCAAGCATTCAACTACTATCCAGACATTCACCTCAGCTACCCAGCAAGATGTGTTAGCACAGAGATCGTGTCCAGCCTGCTTTGGATCGGCTCTTCCAGACCCATCTCAACCTCCAGATACTCGCGACATATTCATTTGCCTAGATGGCAATTTCCAGCATCGACATCATGAGCGGGCCTCCAAAAATCACTTGCCACTACAGATTCCTGACTTGTTTCTAGACCCAAGTGAGATTTCCGCAGCAGATGCATACATTTTGAGACAAGAGCAAGCTCAGAAGAAAACTCAAACACAGGTATGACTTCTTTTCTCCCTCAACCAACTGGCCACCTTAAAACATGAGCTAACAAAATGATTAACTCAACCAGAAAGACCACTGTTCCACTCAGCACAAAGCTGCTGATGACAAGCGCAATGCCAGCACGTGGAAAGGTTGTGATGACACCGGGCTCATGGGCACCTGTTGCCGACACGATTCTCTCATATATTATTGCAACATCAACCGAGCAGGCGAAGGTCGAGGTCTACCAGTGGCAATATTGACAAGATTGTACAAAGATATCAATCCAAATGTCAACCTCCGAGTTCTGTACGATATCGGCTGCTCCCTTGAAAAGTTTATTTCATTGGTTTGTTCACTTCCTGTTTATCTGGGTTCTCTCTCCGTATCTCCTGACACTCATTGTGAATTCTTTCTTTTTTCCGCTCAGCGGAAAATGTTTCCAGAAGACATTCATCGCACAAAATTTGCCACTTCAATCTTCCATTCCTACGTCCATGAATGGGAATGCCAGCTTAAATACAACCCTAGATACAACGTTGGCTGGGGAATGTCGGATGGGGAAGGTTTAGAGAGATTATGGTCATACCTTTCCGCCCTTGTCAGCCCTCTCCGATACGCAACAAGGAATCACAGACTCAATTCACTCCATCACCGAAGCATCTTTCATAATGCTATAGGTATTGAAAGACTAAGTATGTTTCTTAACTCCCAATCAATTGTTTTTTCTTTTCTAACATTTCAACTCAGTTTGTACTTTAAGACGCAAGTTTATCCATGCATTTGCCCATCGCAAGCATAATCAGGACTTGCTTGATAAACTAAGTGCCGAGGCAAACAAACATATTCAGCCCCAATCTAATTTCAGCGCCGACTTCTTCAAATTGCAATGGCAGTTGCAGACAACCTTTGAAAGCCAGAAGCACACTGACAAAGAGGTGCAAAAGAAGTTGGCAGATTTTTTTGAAAGAGGTGAATTACTGAAGGATTCTGCGTAAGTGCATCTGCTTGCTAACTTCATCCAGATTAAATAAATTGATTCTTGATGGTTTTTCTGGGTCCTTTGGCAATATCCAAGCAACACCTTCGTGGCAACACTTGCATGTCAGGATTCTGATACAGATCAATCTCACACAATAAACATTCTGCAACAGATTCGTGACCTTCAAAGCGCACAAGATGCCGAAGCAGCTGAAATTGGAGGAGAATTTGGAGATCTTGACCCAGCCAACAGTAAGCGTGTAATTTCCAACAGACGTGGCCGTGGTGCTGATCATCAATCATTTGTTCATCAGAGGAGCAGCAGCGGATGAAAATTTTGTTGTGGAGTGCGAAGTCAGCTCTCTTCAAAGCTGCAGTTGAATTACAGGCAGAAACTCAGCCATTGAGGGCCTCCAAAGATCGTGGGGAACGTCTTGGAACCCGATTGAAGGAAAAGATCTATGCGGCAATCAAGAGGAGAAAGAAGGGTGTTGTTAAAGCAATTCAAACCTTTTGCAAACGACGCACAGCCTACCTGAAGGCCTATGCCCCCGCAGAGCTAGAGTTAAACGAGAATCAAGACTTTGATTACAACGATTTCATGAAGATGGGTCTGGAACATCCATTTTGGAACGATGGGTACCTTTGCCTCTCCCGAGACCCGTGGGCTGTTGATCCAGTTGTCCGAACGGGAATTCATGCGGTACTTGGTTTAGAGCGATCATCAGAAGAGGTACAGCAACTCCAATCAGAGCTGAGAAGGGCTTTATCGTGGGCGCTGATCCATCTCCAAAACCTGAAGGATTGCATTAACAAGACGGTTGAAGGTAATGACTCCATCTCTTCATTCAGCCATTTGTGTGTGAACTTACCATAGGTGATTTTATACAGGAGATAAGAGCCTTGATGAGAAACTGGATGCTCTGTACGGCAATATTAGCTTACCGGGGGTGCAAAACCGTCCTGGAGGAAGATACCTGCTGTTGGGAGGCGATTTGTTCTTGGAGCAACTTGAACATGAACAATTGCTCTGCAACTGGCACCATACGATCCAAGGAATGCTAGAAAAGAGATTGATTTGTCAAGAAATGTTGCCGATTGAGTGGTTTACAACAATCAATCAATTGATGATCAAGGAGACAGCGGTGGCCGAAGGTGACGGTTCAATTGCTTTGAATGTCGCCTTAGAGGAGGTTGCACTGGACGACCAAGACTCAGATGGGGGAAATAACGAGGGACCAACAGAGGATGATTTTGTAACAGATGATGAAGGCATTTAAGAATGAATTTTGATGATGGAGTTTTTCTAAATGTTTCCTCTTGACTTTTCAATGATTGGTTTTCTTTGCCTATAATTTGGAGAGATGTATTCTGTTTAGCCAGTTATTATGAGGATAACTTTTGTTTGATCAGTTATCTTGGAGGTAAAATTTGCAATCAAGAATATTATCAATATTTCTAAATGTTGATATATGTTGAGCATTATTGTGGGATGTATGCATGAGTTCTGGATCACAGCAATATTGGCCCATAGTGGGTCCAAGTAGAAAAACAGCAGATGAGTGTAACTTTTGTTTTGCTAGGTATTTCTCTTTGAAGATTTTTGATAGGAAGCTTATTAATCTTTTTAAATGTTGAAAAATTTTAAGCATCAGTGTAGGATGTATGTATGAGCAATGTGTGGAAGGTGATTTTGGCCCAAAAAAGAGGAGAAAGTTGGAAAACAGAATGGAGAAAGAATCAGGCCAGATGTTTCCCAGTGTAGAATTTAAATCAATAGTTTTATCAAATTTTGATTTGTTGGAAACCTTGTAGATCAATCATCAAGGAATGTTCAAAATGAATCAGATGATCATGGTGAAAATAATCACTGCAATTGTAGTGACCCAAGGTGCCTTTGGAATGAAGGGGTAGTTCAAAAGAACTGGATAATGTTTAATTATGCTCATTAAAAAGTACAAAACTCTTTGAAACCATCTAACTATCTTCCTCTCATCAAAAGCAACAAGGGATCATTTGTGAAATTAATTCCTTACATTTGTAATGAACCCATGTTACTTGGGACTGATGAAAAATAGCTTCATAGTTTTGATGAAATTATGTTTCCTTAAAATATTGAACAATTATTCAATTTTTTGGAGCCAAAATGATATCTGCTTTCACCCAAAGGTAACACAGGGTCACTATTAAACATGTGGTATGTATTTTAACCTGTGGCCCCATGTTACTTCTAATGGAAGAAAAATAGCTAGGTAGTTTTAAAGAGTGGAATTATGTTTCCTGACCATATTGAAAAATTATTCAATGCTTTACAAAATGATATCTTCCTTTGTTCAATAGTAACCTAGTGTCACTAGCACATATGTCCTGGGTATTTTCACCTTACCAACATTTGGAAAAATTATTAATCTTTTTGATCAAGAATATTCAACAAGACATACTTGGCCAAACAAAATTTATCCTCACCTGCTGTTTTTCTACTTTGACCCACTAAGGACCAATATCACTTTGATCCAGAACTCATGCATACCTCCCACAATAATGCTAAAAATATATCAACATTTAGAAATATTGATATTATTCTTGATTGCAAATTTTCCCCCAGAGATAACTGACCAAACAAAAATTATCCTCATTGCCAGACTTCCTACTGTTACCCAAAGTGCACCAAAATCCCCTCTATCCATAACTACTTCATACATCCCACAATTTTTGTAAAACAATTTCAACATTTAGAATGATGAATGAATTTCTTGATTGAAAATTTTCTCTTGGAAAAACTGACCAAACAAAAGTTACCCTCATCTCTAGTTTTTCTATTTTTACTTAATTTGGGCCAACATCACTTCCATCCATAACTCCTTCATACATTCCACCTATTTCTCAAAATTTATCATCATTTATGAAAATTCATGGACTTCTTGATTGCAAATTTTCACTTGTAAATAATGAGCAAAAAAAGTTTATCTTCATCTGTAGGCTTGACTTGGGCCAACATTCAGGCGCAGGAAAGCAAAAATCCACACTGGATTCTTATCTTATTTATTGATCTCAAACCAGCAATCTCTCCTCTGAGCACACACAGTTTTAGTGTCCCCAGGTTGCAACAAACTTCTTCTATCACATTCCGATGGGGAGTTCCTGATGTGCCAGCCTAGAGCAACAACTGAGGCTTGAACTTGCATCCTGTGGCACAAAACCTCATAGAAAGAGAGCTGAATGCCACTAGCTGTTACAAACAATTTGCGCACCCGACGCCAGGCCAGGACCAGCTCTTGCTGCGGCCGCGGCAACAGCGGAGCAAAAGTGGGTCGGGTGTTGCTGTTGCCCGTAGCACAAGAACATTCCATCTATTTACCTCTCAATTCTTGCAACAGCTTGTAACCATCAATTATTATCGGCATGGATAGTTCTCCATATCAGTTTGGCTACAACCAAACCCACAACTTTCATCTTCCACAACACCTGGACTATCCAAATCAATATCGTGCGGTAAATGATGAATACATGAACACTCAAGGTTACAACAATCAGTACGCTAGGCAGGATCCAACCTCAAGCAAAAACATTGATGGCTATGGCCAGAACCATTTTTCTCTTTCCCATCTACCGTACTCCACTACCTCTCGTTGTACTGGATCTCAGACTGCTGCACCTCTACCGCAATCCCAGCTTGGATATCATCCTGAACCCCTTTGTGGACCTCTTCCAAATGTCGGCAACAGTGGTCAATCATCCCAACTAAACCACGTGAACCATCCCAGTGGACATCAACCAACTAGCAGTAATCAACACATGCATCAAGTTCAACTTGCCCCCTTAGCAACACCCAACCTTTCACAGGGCCTTCCTGCTTTGCCACTTCCGCCAAGAATTGCCTCGCCGCTTCCACCAATAATTTCTTCGCCTATTGCACCAAGCCTCACTTTGCCGCTTCCATCAAGACTTGCTTTGCCGCTTCCACCTGCGTTGCCCGCGACTGGTGATACAATACGCGAAATGGATGGCCCGGAGGACGTGTCATTGCAACAAGATCTGAACAATGCCCAGCAATCCGACAACCATGAAACTGCCACCACCACCCCTGTGCGATCCATACGACCTCTGCCCTCCAAACCATCTGAAAAATTCCGCCTCTCTGTTGAACAAATGGCTATGTATGAAAAGCTTCCAACCCACAAGCTTCGCGCTCTTCAAGCCACTCATATAAAATATCGCAGGCTGACCGAAGGAGTCAAACAAGCCGCGGAAGACCTTTATTTAGAATACCATCGAAAGATACTACTCCTCAGTTTGGAGTACTCCAGACCTGCAGTTACAATAGCGAAGCACCTTGGGCAAGGTCGCATGCGAAGGGAGAACGTTTGGAATGACTACCTGGCCAATAGTGATGCTGCACAGCAGACTTTCCAAGATAGTGAGTCTTCCAATGTTATCCCTCTTTATTGGATTTCCCACATAATTTCTCATGACTTTGCCATGCTGGCCTCTCTTTTTTCGTCTATTCATCTCCATAGCAAACTTGGAGCTTTCTGAAAAGAATCAACTAGTTGCAGCAGGATATCAACAGGCCAAAAATCCGGCCCCGAGGGACAATAGTCTTCCCACAGAATCCGACATTATTGCAGTTGAGTTTACGCGCAGAAAGACACTTCCATCACAAATAAAACTTATGGAGAAAGTAGAACAATGGAAACTCAGCGTCCAAACACAGGTAAGGGCGTCTAAATCCCAAAAATTGACATTGTGAACCAAAACTCATCAAACTTCCGACTTCCCAGTTAAAAGAAATCAGTGATATGTTGCAAATTGAGGGTTTTCTTGTGCTCGCCTCGCAGGATCACACAAGTAAATACTATTGGCAAGGCGGCAGCTTCATTGGTCAACAGTACATCGAATCTCTAATGGATCGAGGTGACCCCATTGGTGGCTTTCATTCTTTTGCCGCAGGTACTAAAGGCAGGGTCCTCCCAGTCAAGGAAAGCACGGAGCGCACCATTCTCCCCAATAATGCTACTTCCAACAATTCGTCTACTCCCACTAATTTGGCTACTGGTGCCGATCCGGCTACTCGCACCAATTTGGCTACAGGCACCGCTTCAGCTACTTGCTCCGGTTTGGCTACTCGCACCGGTTCGGCTACTCGCACCGGTTCAGCTACTCACACCGGCTTGGCTACTCGCAACAGCTCGGCCACTCGCAACGGTCCGGCCACTCGCAACGCTTCGGCTCCTCGTGCCGGTTCGGACGTGGTGAATAGAGCAGTAAAAACGCGCACGCCAAGGAAAATTCCGGGTGCCGAGCTCTACAAGGATGTCTGTCAAGGCAGTGCCGAAGCCAACCGAGACAAAGTGGGGAAAATACTCAACAAGATGTTCTCTGATGCAAACGGCGGTGATTCTCGTGGTTGGCCAGGTACAAAAACCGACACAGGCCTGGCCGAATTTGGATTGAAGCTTGTGATCAAGAAAAACCAACTCGACCTCGAGTCACTTCTCAAGAACAAGCCTATCAGCAGATTGAAAATCCAACAAAGTTGGAAAATTTTACGCGGTCTCAAGCGCAACTTGATCAAGTTGGTCCCCATTGAAGAAGGAGGAAATGGGAACGAGATGGAGGGGGTGCGGAGCGAAGAGGAACCACACGAAGAGGAAGAGCAAGAGCAGGAACAAGGCGGCGAAAGAAACTTGTTGGTGGAGTGAGGATCAATGGAAGAATTTTTCATGTTTCTCTTACATTATTACTTTTCTCAAACGCCATGATGTGTTTTTGGATGTCAGATCGGGGGGTTTTTTTTTGGCCTAGTTGCTTCTATGCTTCCATGTCATCCTTCTAAATTACCAGGTTGCCAGGTGGTTATTTCCTGGTCTTGTTGTTTTTCACGCACGGCCATGTTCCTTCAATACTATCTCACAACTCCTTTCCATTTTGCCTGCTGGCTTGATCTAAATAAATTAGTTTTTCTCTTCAAACTGGTTGAACTTGTATGATAAGTGAAAATATTGGTTTGCTTTGCAAAAGATCTTGCGCGAAAACAAACTCTTCTTTTAAAAAACCTCGCCTCCTTTTGCCATTGGAGGGTCAAAACGTTCAACATCAAGATGAAATAAGATAATAACAATACATGTATCACAAGGAGAATCAAGTGACAAAGATGAGAATTGAGTGAGTGAAAAAGAATGAGGAAACAAATTGAGTGTCAAGTTGGTGGAGTTGAAGACTGTTGAAGACCTGTGTTGTGCGAAGAAACCCCGCAAGTGTGTATGAGTGCGGTGAGTTGTAGCCGGCGATGGCGTGTTGTCTGGTGGCGCGGCGGGACGGCGCTGGATGAGGGCGGAGATGGTGGTTGCACCGGTGGTGAGTGGTAGGTGTGGTGTACGAGTGCGGTGAGTTGTACTAGTGGCCGGCAATGGCGTGTTCTCTGGTTAGCCGGCGATGGCGTGTTGTCTGGTGGCGCGGCGGGACGGCGGGACGGCACTGGATGAGGGCGGAGATGATGGCTGCGCCGGTGGTGAGTGGAGATTTTTTACAAGTTGAGTGGTCACGAGGAGCAACATCCAAGCGATCTGAGCCACTCGAAACATTCTCAATCCCCCTGCCAACGCGGGATATGTGTACCTTGAAGCTGGCCTGGGAAGCGCCATCTATCCCTGCTTTAAGTTTACTCTATAGGGGTGGCATAGGTGAATAATTCTTATCGAGAACCCCCCTAATGGGTCTGGATTCCCACTGGCCTAACACTTGTATGACTTGAATTTCAACATGAAATTCACTATTTTGACATGTGAGCTCAGCCTCCAGCAAAGATGAAGCATAATATTTATGTACTGCTGAAAATACTGAACGAAAAATTGTGGCCCTAAACAGTAGGGTCCAGAACAGCCAAAATCTGGTATAGCAAGCTAGCTATCACAACTTTGGGACATCTAGAAAATTGGGTCATACTTTGGACTTGATTTTGGATGTGGTGAATCTTCCAACAAATGAGGGCTGGTTCACCAAAATTACTAATTTAAAAATTTGTTACATGCAGCTTATGTTAGACACCACATAAGATCTCTTTGCCACACAAACTTTCAAGCACATGGGACTGAATTTGAAAGAGATGCAAAGTTAACTTCAATTCATTTAATGGTGCTGCCCGTTTGATTCAAGATAATATGATATTTGAAATAAAGGGAATAGTGCCTTCTGCCTGAATCTTTCATGGGCTCAATTTAGAGTGGATTTGAACAGTGAAACACCTTTCTTGGAGTTTGAAGAGTGGCCACTGGCAGGGTCTTGTAGATAAAATTGTTTATTTTTTGCAAAAATATTCTCCAATTTGGGATGGTGGATTCTGGGGGGATTAGTATAATGTATAGCAAGATGACATGTTGATGTGGAAAATGAACTGACAGAAGCTGGCTCATTTCAAAGTAGTCAGATTTTGCTTTTGAGATGAGATCTTGGAATAAAATCAGGAAACTGAGAGGAGCTCTGGATTAGAATATATGGTCTTTTGAGGGACAGGCGTGTCCTTGGTCTCCAGTGGGAGGGCCCGGTATATCGTGTCTTCTTTTGGGAGGGCTCATCAGGGTTCCTAAAATTTCTGTGTGAGGGTGTTGCGTGGTCGGACCGATTGACGACGACGCGGCAGGGACTGATGACGTATGGCATACACAGGCTGGAGTGGGATGACGTAAGCTTCGCCGCACCTGGGCTGACGGATCAGAAAAGAGAAGACGACAAACAACAACCAGAAAAGCTCAACCACGAAATAAACATCTCCAACACGCGCAAGGCAAGCCCGATCGACGAACACCCAGAGCCATTCATCCGTATCAGGCCGCGTCATGTTCAGGAATAACGTCAGTTGACCTGTGCTTCCATCTTTTTTAACAGGAGCTTAAATCAGAAATATCAACAAAAGAGTCTAACATTGGTTGGCTCGCTTTCTTCAGTATGATTCAGAGTTCAGTTTCCCTTGTTGAGCGTTTGATTTGGAAGAGAAAAAAAAGAAATGCATTGCTCTCATTTATTGCTGACTGTCGTCCCCTTCAAAAACGAACAAAAAAAAAAAAACATGGTTGCAGTAATACTGTCTTTTCACCACAGGGACGATTACATCAAGTGGAATATGCACTCGAGGCGGTCAAGCAAGGCTCAGCTTCGGTTGGATTGAGGAACAAGACTCACGTCTTACTGCTGGCGCTCAAAGTACAATCGGACTCCCTTCTTTTACACACCTGCGGACCTGATTCTAATGAGTGACACTTTTTTTTTTTTTTTTTGATTCTTGGTCAAGTAGAGATCAACAGGTGAACTCGCGTCGTACCAAAAGAAACTGATCCGAATCGACGACCATATCGGGATTGCAATCGCCGGATTGACTAGTGATGCCAGGGTATTATCGTCAGTCCCAAACCCATTTCCTTCTACCCGGAGAGAGTCGTCATATTTTTTCATATGAGATAAAATAGGGACAAAATGGAAGAAAATTGACCGCTTGCAAACCGCTGGTGTTTCAGTAATTTCATGAGACAACAATCGATGACGTCTAGGTTGTTACACAATCGACCGTTGCCGCTTTCGAGATCGGTCATGGCAATTGCTGACAGTAAGTCATTTCCCCTCCCGTTTTTCGAACTGCAATTCGGGAGAAAAGCTCCATATTGTGTAGGGTCAAACAGTTGATGGTTGTTCTGGCTTGTCTGAATCGAACAGAGGCGCAAGTGAATACACAGGAGTATGGACGCAGACCCTACGGTGTTGGATTTCTGATTGGAGGACATGATGTAATTGATCCATTCCTTCCCCTTGATTGAGCCTTACACTTGTAACATATCTTTTTGACTGATCCCTCCTCCTGTCTCTTGGTGTAGGAGACTGGCCCTCATCTTTACGAATTCAGCCCTTCTGGAAACTGTCTGGAATATTACGCCATGTCGATCGGGGCTCGCTCCCAATCAGCCAAGACTTACTTGGAGAAGCATTTTGAAAAGTTCTTGGATTGTACGCATTGATCTTCCCCGGTATAAATTCCAGATTCCAACTGATCTGATGGTTTTTGTTTTTGTTTTATGCAACGAAAGGTGGTCTGGATGAACTCATCAAACACGGCTTACACGCGCTCCGAGACACACTACAACAAGATAAAGAATTGACAACGTTGAACACCTCGTTGGGTATAGTCGGACCTAACCACAAGTTCGAAATCATTGAAGGCGACGCGCTAGCCCCCTACTTGGCCCAAATGGACCCTAAAGATGACGGCACCGCGCAGCCCGCCCCCATGGAAACTGATCCCTGAGGGGCACATCTTCATGCTCAATTGTCCCCAAAAAATCAAACCTACTCGAAAGAAAAGTCTTTTCAGATTTTCCTTTTTCACTACATGTTCTTCTGATTATTATAATTGGTTTTGTTGTTACAATCTCCTAAACTGGTTCTTTTATATATACAAATATAACCCACAAAAAACCACGAAAAAAAAACTGGTTGTGTTGAAAAAAAGCGGCAGAAAAGCTAGTCTGAGTGAGCATGTTCTTGAGATGGTAAATTTATCCACTTCCACGTTTCAACTGTTCGACCTTGGAAAGTTGGGTAAACTTGTGCCTGTTTAGCTATTGCTGAGAAACAAGACCAAGCCTGCGAAAATGACCTTACGCTTCCAACTGCCTGGCAAGCTTGCTTCTGCTTGTTTTTGGTTGCAAGTCCCCTTCTGCTTATACAATTTGCTCCATCTCACAGCAGAGCATTTGCATGGCTCAATGCTCTAATGACAAAAATAGGTTCAGATGTCAATTCTGAAGGCACATATCAGATCTAGACTGAATTCATCAATTGCGCCATGCTTCTTTGCTCTTTTAAGGTCCTCTTCTTGCACAAATCCCTACCATAAGAAAAAAAAATCAAGAAACGGTAAAGCATTCCTTTTTCCGAGTTTTGGAAAGTGGAGAGATTTGCCTCCGGATTTTGGGAATAAGTAAATCAAATACAAAGAAGCTACTCTAGTGAGTCAACCTCCAAGTGCTCCTAACATTTTTCAAGTCAATACACTCCTGAGAGTCCACAATGATACTAAAAGAAATGTGAATCCATCTTTTTATTTCTTGGGCCGGAAATCCTTGCATCCAAAAGATCATTTTGTGGATGAGGCAGGTCTAGACACCACAATTCTTGAAATCTACCACTTCTACATAATTAGGGTGTCAAACAATACATCAAGCGCACATGAAATGAGGCAAATCAATTTCAGTATTTAGCGTGTCTTGCTTACTTTCATGTCAACTGTCATGGTGACCACACCTCAGTATGCTTTCATAATGGTTATGAGAGAAAGTATTACGTGTTGCTTGTATATGGGGTATGATACAATTTGTTTCTTGTATACAACATATATCAAGATCATGGAATTGAAGGTGGTTGAGGGTCAAATTTAATTCCGTTTTTGTTCCTCTTTTTTTTTTTTTTTTCAAACAGATAAAAGTTGTCGAAACAAATATTAGGTATAATAAGATTAAAGAACTATGTAACTTTTGAGTGAGTAGACGCGTGAATGGGGGAAAAATATGTCCTTTTCTATTTTGATGGAAAGCTGGATTTTTCTTTTCAACAAGTACACCGTATTCACCGGCAACCCACTATTCTTGGGAGGAATGCCAGTTGATCCAATTGGACTTGAGAAAGACAGCTCTAGAGCGTTTTCCAGGAACACCGTCTGAGTTGATTGCGCGGACGGAATACCAACCACCTTCAAAGGCACGCTTACGGGTCGAGGAGGCGCTAGGAAACATTGGAGGCAGGAGTTGGTAAAGCGGTTTGGGTGGCGAGCGTGGAAAAGGATTCGCGACGTTGAAGTCGGATTGGTTGTCCGTGGCATCAGACAAGTTAGCAATCGCGTTGTTGGCTGTTTCGAGCGGCCGGTGCGGGTGACGGGCTTTCCAGCAGGCCGATCCCGGAAAACACCACTTCCTGTCCACCCAACCATGGTGCGACTCGCGCGCTTTCGGCCTTCGCGGCCGGACGATAAGCAGCTTCGTGGGCTCGTGGGGATCTAGCGGGACGAAAACTTCGCCCGAATCCACGTTATCTTGCACTTCGTTCGAGATAACGTTAAAGGACAGGCCTTGCAGATGGCCCTATCCAGTCAAGTCCATCGTGGAACCGTCTTCAGTTCAACATTTTCATTTTCGCGCTCATGTGGAGTAACAGAAATCATGGGAGCTATGCACTCACGCCGAATATCTCGTAACGCTCAGCCCATGTGGCCCCCCTCCATGACAGGCCAGCATGAGTTCCATTGGTCACAAAAAACGTCTGAGGCGTCCCTGGAACGGGTTTTGGTGGTGGTTCGAGTCCCAGGATATTATAACTTTTTGTACGATGGAGAGATGGATTCAACGTCAACTCATTCATGGGACTTCCCAGAATAGGAAATAGACTAAAATTCAGAGGGAAGAATACCTAGCATTATAGGTCTCAGCGATCACGCTGCTTTCCTGAGTATCGAAGGACTTTGAAGTTTGATTTATCCACCCGGGAGCATGGTAGCTATAGATATTGTTTCCCTCTGAATGAGTGTCAAAGCCACTCTTGTCGGAATGTCCCCTCAACGACCAAATGAGCGCCCCGGCACAGTCAAACGTTTTGTACACTGTATTGTAAGTGGATAGGCTCGAATCTGATAAAGTCAAACTGACACGGATGTTGAGACCTCTGTGGAAAACTTTCCCCGACTATACAACTGGATTGGTCGATGGCTATGGAGGTAAATTGTAAACTTACAAAATCCATGTTCACCAATGATCAGAGTTTTGCCGTGAGCACGCACTTCGTCACGCAAGCTATTCAGAGGATCCTCAAATGTTGGCGATTGTAGAATTTGAAAAGTGTTAGCCTCGATTGCGCTTAGCAGTACAAGGTGCTATGGACAACTTACGCGGGGTAAGAAACCAAATCATTTTCTCCATCTATTCCCGGTGCAATAGAATGGAAGAGGGGGTGAGCAGAAGTGATTAACAAATTCACAAGCACAATAAATGAGTTTGAAGAAGGAAGATCTCACAAAGATGATAAGAAAACAAATCAACGTATTTGGAGTCCAGCACGTCTTCTTCCCAGAATGAGCGGTTTCTCCGTGAGCTGTGTGCCAAAGAAGATCATAATCTTTCAATGAAGGAAAAGTGTGGCATTTGTATGTTTCTTACTGACTAGCTACCATCCATGACAAGTGTTCTAGGGGCCAAAGATTTAATGTGTCTAGCAATCTCAAGTGTCCACTAAATTTAAGATTGGTATTCAGCAACAGGTTAGGCTGCTTGGGAAAGTCTACAACAAATTAAACTGGTCAACAGGAAAGCTTTTCGCGACTAACCTTGGCAGGGGGTGGCCTCTGAACTACAAGATTGATGAAACTTCACATCAGCAAAGACGGTCAGTCTATTGACATCAGATGGAACATACAGGTGATTTTCTTTGGGTCCCCCCAATTGAGTTCATTTCCAGTCTCAAAGGCCAGGACGGTGTCATCATCACCGTACCGAACCCCATTAATTGTGTTGACGCGGTTTAAGAGGAAGGAGATCAATTTTTTGAAGCCTTGGATCATCCTTCGGTCTGTGAACCAATCAACGGCTTTGTTTGCCGCTTCGTATCGAGTGATATTGTACCTGTGTCGAATCAGCTTGAAACGGCCCGTCAAGATCAAACATCCATGTGTCAGTAGCGAAAGCCACATGCTTTAATTCTTCAGGCATTCCACATTTAATAGGATGATAAACATACATCATTGAAGTTTCCTACGTAATCTGTATCGTTTGCTCCATAGTCCTATGTAGGACCCAAAAGTATTTGGAATCAATATTACAGCAACATTTTTGTAAACGCATAGGTACTGATGGATAGGATGCTTATTACCATAAGGCTTACCTGATTGATGATTGGAATTATAAGCTTGACACCGTATTTACGGGCAAGAGCAAGCCTTAAAGAATTTTACAAGTGCAAGAGTCAGAAGGCGTCTATAAGTTTTCAGATGAGGCGAAAAGGCGGATACTCACACATTATCCATCTGCTTCCACACAGTTTCATTGTACTTCCAATCTTGTTTTCGATATATATAAAAAAAGAACAAGAACCAGCAATTGAGCATGTGATTGATCAACGGATTGAGGCAAACAAAAAGATGATGGCAAATAAAGCTACCATTAGAAGACCTGTTCCATCCAATCACGTGGGCTTCCGAGGGAGGTATGTTACCCCACTCGAATTTATCGTTGGCAACTTGAAGCGTGTAGGTTCGAGTGACAGGTGTTCCAAAGCCAGCAATAGTCTTTAGTAAATCACCTACTTCGAAGTCGCTCCCTTTGTAATGATTGAAAGCAATTCAACTCAAATTTAGTGAGAGTCCATTTTGGAGTGTTCTTGTCATTCTTACTGTAAGAGTGAGGTTGCTTACTTTGAAAAAGGGTAGGAGTGCTTGGAAAGTTGGAAATAAGATAGAGGTTATTGATGTGATTTTACAATACTTCCAGGTGCCAAAAGAACGAAAGACTCACTTGAAAGCTCTGAAGTCGAACAGAGCACCACGGAGGTACAAATGACCATCTCCAGGGGCAGATACGAAACGGGAGTCATCCGAGCCACAATCCGGCAGTCCATAATTACTAGACCGTGTTATTGACGCTGGCTCATCGTCGGTTTGGGCTACCGGTAAGCTCTTCCCTCTATCCCGCAGGATTTGGACGCCTGAGGTGAGAGACATGGCCAAGGTAGACCATATCAAAAAGGGTATTTGTAAGCGCATCTCACAAAAGAAAATAGATTGCTTTTTTGGTTCTAAAACCGAGAGTGGTTTATCTGGGGTGGGAAGGGAAGGAGCTGGATGGGACAGATGGCGAAACGGACGGTTCGATCAACGGTTATAAGCCTCTTGACGAAATCAGTTGTCCTCTGTCTGAGGAGGAAGTCAGATGCCCAGTGAAAGTAACAGCGACTTTCCAATCTTCTGAAATATTTCCGTATGTGCAATGGCAATTGCCAACCACCTAACTTTTTCTTCTTTCGCTCAATGCGCCTGTGGTATTTTTTTTTATGGCGAGAATAGTGTGCTCTCGAGGATGGAATGAGGGATGGCAGCGACAACGTTGAAAAAAAAAAAGTTTTTTTTTGACAGCGGTGATAAATCCAACGAGGAAGCTCGGATTTGAGTCAGAGGCATGGCTATGATGCGGAGGGAATCGATGTGAACGATCGTCAGACATGGCCTCCAAGATTTGTGATTTCATTCAAGGTACTGATCACAGGAATAGTACGTTATCGTTGTAGGTGATACCAAAAGCCGAGAGCTAGGAGCCTTACTGGCAACTGAAAATCCAATCGGTAAGGAACTCTGGAGGATATGTCTTTCAGACCAATACCATTTCTCCTGAGATGAGAGGGTCTTTGACTCACCAACGCTCTGCAGCAAGTTTTAAGGAATGGCCCGCATACATAATCCGCTTGGTAAGTTTCCTCATTCATCCTGGACTTCCTTTCAAGTTAGGAGATTGAGGCTTCCTGGAGACGTCTGAAGCAATCTGTTACCAGGTACCCCGAGAGGCAGGTAGCTAGATGGCTGTAAAGAGAGTGTCTCAAAAGTACACGTGATGCTCGATTCACTCTGGTCCAACAACATGGGCACCAAGAATCAATATTCATGTTTTTCTAGGGACGCCCGGAAAGCTTGAGAGGGACGGCTCAAGCTTCTTACTGAAGCAATGTCAAGCTGTTTCGTCAAGCGAGCCCGGAATGCCATTCGGCCTACGGATTGATTTCCACCAAGCACGAGAGAAAGTGCAGGTTCCTAGAGAGGAGATCAAGTCAACCTGATCCAGAGATTGCGAGAGGAGATGTCTTACTGACTGGACAAGGCAGGTTTAACAGGGGTAAGCGAAAGAAGCAATCAGAAACCGAGGGCAATCGGGATATCCTCACAGATGTTGAGCTCGCCAGCCTGTCTGTTCAAAGACGGGTTGCTGATTCCGGTATGTATCATCCGGTGGCCACGAGGAATGCCACACGGGTACACTGGCGCAGGCGACGGGCCCAGGAATACACAACTATGATACTTCGGCAGTGACGGCTTGACGCGCGGTGGATGCATCATATGGCCGGAGAGATAGGCAATCGTTCGATGAGCAAGCTTATGGCCACCTTCCTGATTCTACACCGGCATCCCAGTCCTGTGCTCCACTTCAAGGCACCAAGCGATACTTCCTTCTCTTACTTCGCCGATATCATAGTGCAGCCCAAGGATGGCAATCCAAACTCCTCGACCTCCTCTGCACTCAAGAAGAGGAGCAAGGACGTGAGGCTGTGAGGAAGGAAAAAACTGCCGAGCCATGTGATAGCCCAGATGAAGGAGGTCTTTCAAGGCGGATCACTCCACTATCCCCGGTGAATGCAGAATTCAGTCATCCACTTCATCGACTTGGCGCGTCGAATTTCTGTCACACCCCTACACAGTATGCACCGTCCCATCCGTCCATTGGATTTGGAAACATTATAAACGCCTTCCACT
This sequence comes from Puccinia coronata f. sp. avenae, assembly GCA_002873125.1. NCBI lineage: Eukaryota > Fungi > Basidiomycota > Pucciniomycetes > Pucciniales > Pucciniaceae > Puccinia > Puccinia coronata. Next base: position 73,658 of record PGCI01000039.1, read on the forward strand.
CAATAGATGATGGAGAGCTTGGCTTGTTTGATACTTTGTTGCAAAGATATGGTTTTGTAATGTGGAAGTTAACACCAATGCTCCTTCCGCCCCCATTCACTCAGTCTTGACTATCTATCTTGCTCTCATTGGAAGCCATCAGCAACAATTGCTTTTTCATGTTTTGGTTAACAGCTTTTTAAACTCTGCACGGCATCAGGAAGAGCATGTACTGATACCTGCCTCAAACTTTAAAATTTTTGGGTCAAAGATCAACATATCATTGTGAGTTTATTTTGAGAAGAAAAAAAGATAATATTCTTGAGGCACTTCCTGCATACAAAAGTTGCAACTTGCAACCTCCCGTACTGTTTTCTCCTTGTTGAGCTACATCAGTGCCAAACGCGACATAGACTTCACCTCCCTTGAAACGTCGCCAGAGATCAAGGTCCAATGTTTTTTGCAAGGTCCTATCACAGTCAGCCGGAAGCACCCCTTCGTCCACTTTTGTGAGCCTGAGTCTTGAGATCTACTGGCCATCCAACTCACCATCAGGCAGCTTATCAGGATGAGGTTTTACTTCATTGGATGCCTCTACCTCCCATTCCTGCTTATCAACAGAGGCTTGCTTGAATTCACCAGACCGACCTCTGGAAGACATATGGAAATTAATTGGAACGCGGATCCTCCGCCAGAGGACCAAATTTCAATCACGGATTCCAGTATGATATCGCCAACTACATGCTTGTTTGATTCCGGGGGGCGCTCATTTGGAGATCAAGTAGAATCATTTACGGTGTCCACCATTCCATCAAACCTTTGTCCAACTAGCAAGCGCACAAGCGGCAACAGCCTCGGGAATATAGAGCCGACAACAAGCAGACTTTCTCTCGAGATGAAAAGAAATCGCAATCCCTTCAAGCCGCAACCACTAGAAGGGTCTTCCAAAAATGGAAAAACAATCATCAATGCTCTTGAGTCAAATCAGTTCCAATTGAAAGAAGTCAAAAAGTCACCAATAGACAAAGTCAAAGATTCAATCAATTTTTCAACATGAAAGTAGTGCTCATGATTGACTGGAATCAGCCCAGGAAAGAGGCATTGTGGAATATGTCAGTGTTTTAGACTGGAACTATGTCATAGTAGAACAATATCAAGATATTTCAAAGCATAGAAATTACGCTTCCATTGAAATTCATGATCAAAAGGAGCTATTCAAATATCTGAATCAGTTTAATGTAATGATTGGCAATGTGTCTCTTTATTGAAAATCTTAACACAGCCAGTAGTAGTAGAAAATATCCGACAAGATCAGAAATGAAATAAAGAAATCATAACAAAAGATCATCAGACACAGAATGAGAGAAAAAAACATCAATGAAACACAACCAACAGATGAGCCAGATAAATCAATATGAAACAATAGCAATTTTAACAGCAATGACAAACAGATGAAAAATAGCAGACAACTGGAAAAAATAAGAGAAAGATGTTCAGCACAGGAATGAATGAAACAAAGAAAAGAAACTAAGTAATCAACTACCTCTAGTTGATGTTACAAAGGTTGTCTTCTTTCTCCTCCTCTCCTCCTGAACTTGGTACTTGATGTTCCTGATCTGATGAGACAATCTTTTGTGAGTTATTGGGTTTTAGTTGTAGAGCTAACTCAATTCTTTACCTATTGATCTGGATCTTCAAGTATTGATGGTTTGGTTCTTGAGTCTTCAATATTTGAGATGGTTGAAGTTGAGAAATCAACTGAGCTCAATTTGAAATGTTCACACACCTTCTACCTCCTCCTCCACATTGCATATGCATACCCGATGTACCAATTACTACCTCAACACTCCTCCTTAATTGGCACTTGAGAGATTCAGCTGAGTTTGAGCGCAAGCAACCTTGATTGCACCAAGGGGTTTAGTCATGACATCAGCAATCACGTCATCTGTAAAGATGTCATCAATCTTGAGTTGATTCTTGGCCACAGCATCACGGAGATACTGATAGCAAATTTCAATGTGTTTGGAATTCTCAGATAATCTCAACTCTTTACTGATGATAACGGCACCCAAATTGTCATTTAGGATTGTGGGAACAGCAACCGGCACTTTCATATTGATTAATAAATTCTTCATCCATCAAATTTGTTTTGCACACACATTGATAGCAATGAACTCCGCCTCTGTTGTCAACTGAGCCACAAACAACTGCTTTTTAGATTTCCAGAAGATAAGATTGCCTTGAGACATAACCGCATATCCAGTGGTGGACTTCTTATCCTTAGACATAGCGTAGTCAGCATTGGCATATGCCACTCAGGCGCGCGGATTCTTGTGATTACTGATTTCAATCACGCGCTTGCTGGTGCCTTTAACATGGCAGAGAAGATGTTTGGTAAGTGTCCAATGATTGTGCGTAGGCTTGGATGAGTATTGGGAGAGAAGATTACAGGCAAAGCTGATATTGGGCCTTGTATGCATGGCCAGATAGTTGATGTATCCCATGGCCAAATCAAACGGTTTGGCTTTGGCATTGACTAGGTGCAGTGCATTGGTTGGAAGGGGAGTTTTAATGGCGTTTGCAGATTGCATGGTGAATTCTTGAAGAATCTTGTTGACATAGTTCTGATGATGGATAAAAATGGAATTAGTTTTCCATTCGATGCCATACCCAAGATGCTGAGTGGGTTTTTCTTTGATCTTAATACAATAGCTTTCTTGCAGCTTGGACAAAAAGAATAGGATAGCAGGCTTTTTGCAATCTACAATGAGTCCATTATCCACATAGATGTGCAGGAAGAGCAATTGGTTGGAGTTGTAGAACAATGCATTGTCCATGATTGATGGCTGAAGAACAAGATCCTTGAGAGTATTGGTGAGGTGTTGTTTCCACATGCAAGGTGCTTGACGCATCCTGCACAGCAACTCATTCAATTTCCACACCCAATTTTCCTTCCCAGGAAATTCAAACCCCAACACTTGTCAAACATAAACGTCGGCATCCATCTCACTGTGCGTCAGCTTGCTACTGATTCAGAGTCAACCGGGCAAATGTGAGGCCCCTTCTTCCTCATGGGCCTCACAAGGACCTGTCCAGATAATACATCCCAAGTAGTATTTAGTATCACCCTTTCCCTTTGCCTAGATGGCAGAGATCCTTCTCTCCTGTCTAGGTAAGTACCCTATCTTTCTCCCTTCTCTTCTCATTTCCTTTTTCCACTTCCTTTCACTTGTAGATACTAATCAGTGATCCTTCTCTCCTGTCTAGTTCACGTAATAAATCCCTGTATGTTGGTACTAGAACTGTTCTTAGGCTCTTAGCCTTGTCCCTCCGTGCCCTTTTGACAACGTGCAGTGAAGAGCATATTCAGCTATTACATCAAAGCAACCATAATATGAGAAATTGTGTTTTTACCTCTTTTGTGAATTGAACCCGCAACCTCAATTGAAGGGTATTTAAATCAATTGTGGTACAATAAATCCTAAGAGTGGTGGAGCAGGTTAGTCACACCACATGCAAACAGTGGGCGCTTTTTGAAAAGCATCCTCTGGTGACATGAGCTGGAACACGGGCTGAAACCAAGCGCAATGTCCAAGAGTGGTCAATGACCACCAAGCAACATCAAACTTGGTTGCGCGCATGTGACAGGTGAAAGTCACCAGAGGACGCTTATGCATAAGTGCCTGCCGTTTGCATGTGGTGTCAAGTGTGCCCACCAAATTAGTTAGCTGTTACCTGTTGTAGACTCTCCCATGTGGATGGAATCTGGAGTGACTCCTAGGTTTGAGCAAGAGGAGTCACCTTTTAACTTATTTGTTGCGCAGAAAACTGCTCAGGGCCATAATTTTTGTGCAATATAACATAAAGTAACTATAGCAACTCATAAAAGGACAAAAATAAAAGTAACCTTGTTTCTATCCATAAACAATAAAACAAAGTCCTGGACCCATAAAAATAAGTTAGAACTAAAACTAATAACTACTTTTTGCAAAAAGTGTGCATAACAACTAAAAATTGAGGATAACTTAGAATATTATGCCATATTCTGAATTCTCATGTAAATTAATGTAGGGTTCCCCACTGGAAGTGCCCCTAAATCCCTACTCCCTCACCATGAACCAATTAACTGTAAAAATTGGCCACATACATGTGTCACACAGACATTACACACATATGTATGTCTGATATATACATACTGTATGTGAAATGTCCAGAAATGGACGTAAAAATGAGGTGTTGTGTATAGTCTGGGAGATAGACCCAAATGGGGTTTAAACCTCCAGCCCCGTGCGTGGATTATATAATCCAATTGGTAATTGGCCAAATGCGTGGAAATGGGCCACTCCCTAGTTACCAGCCATATATAACTATGATTCAGGTAGAGTCTACGTGACAAATTTGCAAGGTTTCATTCATAAAAACCTTGGATACCTAAGAGTAACACAGCCAGTGTAGACTTTAAAGATTGGCCATAGCCATTTGTGGCCCATTTCAGCCATTTGTGGCCCATTTCAGATACAATTACATGTCAGTGTTGCTATGTACCTTAGTTAAAATGACCAAATAGGTTCTAAAGGTCATGAAGAGCACTTATGATGCTGAAATAAAGACTAGAAGTGCTATTGGGATGAGCCTTGTTAGTGCCAATCTCCCAAATTGGCCACATTGCACTGAAATTCAGCAACTACATGCACACATGAGGCAGGAAAGGTCCTCTACTATGAGTGAAATTAGTATATATCAAGCCCTCTTTCCACGCCAAATGTGGTTCATCATCATCATTCATTATTACAGTCAACCAACTATGCCTACATCCAGTATTCAACTTCCAGCACCTGTTCTTTGCCTGTTTATTGCATGGTGTTCACCATCATTAAACCCCCTTCTGGTGTTCAGCTCTTGTTCAGAAACTCTTTGATTTGTGCCCAACAGCTTTGCAACACCCCCCCCTACATGACTTTTTGACGTGGAATACAAATAGTGAGTATTTCCACTTCCTTCTGTCCCCACTCTGGTTCCTTAATTGAAAATACTCTTGGGTACCACCTTCTGTTACACAGAAACCCCTTGTTGTATAAATTAGATACCACCCTGCACCAGCAGTCTCTAAGAGGTTTTTCAACCCAATTCATCCGCTTTAAACCAAAGATAATGGTGCCAGTATCTTTGGTTTGAGACCAAAGAACCATCAGAGCTGGGCAAGCTGAGCTCAGCTGGCTGCTCATCCAGCTCTATATACATAGATCTATGCCTATATACATAATGTATGTATATAAAAATACAGATGTATGCACTCACATGTATGTAAATACGCCTTCATATACATAGAGGCAAAATGAGGCCAGAAATGGCAAAAACTGGGCCGAAACAGGTTATTTTTCAAAAACCCAGTTTCTGACCAGTTTTTGCCAATTTGGACCACATTTTGTATATACATACATATAACAGATATATGAGAAAGTGATGTCAGAAATGGCAAAAACTGGGCAGAAACTGGTTTTTTCCCAAAATAACTAGTTTTGGGGGGTTTATCCATACCCCCCTGGGATTCTAACGGGTGGCCCTAACCTAACCTAACCAGACCTAACCTATGTTTACCTAACCTAACCTAAGCTGAACCTAACCTAACCTAACTGAACCTAACCTAACCTAATGGTTTTTTTTAATCTGGCTCTGTCCAGCTCATCCAGCTCTGCATGATCTTTGGTCTTAAACCAAAGATACTGGCACATTTATCTTTGGCTTAAGACCAAGGAAATTGGGTTGACACAGGTGGTCTCTAATATGGAGGGCACCTACAAACACTCCTGTACCAGCAGGCCCCTCCGTAAAAAGAACTTGCTTCTTTTTTATCTCTTTTTCTTCTACTATTACTTCACTTCTACGTGAATTCACCCCATATACCCACTTTGTTTTCACCTTATCACCTTGTGTAGCTAAAAGGTACTAGCCCTTGGCGTCATAGAGGCTGACATTGTGCAAGCACCCATGAAACCGGCCGTAGAATCATGTAAGGATTACCAGTAGTTTCTTGTGAAAAGCCCATGGACAACTTGACAACACAGCAACGGTAACAAAGAAAAAGAGGAAAAAAATATTGGAATGGAAAAACATCCCTCATAGGGACATGAGCTTCATCCCTCATTGGGACACAAGCTTGACCCCCTTGGGGGACATGAGCTTGCATGCGCTCAGGGGCCACGTGGCATACAGCAGACTGTCAAATTTAGGTTTCTTCCCCTTAAAGTGGTTGATGGGTATATAACAAGGTCTACCACCTCATGGTGGTGGGTCTATGAGGAATGGTTTTGCAAAAACCCATGTCCTCCCATGGCAAGTATGTGCGTGTTGCAAGTATGTAAGCAGAATACGGTCATGCATTTCCGTGTAGTCATGAGGCTTTTTTTCTTCATTTCCCAATTTGGGAATTTTTCCGGGCCGTTTCATCCATTGCCATGCAAGAAGGCCATCTCCACGTCAAATTGAAACACCAGCCATTGATACGTGACCAACATCAACAACAAGATCTTGAAGGTTTCAATCCGGCCAACTGAAGTGTACATCTTGTAGAAATGCTTCATGGATTCCTGATGATTTTTGAACCCCACCCCACATGCCTTATGCCTAATGACCTCATTAACCTCATTGAGCTTGCAAGACATCACCCACATGCAGCCAATGAACTTTTCTTCCTTTGGGGACAGAACCAGATTGCCCATCAAGTGAGTGAGTTGCAACACATTGTCATTGGTCATTGCCTCAAGCCACAGGGGTTTTTCCAACACGCTCCCAAGCGCCTCAGTCATTGTGACTGGCTGGACCAAATTGACAATGTCAGGTTGTTCATCCAGACCTCCAGGGAATGTAGGTTGTGGACAAATTGACCTTTGATGCTTTTTTGCTTGGAAAAGTAGGTAACATGGCAACAGACAACATCTTTGGAGTAATGTGAGTCTCTGATGGTGAGACTTCAGCCGGAAGTGACTTTGGATCCTCATGAATGTGGAGATCCTCCAAGGCAACAGTGACAGCTGGAAACAATGGTGCAAAAACTACAATGCATGTATTTGTATTTTTGTGTATTGTAGCTTAAATTTCCACCAATACACCACGGCTAAACAAAAAGTTTATGCAAACCAATTCAAAACATTTTTAATTCAAACCCTATATTATTAGGTTCTGAGGGTTGTAAATCTGTGTGGCGCAATGGCTTTAAAGCCTAGAGCTTGGTGTGGGAATATCAAAAAGCCGCCAAAAAAAACCTTGTCCCAACAAATGAGCAGGAGCAAAGGCCAACAGCGCTAAGTTGCTCTTCACAAGGTTTTTTTTTTTTTTTGATTTTTTACAAACATGCCAATGGCATTAATTTTTATGAATTGATGCTTTGAGAAATCAAAATCCCTTGGAAAGAAATGGCAAGGGCTAAAAACTGGCTTCAAGTAGCAAAAATTGTGCAATTCCACTGTGAATTGGATGGACAAGCAGTTAAGCCAGGCAGCACACCAATATGAAGCCTCAAGGGGATGGGTTCAAGTACCTCTTTTGCCTGTGGAGTGTGTGAGGCAAGTGTTTTGACGGCCATTGAATCCATTGAACCTTGTATTTTTAATGGTTTTTGTGTGGTTTTCTGGCGGTTATTTAACCAACATGACAACATTGCTGCAAACTTTTGAAAAAAGGTTTCCGCAGGGGCCCGGAGCCAACGTTTACGTCCCCTGCTGATTGAATGGGAAACTTTTGCGTGTGGTTTCAAGAACCAATCAAAAACTTCTGTTTTTTGTCATGGTGTACCTGTGTTTGTATTGTAATGAGCCTGCAAATACGTTACATTTTAGAGCTTAAGATTGAATTGTCCAGAAAATACAACACATGACACTAGGGAGCTGTGGCTTTGCAGTAGCGATGCAATACATCTGAAATACAAATACAAACCGGATATACATATTCTCACATACACTCAGAAAGAACTCTGTTCTTCTCTGATGGACCTGTGAACAATTCTCAATCCCTTCCCTGCTGCCAACCAGCCATCACTTTTTGCATCTTGCCTTGCCTACCCCCTCCTGCCGCTCTCTGGACCCATCGGACAGCCCCAAGCCATTGCTGCTGCCCGCCGACCATCAGCAGCCACCACCAGCCACCACCGCTGCCCGCCAACTGTTGCCTGTTGCCCCTAGCCCTTGCCGAGCCCTCTGGACCCAGAAGAGGCCTCCAACTCATCTCTGCTGCTCGCTGGACATTGCCTGCTGCCCCTAGCCACCGCCGCGCCCTCCTACTGCTCTCTGGACCCAGCAGACTCATCCCAGCTACCCTCCAACCGTCGGCTGCCTCCTATAGCCTTCGCCGCGCCCTCCTGCCGCCCTCTGAACCTAGAAGAGGCCCCCGAACCAATCCCAGCTGCCCGCCAATTGTTGGCTGTTGCTCCTAGCCACCTCTGCGCCCTCCTGCTGCTATCTGGACCCAGCAGAGGCCCCTGACTCACCCCTGCTGCCCACCAACCATTAGCTGCTCCTGCCAAAGCAGAATAAAGGTCTCACAATCACAGCCCAGGTTAGTCATTTCCATCTCCACTTTATTTCTAATTTGTTGTATTCAATGGTTTCCTGGAGCCTGCATAGCCTGCAAGGTCCCTCCACTTGAATATGAACCTTGAAGGATTTGGCTGTGACACTTGGGGGGATTAGGCTGTGCAGGAAAAGTGGGGACCTTCAAATTATGTATTCCAAATTAATTTTTTTTTCTTTTATTCCATTCTCACCTGAACTTGGTGGCTTTTGAACCAACATGTGAGTCCAACAATAGTCACAATACGTGACACTTGACACCTATGTATTTGCATGACCAATGCATATATACAGATACTAAATATAAATCCTGATACACTCTTGGCTCAGGTCCAGGTACTCTTTTCTTAGTAATCTTACCACTCTGGAATGGCTCCTCATACGGCCGGTGCCTCTGGCTCCGCCCCTGCTCCTCAACATGTTTCACAACCTCCATCACGCCAATCCAGCCGTCTTAACACACCCTCTAAACAACAAGCAAATTACATTGAATCAAGTAACAAGAAAGACAATTCCCCTGCCAACTCCAATTGCTCAGAGACTAACCAACAATCACATCAATCAAATTCCAAAACAAAAAGAAGAAAGAAAAAGAGGATCACTCCAAAAAACGCTTGAAAGAAGAAAGCTGTCTCAAATCCAAAGAAAAAGTGTTGCCAAAAAACTGAAGACTCTGATTCATCCCCCCATGGGACAAACAACAATGTTGCACCTCACCTTGTGAATCTTCCCCAGGACTCTGATGAAGAAAATGCTAAGGCTGCTAAAAGAAGAGCCAAGGAAATGCCGATACCACACATAATGACATCAACTTATATTTTGAGGAACCTGTGCATGCAGAAGGAAAAGTAAGGATTTTTCAATCATCTCATTTTGCTTTGCCTAGACTTATATTAATGACCTGACATCCTTCTCCTTTCACTTCTTAGACCACTGACCCAAAGCTTTCTTACAGGGGTAAATGGTGCCATAAAATATACAAAAAAGGAAAGGACACCCAATCAAACTTGGTAAAACACTGTGATGGCAACATGAACCAATAGGTGTGCCCAAAGAGAAACAAAGCCATCCAGTCTGTCTCAAAATTGCCAATGAAATTGAAAGAATTGGATGCTGAAAAAAAGAAACAGGCATCTGGAAGCCTAACTTTGCTTCTCAAAAATACTGCCTTTGATGAACGTACCCTAGATCAAATCCTATTCATGTGGCTTATCCAATCAGCTCTTCCCTGGATGCAAATCAAAGGTTTTCTACTCAAAGTTGCCTTCAACTATGTTCAACGTGGCATAAAGCTCAATTCTAGCACTTGGGCTGCAACTAAAGCCCATTGATTATACTTGAATTGGCAAAAAAAAAGTTAGTTCTGAACTGAAAGTAAGTTTTCAAAATTTTTACCATTGCAACCAATTAAAAAACTACTCATCTGATCAAACATGTCTTTGATTTCTTGGGGTGACAGTCAATTGATTCAAAGATAACAATTATCCACAATGTGTGGACTAACAAAGGAAATCACCATGCATTCCTGGGCATTGCAGCAGCCAACATCATTGACAATTGGGTTTTCCGCCTCTGTCATTTTGATATGAAATACATCTCTTGGACTCACAAGGGCAAATACCTTGCCATTCCCTTTGCCAGCATTATAACCAAATTGTCATTAAACAAAAAGATGAGTTGTTTTTATTTTTTTAACTGGTTTTCATGTCATCTTCAATCAACCATGAAATTGAACATCATTTTGCAAATCTAACATCCATTTCATTTAATTTCTTTACATTTTGGCTCAGACAACTGAATTGGGTTCAAATAATGGAACAATGACCTCCGAATTTGATTGTTTGATCTTTCAAAAAATGCATGTTGATTTGAGGCTTTCCAACACACCAGGGGAGAGGAGGGGGCACTCCCCAGGGAGTGCCATATTTCAGCCTTAGAGACAACACTGTTGCCCAAAATTCTTCAACAGTGCCTTACTCAAATTCTCTGCAATTCAAGCTTCATTTTCATATATTGCATGTGCTATAATTGTGTAGCATTATTCCACTGAGGAGTGGAATAATGTTCTAACTTCTAATTATTTTCTAAGTTCTGTTCATATTGAATATATTCATTTTGATCTTCAGAGTTCATCTCCCCCAGAGGAAAAACATGAACTCCTCAGATCATCCACCCAGAACCACCACACCAGCTGAACAAGACTATTGGCCAATACTTCACCACTCAACAATCCAAGGTCCTCCCATTTCCTCAACTCTAGTTGGTCATCTGGGGTCACCTTCTGTTGACAAGTAAGTTTATCCAAAGATCTTTTTCACTCTTAACAGTTCTGCTTGCTTGATCATCAAACTATTCTTCTGCAATTCTATCATTAAAAGGCTTCATCTAAATATAAATTACAGGGTTCTCTTCTTCATTCAACCCTTATAAGGTTTCCCTAGATAGAAACTTGACCAGTTCCTGTTGGTCTAAAAAATAGGGCTGTTGAAGAAAAGTTCACCCTCTCAGTTTCTTTTGAAGAGGACGTGTTGCAGTTTAATCTCCGCTACTAGCTCTCCTTAAAGGATTGAGCCATAAAAGAAATAAAAGCCCAAAAGATCTAAGAAAACCTTGAATATCTATCATCTTCATATTAAAGCTTATATATCTTCATCTATAAAGTTCATTCTTTCATTCTTATATCTTTTCTATCTCCTTTGTATTTCCCTTTCCCTTGAAATACAATCCCTTTCCCCCTTTTAGTTTGTGTCCTGCTGCCACCGTAGAGGCCCAGGCTCACACCATAGCTTAACTTTTTTCTGTAACTCTGGTGGATACCTCCGCTGCATCTTTCTTTGAACTTCACAAAGTATTGGTTAACCCATGTTGAACTCATCAGGAATTTGACTGGAATTTAGTTTAATCTGTATAAAAAAGATACTCGAAACAAATTTGCAATTCAAGTTGAATTGTTCTTCAATTGATAAAATGATTCTGGTGAAAATCCAGACTGTTTGATTGAAATTTTAGTACTGTACAAAAAAGTTATTCAGGAATGATGATAATGTTCCAACAGATCATCATGGCCAAGATCTTCTTTGAAAAAATTGGTTAATAATCATATTATACCATTGAATTCTTTACCCTCTGCATCCAAATAAATCTAAGAATTTGCCCTGACATTAGCAAAAATTTTCTGCAATTGTACCACTACATGTGACAAAACGGTAGCACTCTCAGTCCAAAAACTTATTGAAGTCAATCCGGGGAGTGTTAGGGTTCCTCTGGACATCATGTTGCATTGCCACAAACTTCGTGGTAAGAGGGGTTTTTCATTTATTTATATATTCTCAGCTTCATGTTCCATTTCTGTTTTTTGTGAGAGGGAATTTTGACAATGTCCCCCTATCCTGCTCGAGCGGGATAGGAGGACATTTTCAAAATTGGTTCCACACCCCATAACCAACACAAACTAGTAATCATACGTGAAAGGCCCAGCCTGCTGACCAGTATGTCTGTGTAACATCCATTTATTGAGCAGTTGTAGTCCATAGTCATGATTAAGTTAAGCTAGAATCTGTCAGCCTCTGTGATGCCAAGGGCTAGTACCTTTTAGCTACACAAGGTGATAAGAGTGCAAAATAAGGGTAGAGTAGGATAATTTCACGTAGAAAAGTAGTAGGAAAGAAATAAAAAGAATATAATTCTTTTTTATAGAGGGGCCTGCTGGCGCAGGGGTGTTTGTAGGTGCCCTCTAAATCAGAGATCTGCTAAGCAGGGTGGTATCTGATTAAGCAAACAATGGGTTTCTGCGTAACAGAAGGTGGTACCAAAGTGCTTTTCCAATTAAGGAACCAGGATGGGGACAGAAGGATAAAAGAAGTACTCACTATTGCTTCTTTTAAGCCAAAAAGCCACGTAGGGGGGTGAAGTAGAGCTGCTGGGTAGATTGATAGGGTTCTGCTCAGGAGCTGGACACGTAGGTTGGTTGATTTAAAGAGAACACCACGGATAAAACAGGCAAAACAGGGCAGAGTAACTGAAATAAGGACAGGACACGGCGTAACTGATTGACTGTAATAATAATTGATGATGATGATCAACAACATTTGGCGTGGAAAGAGGGCTCTATATATACTATTTTCACTCATAGTAGAGGACCTTTCTTGCCTGTGTGCGTGTAGTTGCTATATTTCAGCGCAATGTGGCCAATTTGGGAGATTGGCACTAACAAGGCTCATCCCAATGGCACTGCTGATCATTATTTCAGCGTCACAAGTGTTTATAATGACCTTAATAACCTATTTGGTCATTGTAACTAAGGTACATAGCAACACTGACGTGTATTTGTATCTGAAATGGGCCACAAATGACGCAAATGGGCCACAAATGGCTATGGCCAATCATCAAAGGCCACGCTGGCTATGTTGCTCTTATGTATTCAAGGTTTTTATTAATGAAACCTTGTAAATAAACCACGTAGAATCTACTAGTACCCTAGTTACACCTGTACACGTGTGGTAACTAGGGGATTAGCTGTTTCCACGCATTTGGCCAATTTCCAATTAGATTATATAATCCACGCGCGGGGTTGGAGGATTAAACCCCAATTGGGCCTAACTCCTAAACTATACACAACACCTCAATTATAAGTCCATAATTGGACATTTCACATATGGTATGTATATATAACAAGTACATACGTGTGTAATGTCATCTGTGACACATAAGTGTGGCCAATTCTTACGGGTAATTGGTTCAAGGTGAAGGAGTAGGAATTCAGGGGTACTTCCAGTGAGGGACCCTACATTAATTTGCATGAGGATTCAGAATATGACATAATATTCTAAGTTATCCTCAAGGTTTAGAAGTTATTTAGTATTTTTGTAAAAAGTAGTTATTATTTTAATTTATTACTTATTTTTATGGTGCCAAGACTTTGCTAAGCTTATTGGATAAAAATAAGTAAACTGAGTTTTTTTTACATTATTAGTCATAAAATGGGTTTTAATATTGTGGTAATAATGTCTCTTTTTATGTTACTTTTGTCAGGTTGGCTCTGACATAGTAGCAAGCTGACAGAATCCAAAATAAATTCAACAAAAGTTGTTGATAATTTCACAATGTTTAGCACATCACTTCATCATTATTTCACCTCCATTTCACCTTATTGAAAGGAATAGTTCATCAACAATTTGTGATTGACTTCTGACAGAGTTCAGACCAAAACCAGGGTCAACTTAAGCTATGGCACTCCCTGGGGAGTGCCCCCTCTCTCCCCTGGTGACAATCACATCAAGTGCTTTTGCCATAAGATTGCCCTCATTCTTTCTGTGGGATTCAAGGCAATTGAATCAGGAGCCATAGAAGTTGAAACATGCAAAGAAAGCATGCTTGTCTTTGTTCCTCACCTTCAGCCAATTATTTAAGAGTCTGAGCAAAGTGAGACACTGGCCAAACAGGAGGACTGCTTCAACTCTGATGACAAGGCACCAGTTCATAGCTTTTGCAGGAAAAATGGATGAAGATGATGTCAACAATAAATCCAGCTTGAAAAATGAATCCCAAAAGATATCATCAATTTTGACAAAGGTTAGAGGTTGAGCAAATGTTAATTTTTCCTCTTGATTGCCAATATTTTTTCTTCTCTTACCTACCACAGGTTGATTTTGTTATACAGCGCATCACTTCCTCATCAGCCCAACAGTTGGAATTTGATGTTTGGTCAAAGCAACTTGATTATAAAGGGCCAAACCTCATTGCATGATACAGTATTTGTTGGAATGTGAAGTGGAAAAGGCGTGATTGCGCTTACCAAGTTTGTAAAGTTATCACCAAGCTCATGGAGAACAAGAGAAACAGGCAGGAACAAGACGGAGAAGCAAAATAATACCAAGACAACAACATCTCTCAAGACAACTGGGTGATTGTCAATAAGATAAATGATTTCCTTAGCGTGAGTTTTTCTAGATCTCTCAATAATTGCTTTACTGAAATGTTTCCGGTGAATATGTAGGAATTTTATCATCCAAGTTCAATAAACCCACAGATTCAGAAAAACTGAATCCGAGGTTACCCCTAAAGTAAGCAGAGCAAGTGCCGGTCACTGTGGCCTGCTGCCCGCTGATTTTCATCAGACTGGCCGCAATGCCTGAGTCACCTAGCCCATGCGCATCAGCAACATATAGGGCAGGCTCCTGGCGTTTGTTGTCTGTAGCTGCTGACCTTTACACCTTTTCCCCTCTGCTTACCCCCCACCCCAAATTTTATTTTTATGCTTACTCTGACCATCCACCTTCTTGCATTCCTGTGGCGCTTCACCTGTTTTTTGTCCGGCCCATGGTTCCTAGGGTTTCCATTGTTGCGGAGCACGTTATCCCCATTGTCCAGCGTGGCGGCATGTTTACCGCAACAGGTCATAGTATTTGGCCTCATCACGGGCACTACTGCCACCTGAACGTCATCAGGAGCACAACAGCCCCAGCACCCTCATCCAATACTGGCTCAACTTACCTCAACCACGAGGACAGGCAACCGGTTTCCCCCGACTACCTAGCTGCTCCTCACCCACCTCATCCCATCTCGTCTTCAACAATCTCGCAGTCTTACTGGTGCTTGATGGTGCTCTTCAAAGTATGTATCCTCTGCACACCATAGGTCTCTTTTTTGCACGGAGGGTTGCATTTCTGACCTATACATTGCTTCCATCCAGACCGCATGGCGCTTTCCATGTTCTCCCTATCTATTGGAACACATCTCAGTGTATATCCTGCCCTCCTGATCCCTAGCTGCATTGGTATTATTCTTGACCAGAGGAACTCATACTCCACAGCAGTCAGTAGCTCCGTAATATATTATAACATCCTCGAGACCACATGTACTTACAAAGCCCCACCCTCTCTTGCAGTCCACAATAGCCAAATCATTGGGTCTTTATATCACGCACTTCCTTTCACTTGGTCTCTTCACGCCACTGAGTGTCTTGTTTTCCCAACTCAATGTCAACAAATACTTACAGCCCAACGTAGCATTACATTGGTATTTCTCGATTGAAATGTTTGATCATTTCAGACTGTTTTTTAATGTGGTCTTCCAGATCCATCTCGTGATTTATATCATGCCTCTCATGATCAAGTTCAAGTAAGTTACACGGCCATCTCTTGTAGCCTTGACTTGCCTTTCTACAGGGCTTCCGTTAACCATTTCTCCATTGCCCGGCTTATGGCATAGGAATGAAAAAGTGTTTGGGTTTGTGGTGATGAGCGGAATCATCTCAACTTTTAAGTCAAATCCATCTATTGGAGATACCAGCTTTTCCAACATATTACTATTGCTACTCTACCCAGAGTTGATTGCTTGTCAGTAAACTTGTGTCTCCCAAATATTCCTTGCAAAGAGGGTTCAATTATTGACATCTTGTCCCCCCCCTTGGTGATTGACAGACTTTTGAAACCCGCTCTTGACGATATCTCTTTACTTTTACGGACTCTGTCTGTTGCCTACCTTCCATCATCTGTGGATGAAGCTGGGCTCGGGAAATGCCAATTTCTACTATGCGTCAACACTCGTCTGGGCCATTGCTAATGGCCTCGTCTGCCAGATCTTTGACTTGGACGCTAAGGAAATTGATAAAGCCACAGAACTCATTTTCCAGATCTGAATTCATGCCATCCCACCCTTTTCGAATTATAACACATTGCTGCCCAACCAGCTCATGGCTTCCAGCACGCTTTCTCTTTGTCAATGTTTTTTGACAAAATGATTTCTTGATTGAAAATCTCTACATTTGCCTCCCTGTCCACGTCAGAGCAACTCTAGAAAGGAAACTCAGGACAACGGTAGGAAGATATATATGAAGAGGAACACATGCGGGTTTACCAATATGGATAAGATGATGAATGTGAGAGCCAGAATTGGAGGAGGCAAAAAAATAACAAATGTCAAAGATGCAACATTCATTCTTCTGTCATGCATAGTGATAGCCCATGTCCTCTTGCGTCTCCGCAAGAGCTGCTTTTGTGAGAGCGCAGCACCAACCGCTATTCGTTGGGGCTAATTGGCTGATGGTAATTACGTGATGCCTGTTTCCTCTGTAAAGTTCCAGTGCACTGCCGTCTAGCATTTGCAAACGCAACCTCATAGCAGCCACGGTGTGGATGTGAATCTTGCCAGGGCTCCTGTACATCATCTCCCAAATTCACCCTGTAGCTTTATGCTCAGTGGCGGTCTGCGTCCCTGTGATTCACGCTTCTCTCTCCACTCACAGATCTTTTTTCCTGGTTTCTCCTGTTACATACTTTGATGACTTTTTCACATCCAAGATTCAGACTATAACTTACAAGCAAACTTAGAAAAAAAATGGACATTCAGTTTTATTTAGCCCATTGGTCTAGAGAAAAATTTCTGGTGGATAACAGGGAGTTCAGGGACAGGGAAAATTAAGTGTCAAGATGTGAGATGGATGACAGTCTCACCAAGTAGAAGGTGGATATTGCTTTCTGAACTAAATTTATCAGCTGGAGTATTAGTTGATAGATTGAAAGATGACATTTTTCATTCTTCTTCCATGAATGTGTAGATGAAATTGATGGCCACTAAGGAGAATTCCAAAGAAGGAGCAGGATTTGTCCATGTCCCCAGAGGGACATATTTGGGGACATTGTCTCATGGTCAGTCATTGTATCATGAATGTAGAGGTTTGGGACATGTAGTGATGGCTTTGTGGAGGCAAAAGACGTACTGGAGGACGCCACTGCCTGCACACTTGCAATTCAGAGTGTCCGGCCACAAGAGCGTTGGCCTACTGGATAAGTTTATAAAAATAGGAGAGCAGGAAGGTGTAAGGGTTAAAAGATTAATGGAATATGTCCTAAGCTTCAGAGGAGTGGAGGGAAGCGGGTGAGCCCCGGTGTCAGCGAGTGTCAACATGAGAGATTTGGTCCACAACTGGGAAGTACAGCAACCCCAGATAGGACCCTTTCGGAAGTACAAGGATAAGGAAGGGGAGATGCCGTGAACACAGGAATACAGCAGGGAAGGGGTTGGGTGGAAGTGAGGCTGCGCATCAGGGGGGGTTTGGCGGGGGACGGTGTGGTGCTGAAGTCTGGACAAGTGAAGTGGGGGCGGCAAAGCCGCCATGTCCTCTAGTAGTAGCAAAAGAATGGAGGGGGCACCTTGTCAGAATGCTTGATGATTTCTGAATACAAGTTGACAGCCCTAGAGATACCATAAAGTATCCAAAGGATTGCAGATCCTTCATTATTTTGTAAATATTATTAAAGAAATGGACTTCTTGATGCAATATTAAGTAGGGTCCCTCACCAGAGATACCCTAGATTTCCTACTCCTTCTCATACTTCCTGACATCTCAAAGGAAGCAATAATTACAGGAATCAATAATCCTGCTTTGGACTGTGCCAACCACAAGTTAACCAATGAAACAATCATTTACATTGGTTAGAACCTTAAATAAGATCTATTCTAACAAGTTACACACTTGTAGAACAGAATTACCTACCAAGGTAGTTAATTCTAAGTACTATTCTACTTTGAGTTGACATATGATGAAATTGGCTATACAATACATCATGTTGTCATGAGGACGTAGATTGTACTGTACTTAAACAACTATTAATTTCTCATTACATCATGAGAACATAGATGAATAAGTAAAATCCACTTAATGCCTCTTTGAGACACACAAAGACTGGCCTCTGAAGATATAAAAGGAGGAGCTCTTGAGCTCTTTGGATCTTATCCCTCAGCTTATTCACCCATCATACTTAACCAGTACTCAGTGAATATCCTCCACCTACTTAAGTGTAGAGCTTCCTTCTTCTTTATCTTCCTCACCACTGGACTTTTAGTCATACTCCATAAACTTCTCATTTATCAGTATCTCTATCATCCTTAAAAAGTAGTAGCAGCAAGACTCCCACCTCTGGCAAGAGCCAATCAGCTCAAGTGCTTGCCTACTATTTCCTTCTTACCTTTTTGTAACACCTTGTGTTACTAGAGTGGCAATTTCTATTGTTACAAAATCTCCTGTTAGTACTTTTGTATAACAAAAGGATTAATTATAAAGGAGTTTGGGTTTAACCTCTTATCAAGAGGGTGAATTGAAAGTAATTTCATTCTTAAATAACCTATCAGCACAGTGATAGTACCTCTATTTATATTCATAAGTAGAGTGTTTCATACACAAAGCTGACACAGGTACACCCAAGACTTCCTTGCTCAAAAAAAAGTGTTGACTGCGGAACCGGCACTCCAATTCATGTCGGAGAAGATGCTTGTCAAGGTCAGCACCTATCTGAAAAAAGCAATCCAATGCAATGCCATACACCAGGGGAGAATTTATGGCACTGGCATGCCAGTGCCACTCCAGGTGTTTTTACTGGAACCTGGGGCCAATGATCCTATGTGTCAGTTCCCTATGAACCTGAAATGATGTTGATGTGGGTTAAGAGAATTGAAAAAACATCTTCTGAAGTGAACCACAAAGCAGGCTGATGTTGAAATGATCAAAATTGTAACTTTATGATGAATGAATCCACAAATTATGTAGAACTCAGGCAGAACTTTGGCCAATCTTCTGAATTTCTGAATTGTCATATGGTCCAGTCATCATTGGGCCATATCAAAAAAAACATCTTGAATAACCATAAAAAAGTCTTTCCATTCATTGTGTACAAAGAAATAAGCTGATGAACAAGTCCATACCAACCATCATGAATAATTTCATGGATTTTTCAAGGCAATTTCCATCTAAAACTCTTAAAAATATCTTCTGTACCCCTAGATTATCAAATAAAATGTGTACTAAAAGCATTCTAATTATATATTTAGCACATGTAGAGCTAAATTTGAACTCAAATTTCCTTCAGAAGCTAAATTTTCATAATATTATATGCAAATTAAATTTTCCTTGGTCCATAGATTTTATGAAGTCCTGATGTTTACAAAAAAAAAAAATGAATGTAAATTTCAAACATTGTGACATCCAATTTTTTTCCCATGACAACTGAATTTCAAAACTGGTCAAAAAAAATGAGCAGGATTCCTGCTTACTGCCGACCTCCAGGATGCTCCAACATTAATTCAATTTTGACTTTGATTTTTTCCCAGACAATTTTGCGCAGTCACTGTGCATTTTGCACAGTGACTGTGCATTGAATGTGTGTCATATTATCTTTTTTCTTTTTGAAGTCGGGTCAAAAGTTGTGCCAGAGTTGCCAAAGACCAACTCCCATTGGTCACTTTTTTGTTTTTTTTGTGGTGCTTGGTGTATGCTTGTTACATTTTTGTGACATTTGAATTTGTACTCTGGTGCATGACCGTGCAGCAGAGTACCAATTCAGATTTCACAGTGGTTTACAGGTGTGTGAAAGGTTTCAAAGGCTGTTTTTGCCGTTTTGACCGGACACAGGTTAAAATGGGACAACATGGTTGAAAATCCAAACAATCCTTTGCTGGAAAGTTTGGTCCATGGCATAACATGTGCATATGGGGGTAGGTAAAGAGCCAAAGATCAAGATTTTAAAATTCATAAAAAATGCAGGACCAACTACAATGAATTGTGGCATCTCAAAAATAGAAGATGGTGAATTCATTCCTTTCAAAAAAACAAATTATATTTAAGTTTTTTTGGCTCAAAAAAAAGAAAACAAAAGGCCATTTTTTGAAATGAAATGATCAAAAAGGAAGTATATTTTTAAAATAATGATGAATTCAGAACCCTGGTTTTTTTAGTATCAGTTCAGGTTTGCATGCCTCAAGTTTTCCACTTGAGCTCAACATAATATCACTACATATCAAGCAACACATGCTATGAAATTACCCATGAGTTCAAACTGAATTCCAGTTGAACATGCAGTTTACATGTGACTACCTGCAAACACACTTCAAACCACCAGAGGGTAAAGAGTTGTGCAATGGCACCCATCAACGGGTGCCATGAAATCTCCCCTGGTGACAGTTCTGGCAACAGTCTTCAACCCTTGTTACCAACTATCAATGTTCCAATTATGGTTTCCAAAACACTACCGTTTGGCTGAGGAATTACTTTGAGAAGAATACAATCAGCGCAAATTGGATCTTGACAACAACAGAAGCTTACCCAAATCATCCACACCTGTTGACAACCAATTGGGAAGGAATAATTGATGGCCAGATATTCCACGTGTCAACTTTTTCCCTGCTGCAGACAAAACACCAGCTGTGGACAAGCTGACAATATACCTTAAAGGTAAATATATACTCCCAGATGGAGAAGAAGATCAGTGCCTCCTATGGTGCAAGGTGAGTTGCTTGTTTTCATTGTGTTACACCGGAATCATTTACATTCTGGTCAAACTGTTCAAACTTCATGTTGCAGTGAACTAGGCCAAGCATTCAGAATGATAATGGAAGGATAAGTTCATTGCATAAACATGAGAGAATGAAACAAAGAGAGAGAAAACAGAAAGGAAGAGCAGTGTGAGGCTTACCTAGGCCGAGCATTCAGAATGGTAATGGAAGGATGAGGAAAATCCTTCCACATCTGAAGCCGGGCTAGGTAAATGCCTGAAGACATGTCACTGATTGTGACAGGTAAAGAAAAAGGAAAAAACAGGTACGGAAGCACACATAACATAACTCCAACACTTCTTTCACCATAATTCAGGAACATCACCCAGATTTTTCCAATCGTTGCATTGTTGGCCCGCAATTTCTTGGCCTGTTCAGCAACATTGGCCAGTGTTGAGCGTTGCTTCTTGGCAGCAGCAGTTATCTGTGGGCATAATTGGGGGAGTTTTTCCGCAAGAGCGATTGGAAGATGTGTGAGCTTGCATCAGTGTCTACAACAGGGTTTCAAAGCCAATGGAGGATTTGAAGTTGCTCAGCTCATTTTTTCTCAAGCTGGACAAGATGCCAAACATAAAAACTGACATTACAAAATTCAAGTAAATATTTGAAGGAGAAAAGGGCTATTTAGACACCAAAATCATTTAATCTCTTTTAGTAAAAAATCCCCCCAATACTGCATCTGTATTTCTTTTAATAGGGGGTATCAAATATAGGCAAATCCACACTTATGTAATTGACTGGTTTTCACAAATCCACCATTTTTAAAACCTGTGGGTTGCTCATCAAGAACCATTTGTGGATGCAGTAATGAAGAAAAAGATTTTTGGATAATTGACTGGTTTCTAACTGTGGATTTGTTATATTTGATACCCCCTAATGTCCAATCCAATAGCTGTATCTCTAAAATCACGTATTGCTTCATTGAATGTATATCATATTCATAGCGGTCAACAACATAGATACAATACATGATTCACATGGCATTGTGTATCTATTATAGATTAAGATCCATGTATTGGCATATACAACACATTTATTGTCATTTTTGCACCGTTGCTTGTAGCAACACCGCAACAGCTATGCTTTGCAACAAAATGTGGTTTTTGAGCAAAGCAAAGCGCTCAGCCGCTATTCTGAATACAGAAAAGCAAAAGCGTAAGCAGATTGGCTCTGAAAAAAGCAACAGCAAAGAAAATTGACCGCTACTGGTCAATCACCATGAGTGTAGCGCAGCAAATTTCTTCCCGCTATTGCTAAAAAATAGCGGGGCTTTAGCAATTCAGCCGCTCATGCCTCTTCACTGCGCTGTTAGTGCAAAAGCATAAGCGGAAGGCTTTGCTTTTGCAAAAGCGTAGCAGGATGAGGTGCTTTTAGTGAACAGGCGCATTGGAATGCACCCACAAGTCAACCCTTCCACCCATTTTTTTGAGTGATAAGCCTTGGGCTCACCACTGTTTCTGTTTTATTTTTCCCTTCCTTCCTTGCAAGCTGCATTGGCCTCCTCAACTGCCATCATTTTCAATCTCCCTCTCCCAGTCTGAAAAAACAAATGCAAAGATAAATGTTGAGCTTCCCCCTGCCCCCAAATCGCTACACATCCGCTAAGTAGCAATTCAGCCTCTATTTAAGCGCTCAGCATAGCCACTCATCCAGATTAGCCACTGTTATAAGTGCGCTAAAATTGTGGAGTTTTTTATACTCAGATCCTTCAGCAGAAAGCGTAGCTCTTAAGATGCTACAGTAAGCGGAGCAAAGTGAGACAATTTTTGCTAAACTTTTGCTACGCTTTCTGCTAACAAAGCGTAGCTGTTGCAGTGTTGCTTGTACAATTGCGGATGGCATAGTTCCACCCTGTGCCACCTGGAAAAACTGTTTTTTGAGCGCAGGGCCTAAACCCCGGGGCCAGTATACTCATTTCATTATTTTTATCACATTTTTGGACTTGCGCAAGTGTCCAGAGTTCAAAAATCAAAGAACTAAGTGTTTGGACCATTAGTTTTTTTTTTATTTTTCTTACTGAGCATCAGAATTTTGTAACAATGGTGGACACCATTCTTATGCTTACATTGCAGGATGCACCTTATCAAAGTGAGCATATGCTTATGTAGGACTAACCGATATAAGCAACACATGTATGCCTGCTATTTTATGCTTACATGTGTTTTGATTTTGGAGAATATTGGAAGAAAAAAATGCAATTTTAGTTTGCTTGAGGCTATACCATTGGGAAGTGAAGTATGATGACCTGTGCATGGCTATCCGTCCTTAGGCTAAGCATTCCTGTGTCACCGGACAAGACAAATGCCAGAGATCATATGTACTTATTTTGTACTCCCTGACGGCCTTTCACTGTCCCACACAAGCACACTTTCATTTTTTTCCCTCAAATTTTTATGCATTACGCATTATGCTTAAAAAAAGGGTCAGGCTAAATGCACTCCAAACTTTTACTACATGCACTCCAACATTTTGGAGTGGGCAAGTGTCCACTCCAAAAAAATTGGAGTGAACAGCCATCCACTCCAAAAAAATTGGAGTGGGCAGTTGTGCACCCCAAAATTTTGACCATTCTTGGAGTGGAATGTTGTGCACTCCAATTTTTTTGGAGTGGACACTGAGTGCACTCCATTTTTTTTTTTTTTTGGAGTGGACTTGAGGTGCAATCCAAAAATTTTGGAGTGGACATGAGGTGCACTCCAAAACTTTTGGAGTGAACTTTGAGTGCATGATTGTTTACTCCAAGGAAGTGAAAAATTTTGGAGTGGAAAGGTGTCCACTCCAAACATATTGGAGTGGATAGCTTCCCACTCCAAAAAAATTGGAGTGCACACTTTTCCACTCCAAATTGGAGTGCATGAAGTAAAAAGTTGGAGTGCATTTAGCCTGACCCTAAAAAAAGCACAACAATTTTGCGGTAACCAAAAATGGGTTCAAAAAAAAAGAATGCATACAGCAAGGTATGCATACAACGTG
>PGCI01000039.1:102500-413216 GCA_002873125.1 Puccinia coronata f. sp. avenae
GCGATCCTCGCGCGTGTTGGTGCTCGAGCTGTCCATGAAGCTCTCCGGCTCCAGTAGCCGCGGCTCCGTCCGTCGCTCACTACTGCGCGGTACCGACTCCTCGTCTTGGTATCCGTCCGCCCGCGTCGGCGTCCGCTCGTCGTACCGGTTCGCCCACTGCGTTCGCGCCTTCCGCTTCGCCGTTTGGTCCTTCACTAATCCCGCCTTCGTCGCCCATTGCGGCGTCCGTTTCCGGTTCTCATTGTTCCGTATGTTTTGTAGATAGCTAGATGTAAACCCGCGTTACTTTAGTTTTCTTGTAATTCAAAAGGTGATCTTTTTTTTTTTTTTTTTTCTGCGGTGTGATACAAGTAACTGACAAGTTATGGCCGTGCCTGTGGGTGGGTGGGTGGACACGCGGGAGAAGAAGATCAGGGCATTCTCGGGACCAGATCAGTTGAGTTGTCCAGTGAATCTTGGTGCAGGAATGGTGTTGGAAAGCAGCGCTCACCCTGGTATGTAGCCGCAAAGAGTAAGCAAGATATTGAGGAAGAAATCAGAGCCGAAGCCGAATCTGAGTAGTACTGCCACAGGCGGTAGTACCCTTTTGTTGAGGGGAGAAGGGTCAAAAACGGATTAGTGTTCATGTAGCTTTCGACCGTAAGAAAACTTTTGCATGCGCGTACCATCCGACAACCATGACTAAGACGTAGAAGCCATGTCTGCGATGAATCTTGATTCCGTCGGCCATGCTGCTCCTCCGGATGGATGGCCCGGTCCTGTGCGTGTAGTTGTGGTAGCTTTAGTAGTTGTGGGATGTGGATGGGGTGGACAAGAAGGGCGCAGTTCCTTTTTTCGTTCGTTCGTTTGTACTTTGGTCGGTACTGTTGTTTAGTTAGTAATGTGTTCTGTTGTTGCTTTGGTCTTGAAGCGTCGGAAGAGAAAAGTTCATCTGTTGACCACAAAAAAAAAAAAAACACATTTAACAGAGTATGTACAATATACTGGTGTCGTGAGAAGACCGCAAGTTCATACATGTATGCACTTATGGAGACTGATCAGCTCATAGTGTATGTACTGGGTCTGGCTCGTCCCATTGGATAGATCATCGGCTGCATGTGGCGACTCAGTCATGTCAGAGTCAGGCTGGAATTAGAGACTTGCTTGAACAACATTAATTCATCCCTCTTCAGTCTCAGGACTCAGGAGTCAGCACTGCATTTCCACTTGAAATGCTTGTTGAGGATCAGAACATTTTACTTAAATATTGATTGATGATCAACATTGAGAAACCGTGACGACATTATTACACCGCAGCCGTCACTCGAGGCTCAAGCTCATCGATCTGCAACCCACTGCGCACACTTTTAATGCCGTGCTTATCGCAGTATATTGTACACCACAGACTTCGGTCGACTGTGGCTCGACGCAAAGCATTGCGTCCGCTTGACCCCCCCGACCCCACCCACAATTTGGGCCTGCCTCATAGCGGGAAGGGTCGGCTGCCGCAGTCAGCTTGACTCCCTGCGCAAGCCCAGCGTCACGCCACTTCGTGAGCTTGACTTCCAACAAAAACCCAACGTTATGCCATGGCAGGCCAATAACGTAAAAGTTATCTTTCTCTTGCTGGGCTTGAACCTGGAACTTTCTTCTGCAAACACTGGTGGTCATAGGTCCTCACACCACATGCAAATGGCAGGCACTTATGTGTAAGCGTCCTCCGGTGACTTTCACCTGTCACATGCGCACGACTGAGTTCAACGTTGGTCAGTGGTCATTGACCACTCTTGGACATTGTGCTCAGTCGCGGCCCGCATGCCAGTTCATGTCACCAGAGGACGCTTTTCAAAAAGCGCCCACCGTTTGCGTGTGGTGTCAGCTAACCATTGCACCACAATGCTTTTCTGGGCTCCATGCTTTTGAATAAAAGATCCTCATATTCACTCATCAAACCCAACTTTTGTGAGGAAATTTGGACTAGACATTTTTTTTTGACAATTTTTTTCTTGTGTGACCTCTTCCTAACTGTGAAAGAGGCACACTTGGTACTGTTACAAACAAAAAAATTATAGAAAATGTGTTAGACATTGTGTTGACGTCAACCTGTTTGACAGGGTGCCCAACAAGGCAACATCGTTGGCTTGCTCTGAAGAGGAGCCAACCTTGTCGTGTTTCTCTAGGCTGCATGGGGTTTGACCCAATCGCTGAGCCAACCCAGCCAACACACCTTGGTTGGGTGTGTCAGCTCAACCG
The DNA here is from genome assembly GCA_002873125.1 of Puccinia coronata f. sp. avenae. Classification (NCBI taxonomy): domain Eukaryota; kingdom Fungi; phylum Basidiomycota; class Pucciniomycetes; order Pucciniales; family Pucciniaceae; genus Puccinia; species Puccinia coronata. The sequence goes on from PGCI01000039.1 coordinate 104,733, forward strand.
TTGGGGCACGGAGGCACAGCCTTTGTCAGGCAGACCCCTTCCTGATGTTGAGCTGCCTGCGCCATCAAATCCAGGGCAACCAGGTAATGGCAGCCCTGGTTGTGACTGCGCAGGTGAGCAGGTGCCACAAACTCAGGAAATCATGCCGTGGTGTATACAAAATGTCTTGTTGACTCACTCACAAGTGGGCTAGAGAAAGGACCCTGGGAACCCCCTACATATAGAGGTGGGTAATGCAAAACCTCAATTTTGAGGGAAATTCATACATTGGGGGGCACGGGGATTGGCCTTTTGGGGCCCATTCATACTTTTTTTTTTAAAAAAAAAAAATTTATTGATTTCACATGTCACACTATAATCTAACAAAACCTGTTAGGGGGGTTCACAATAGCTTTTTTGGCTTCTGATCCCCCTTAATTTTTTCCTTCTTACCAACTTGACTTCCCATGTAAAAGTCGGATCAAATTCTACACCTCATATTGTATACACCACTAGCAATCATCAAGCTAGCCAGGCTGGTCCACTGGTAGGCACCAACGGATGGGATACTGACAGTGAGAATTTGAATTCTCTCTTGGGTTCACTTGAGCAAGCCTAGTTTTAAGTGCGCAGCAGCACTAAAAATTTCCAATTGGAGCTAAAAAAATCCAATAAAATGATATTGTGAACCCCCCTAGTACACACCTAATGAATCTACTGCTGTCTCAAATAGCTTTGTGAGTATGCTTGAGACAAAATTCCAACTGGGGGGACCAAAATCCCCAATTAAAAGCGGGGCCAATTGGGCCTTTATAACTTCTCCTGAATTTTTGCAGAGATTAATACATTTGACCAGTGTTTGGTGAGTACCCTTTTGAGTTCCAAACCCAATTCATACCAGTTTGGTGAGTACCATTTGGAAAAAATCAGCCAAAACTCATACATTTTCATTACCCACCTATATCAGGGGTTTCCAGGGTCCTCTAGAGAACCACCAGCACCAGCACCAATATAAATTTTCCAATTTTGGCATCTATTGAAATCCATGGGGGAAGAGGTGTCAATATATGAGCAGGAGTTAGAGCTCAAGGTTGATATTGAATAGAGGTTGACAGGAGTTATTACAAGAATAAAGACTCACAGTTTGCCTGGTGGTGGACCATTAGAGGAAGGGGAGGGGATTGAATAAGGTGTGGTCTAATTGGAGAGTGGCCGGTCTGGTTGTAGGGTGAGATGCCAGGCTGGTATTCACAAACATCTTGCTAGGGAGTGTCATTCCAGCTTGAGGGGCAAAGGTCACAGGCGACCGGGAATTGAGAGTAGTAATGTCAGCAGTTTGGACTCAACCAGTTGGTCCTCTGGGAGAGGGCGTGGCTAGGGCCAACGCTATTAATTATAAGGAAGAACTGACGCTTAACGTAGATCAACCCAGGATTGCTCTGTCTTTGCTGTGTTGCGAGTGGTCAAAGAATAACAAAATGGTGAGTGTTGAGGGGCCTATATAAGGCATGTGGTGATAGACCAACAATGAGCAAAGAATATACAAAAATGGAGACGACCTGTGGAGATCAAAGCGATGTGGTGTGCTATTTTGGTTTCAAGTATCAAATGTGGTAAAAGGACCAATTATTAGAAATAATTGGCATAAAACTAGATACATAATGAAATAATTGGACTCATCAGTGTCATAAACCCATAATCATTCTGTTAATTGACTTAGATGTAATATATAACCCATATTTCCTCTATGTATGGATCATAAGTCCATACATTCATAACTTGTACAGTGTATTTACATAATTATGTTTAACTGGCCAGCTTGGGGTACTTAGACCTCAGCCAGCCAGCTTTTGGCACTCACAAGACCTCAACCGGCCAACTTGTGGTACTCAACTCTCAAAGCGGCCAACTTGTGGTACTCAACAAACCTAAGCCGGCCAACTTGTGGTTCTCACAAGATCTCAAACCGGCCAACTTGTGGTACTCAACTCTCAAAGTGGCCAACTTGTGGTACTCAACCCTTAAAGTGGCCAACTTGTGGTACTCAACAAACCTAAACCGGCCAACTTGTGGTTTAGACCCACATTTTGGCCTGGCAAAATTTTCCCATATTTTATATAAAAGGAGGGCTTCTCACCCCTTCCATCATCATCTGATCAGGAAAAACCTGCCAGGAACCACCATCTCACTTTACATCCATCCATCACATTATCCTAAACTCACCACAACCCTTACAAAGTAGTCTTGTGGTGTGTTTCCTAATGGGTCAGGCTAAATGCACTCCAACTTTTTACTTCATGTACTCCAATTTGGAGTGGAAAAGTGTGCACTCCAATTTTTTCGGAGTGGGAAGCTGTCCACTCCAATATATTTGGAGTGGACAACTTTCCACTCCAAATTTTTCACTACCTTGGAGTAAACAATCATGCACTCAAATTTCACTCCAAAAATTTGGAGTGCACCTGAAGTCCACTCCAAAAGTTTTGGAGTGCACCTCAAGTCCACTCCAAAATTTTTTGGAGTGCACTTCAAGTCCACTCCAAAAAATTTGGAGTGCACTCAAAGTCCACCCCAAAAAAATTGGAGTGCACAAAATTCCACTCCAAAAATGTCAAATTTTTGGAGTGAACAACCGCCCACTCCAATTTTTTTGGAGTGGACAGCTGTTCACTCCATTTTTTTTGGAGTGGGCACTTTCCCACTCCAAAATGTTGAAGTGCATGTAGTAAAAGTTTGGAGTGCATTTAGCCTGACCCTTCTTAATCAGGTAGTCCAATAAAGTCTTTCATACCTTGTGTTAGCCAAGGGAATAGTCAACTATAACAGGATCATCTCTTAACTAAAGGTTAAGAAAGAGGACATCAAAGCCTGAATAGTTCACATATATTAGTAGTTTCAACTATCTCATTCCATCATAAGTCATAAAACATACAAAAATATTACACCTACTTCAACTATCGTCCCATCATAAGTCATTTCCACTCCCCATTCACCTTATCAGATCATATCACTTTCCCGTAAACGACAAAACCCACAAAACATATCATTTAGTATTAGTATCATCTAGCTGGATTATTTCCATCATCATCTTTCACTTATCAATTATATTAGTAAATTACTCCTGAACAGCTCCACTAAAGGTGATTATTGCTGCATTCAAAGTTTGATCTAGGTCTGATAGAGATTGCTACATATAAGCTTCCTCTTTCATCAGTTTGCCACAACAATAAATAAGTTTTGTTGTGTTAGCTCTTGTAGTATATTAGAGGGGCAGGTCTTTCAAACCACCCGTAACAGTTGTAATAGTTCATACATACTTGAAATATTATCCTCTGTTATTTCCCCCTCAAAGAACTGCCAATCCGTCCCAAAAGGAGTTCCCACAGCAACTACATAAGATTCAAAGGGCTGATCCGTAAAGATAAATGTGTAATGGTACCCTTGTAAGGGTAGAGTGGTACCCTTACGTGTAATAAGGGTAAGGTACCCTAAGTACCAAGTGGTACCCTTACAAGTACAAGTGGTACCCTTACAAGGGTACCAAGTACCCTTATAAGGGTACCACTGGTACCCTTATAAGGGTACCAAGTGGTACCCTTACAAGGGTACCAAGTACCCTTAAAGGTACCACTGGTACCCTTATAAGGGTACCAAGTGGTACCCTTATAAGGGTACGGTACCCTTGGTACCACTTGTACCCTATAAGGGTACCAAGTGGTACCCTTACAAGGGTACCAAGTACCCTTATAAGGGTACCACTTGGTACCCTTATAAGGGTACCAAGTGGTACCCTTATAAGGGTACCGAGTGGTACCCTTATAAGGGTACTTGGTACCCTTGTAAGGGTACCACTCTACCCTTACAAGGGTACCAAGGGGCTCACGTAAGCCTCTCACTTCAAGAGGCTTACGTGAGCCTGGCCGGACAGGCGTGCCGGCCGTGCACGCCTGTCCGGCGGGGCTGCACGCCGAGCCGGCCGTCCTCACGTCATTTGTACACGGCGGGACGTCTGGCTCGCCAAAGTGACTCCCCACCCACGGGCCGGTGGCCCTGCAAATTGGGAATGTCACGATTGACGTCATGCAAACAACGGTCACGAGCACGGCCCCTTGGCGTGAAGGCTGACGCAGCAGTGCCTGGCGTACGTCGCCTGGGCGCGTCATTAGTGTCACCTGCCACCCTCAAGGCGCCCCCTAGACCGACCTCTCAACACACACAAACCCGAGATGGGACGGATTACTGCGGGTTTTTAACCGGATAGCGTGCCTCCAGAGCAGGATGAGTCCGGAAAGACTGACCTCCTGGCGGGTTTAATTTAGTCAGGTTACTTGGTAAGGATCCGACAGATCTCTGTCCGCAATGCCAGACTATTTCAGTTGCTAAGGATCCGACGGATCTCACGCCTGCCATGCCGGAATCAATCACGGTCTGCACAGCCGATCCGGCGGATTGTTGCAGTTTGTGGACCGGTCCTTTGAGCAGTTATTATAGTGCGCGCAATTTGGTTTATTGCAATTGGTTTCCGGGCCACCCACATTTGGGTCATTTATAATAATTGAGATAATGTCTGATTAATAGAAGGCATGTGGAAGAGCGGGAAGGATAGAGACTTGAGCGCAACGTGATTGCGGCACACGTGACAGACAAGACACAGGAAATAGCTAGCTTGGTTGAGTGGGAAATAATATGAGATGCCCATTTTGGACGGCCATGCGAGCAATTTTACCTGCATTGGGCGGTATTATCAGGTTGATTCCCCTTCAGCAGCCATCCTGGCTTTGACTTCCGCGCGAGTCGGGAAAACAAAATCCTCGGCGTTCAGATCTGCACGTGCTGGTGAAGATCCAATCAAAGCGGCATCCTTATTACCAAGGAGTTGGTGCCAGCTAAGGAACAGTGGGAAATAGGGTATTAGCGTGGCTGCGTGGTACAAATTGTTGTGTTTAGTGTTACACACTATTAGCATATGTAGAAGTTATATGCTTGTATTGATTTTTCCATACTCTAAAAGACTCTTCCCTGTGATGTCGGTGATTTCTCTTTTCCTCACTCTTCTTATTTTGTCTCACCAACATCACAGGTATGTTTCTCAGTTCTCTTCATCTCATTGTTTCTTTCTTTCTTTTGTTCTCCCCTAGTTATCCTTCCTATTGTGTTTGTTCTCTTTTCATTGCTGTTTCACTCACCAGAAATATCACTCTTCTTATTTTGTCTCACCAACATCACAGGTGTAAGGCTAGTGCTTACAGGTCATGAGCCCTCTTTCCCGCTAAGCAGCCGTAAGTTTTTTCGAAGAGTCGATCGTAGGGTACGAACATCCACAATCACAGCTAGCCTAAATCTTTTCCACACAACATGTCCGTAGAACATCGTGAACCGTTGCGCAAACGACCCGCCTTAACTGTGGGGTCCTCTTTGCATGGGAGGTCTTCCTCCCTCCACCGTCACGCCTCCCAACCCATCTTACCATCATCCTCCTCACGGCCCTCCGCATTGGGGAAAACGCCGGACGCCGCTCATATTGAGGACCTTTTTGATAACCTCAGCAAAGACGTGCATGACTCGCACCAGGTACTTATTGACAAGCTGCGGGCCAAGTCAGCACCCTCCATCAACATCGTTCCGGGTACACCTGACCTAAAACGCAACCCAAAGATCACGCCCAACTTAGGGCCCAAGGCCACGTCCAACTTAGAGCGCACACCTTCCAACCAATCATCCGCGCCAACCCCCAAAGCCATCGCAGCGTTCTTTGACGATGAATTCATTCGGAAGATGACAATCTTTCAAAAGCTGCAGATTCCTACTGAGCCGCAACCCTTGGCCCCACGCGAACCAGACTACACAAGCAAGCTCTACAAGGCTCTCCTGTTGGTACCTAAACTCCTTGTGGACGGCTCAAACTACCAGTCTTGGCTGGTGATGGTCCAACAGGCTCTTGAGAGCACCCTCCAACGCCGCCTCCCACTCTCTGATGCGGAATTACAGCTTTCGGAGCCCGAGGACATTTTGCTTCAGACTGCACTCATTGGGACCGTTGATGATAGCCTCAAAGTGGGGGTGGCAGGTGCGCTTTCCGGCCTGGAAGCTTTCCATCTTCTCTCCAACTTGTTCACCCAGCAAAGCCGCACCGCACATATTGCCATGATGCAAAACATCCTTGAGACCAAACTCAACCACCTCGATTGCTCAACCAATGCATACACACATTTCCGCAAGCTGGAGAACATGGTAAAAAATCTCTACCAATGCGGATTCAAGCTAACGGAGGATTCCTTCCTCGGCATGCTCTACCACCTCTCCTTGCCTAACCTTGAGGGCTTTCCCTTTGTCAATGTTGCGCGTCAACTCAACTTGCGCATGGCAAAAAATGACACTGAAATCTCCAACGACAAACTCGTACTTCTCGTTCACAATGAACTTACATTGTTCCGCCAACGTGGTCGCAACAACATCTCCAACAAGCAGAGCAGAGACGGGGGGTACTTTGACCAAGCCAACCACCTCTACACCAAATGCCAAGTGGTGTCATTGATGCAAGGTCAATACACACAACACCTCGGACTGCACCAAGCCAACCTCGACACCCGGGGGCAGCTCTACTACCCCTTGCGGCAACGGCGGCACTGGTCAAAGCAGTTATTGTGCCAGCACGGCCCCACCACAAAGAAAAATCCAAGCCAACTCTGCCGAGGTGGAACACGCCGACAACGGGGCAACCTTCACTGACAATCCCGTCCTCCAATCCATCACCATGTCCTCCATCGAGAGTCGCCTCACTCAGGAGGACCTGAACTTCATTCATCAAAGTGGCAGCAGATTGTTCGGGTTTGACTCGTGCGCTTCCCATACCTTCACCGATGACCTTTCTCTCCTTCTTGAACCCTTAAAACTCCAGAACCCCATTCCCTTGAACATTGCCACTAATGGCAGTAAATCATTTGTAACGACAGTTGGGAAGATGATTCTTAAGAACAAAACCGGCTCAATCACCCTCAACAACGTCTATTACAGCCCAAATGCCTCCTGCACGCTTCTATCAGCCGAAAGCCTTCGCTTGGGCGGGGGTAAGATCTTGGTAGGAGATGGCGGGGATGTAGCGGTTGCTTTTCCCTCTGGTTTTTCCCTCCAATCCTTCTGTCTAAACCGCCGTTGGCAAATCCCTGCGCTAGTCAAACCTGGCAAGGTTCCCACCATTTTTGTTCCCCCAGCCATGTTTTCCGCTTCCTCCTTGCAATCTAACATGGTACCTCCAAGCGTGGTGGAATCATTCAATACTTCCTTGAAGGACTCTGATGCTCTGCTATGGCACCGCCGTCTCGGTCACATCAGTCTCAAGCGCATAATCAAGATGTTTGCCAGCGGGCAGTCTTGCCTTCCCAAGGTGCTGACGAACAAGGACTTTGTATGTGAGGATTGTCTTGCCAGCAAGAGTAAGCGCCAACAAGGACTCCGGCTATCCAAGGATGAGAAGCTTCACCCGATGCACACCATGGTATCCGATGTTCTCGGACCATTCACGGAGGGCTTTTCTGGCATTAAGTATTTGGTTGTATTTCGTGACCTGGCTTCCATGTACTCTGAAGGCTTCCTACTAAAGAAGAAGGATGAAGTTTGTTTGAATTTCCAGCGGTACATCAAACGGATGGAACAACTCACTGGAAAGAAACTGAAGCGTTTCCGCACGGACGGGGGCGGGAAGTTCATGTCTAAGAATTTCCTAGGCTGGCTCGGAGACAAAGGAATCAAGCATCAACACTCAATGCCCTACGAGCCGGAATAGAATGGTGCAGCAGAGCGTCTCCATCGCACCGTCGGCAAGATCGCTCGGACGGCACTTATTGCGTCCAATCTACCGACCAAATTCTGGGGGTACGCATATTTGTGGGGGTATTTCACACACAATTGCATTGTCAACTTGCTCACCGGGGACAAGACCCCACTTGAACTCATGTTCAACAAAAAACCTCTTTTTGATCGACTTCGACCATTTGGTGAAGTGGCCTTTGTGCACAAACCAGATACTTATCGCTCAAGCAAAACCAACTCACGGGCCTGGCAATGTAATCTTGTTGGATAAGTGCAAGGCTGTCAGCTTGCTACTATGTAAGAGACAAGCCAACACAGTAACAAAGGTAACAAAAGATATAACAAAATATAGATAGAAGACTAACCAATGACCAAACCTTGAATATAACTCCAGAAATGGATTCTACACAAAAATTAACCTAGAGTCACTCACCAAAGTGACCCCTCAAATATAACTCCTTCTAGGACTTATACAATATAACAAAAACACTTATAACAAGTAAATAAAATAACTACAAAAGACCTGTCACACATGTACAAAACCTTTAACACATGTAACAGGCCCCAGAGACGAAAATACTAATGACATCATAAGATCTACTAGCTCTGGGAAAGTGCCATACAAATGTGATCATCAATAAAGATCCATTACTCACACGGATCTCCTACTGATCTGGCCCAGGGAAGATCTACCAAATGATCAACTCAATAGATTTGTTGATCCAAGATCAGTCCCCTGCTATATTCAAGCTTTCAGATTTCGTCCCCAAGGGTCTCTTAAAGAATATTTAAAGACCCTTGAGTCCCCCCTTTTGAGGATTCCCCAGCTTTATCATTACCACTGAAAATTATCACTCAGCATTGTCCACTAGCTTATAGCCTTGTGTCCAACCTTGTGAACCTTCAGTATATTATTTAGCCCTCTTCCAGCGTCCACAGAACACTCACCATCATCACCAGCCACTTCTGTTACTCTGTCACCCACCTTGGAGGATTTCTGTAACAAGAAATAGTGAGTATCTTTCTTGTTACCAATTCCTCCCCACCATATATCCTGGGCACAATAAAAAACACCCCTGCTTGCAGGCCCCAGAAGATCAGGTTACAAGTCAAAACCACCCTGTTTACAGGTCCTGATTATTAGAGGGCACCCCAAAACACCCCTGCTTGCAGGCCCCTCTGGAATATTACATATTCCGCAAAATCCTCATTTTTATTATTATTTCCACGTCCCAAAAGGACTCTAAAATTCCCAAAACTCATAAAAATATTATTTTATATTTTTTATAACCTTATCTATTTATTCTGCCGGCCGTGTAGCTAGAAGGTTCAGTCCTTGGCATCACGTAGCCTGACAAAGGCGGCAAAGGCTGGATCTTCTGGGTACCAACCAATAATACCTTTTTTGAATCCTCAATGGCCATCTTTCCTTATTCCACCCATCCCTCTACCAATCCATCTGAACCTGTCAAATCTAAGCTGACTCTGTCGCCCTCCCTCAACAAACTCCTGAACAACAAGCCGGACCCGGAGCCAACACCGCCAGGGCCAGACTTTGTGCCCGCATCGCCACCCCCAGACCCTGAGCATGTGCCGCAGCATGACTTCGACAAGGCAATTGCTCAAGATGATGATCCACCAGTACGGCAATCAATTGACAAGCTACTCAACACCGAAGATGTCTCACCAATGATTTTCAATGCCTCACTGGTACTGGGCTCAGGTCAGGCTGAATCTGTCCTTGCTTCCCAAACCCCAGAGGCCACGGGCCTACCCGTTGCAACTTGCACGCAGCTGATGCCTCGGAACTACGCTCGCGCGGTTAATCGCAAGGACGGGGACAAGTGGCTCAACGCCGTTGATGTTGAATTACACAATCTTTGGGACATGGGCGTATGGCATTTTAAACACGTACCTCCGGGCAGAAAGCAAACAGACGCACAATGGCTTTTTGACATCAAGAGGAACCAAGACGGCTCAATCAAGAAGTACAAAGCTTGGTACATCGTCCGAGGTTTCAGCCAGATTTTCGGCCAAGACTACCACGACACGTGGGCACCCACGGCAACCTTTGCGTCGCTACGTATGCTGTTCACTATTGCGGCTTCAAACCAATGGGCAGTCAAATCTTTCGACATCACGGCGGCCTACTTGCACGGTGCCATAGATGAAGATGTCTGGGTGAAGGTACCGGATGGGATGCACGTCCCGGAGGAGCATCAAGGGAAGTTGCTGAAGCTGGACAAGGGACTTTATGGGACAAAGCAGGGCGGACGCTGCTGGTGGAAGCACTTCGTGCAAGTCATGGAGGGCATCGGTTTTCATGTCAGTTTTTATGATGACTCTTTCTATCACATGCAATGCAAAGGCGAAATGATTTTGGTCTGGATCCACGTTGACGACGGCGTGGTCACCGCTTCCTTGAGCGCTATCCTCCAGAAATTCCGTGCTACACTGGAATCGAAACTCAAGACCACCTGGGATGGACACCTCCATAACATTGTCGGCATCAAGGTCAAGCGTCCCACACCCTCCAAATTCATACTCTCTCAACCCTTCCTCACTCAGAAAATCGTCAATAACTTTACCACCGACAAGACACTCCCGCGCAAAATACCTATCAAGGACACCAACTCGCTCACCTTGTCACGTGACGAGGAGGACATCATCAACCCTAACGGCTTCTTGTCAGTGGTGGGATCACTCAACTACCTTGCAGTCGCTACTTGGCCAGACCTAGCTTTTGCTGTCGGTTTTCTTGCTCGTTTTGCCAAATCACCCATGCACCGGCACTGGACGGCCATCCAACAAGTCCTTGGCTACGTCAAAGGCCTCGGCTGTTGCAGCCTTGTCATTGAACCAAAACCTGCGGACAAAACCATTGTCACCTGGGTGGATGCCAACTGGGGTGGCGAGTTCTCGAGGTCCACTCACGGCTCTATCACCACCCTCCTGGGCTGCCCTATATTATGGGCCAGTAAGCGACAAGCCTTGGTGGCCACTTCAACCTGTCACGCCAAGTTTATGGCTTTGGGATGGGCGGCCAGACACTCTGTCTGGTTGAAGGAGTTATACTTCAACATGACCAAACATGTAGCCACTCCGACTGTCAGCCTCTGTGATGCCAAGGGCTAGTACCTTTTAGCTACACAAGGTGATAAGAGTGCAAAGGATGGGTAGAGTGGGGTATTTTCACGTAGAAAAGTAGTAAAGAAAGAAATAAAAAGAATATAATTCTTTTTTATAGAGGGGCCTGCTGGCGCAGGGGTGTTTGTAGGTGCCCTCTAAATCAGAGATCTGCTAAGCAGGGTGGTATCTGATTAAGCAAACAATGGGTTTCTGCGTAACAGAAGGTGGTACCAAAGTGCTTTTCCAATTAAGGAACCAGAATGGGGACAGAAGGATAAAAGAAGTACTCACTATTGCTTCTTTTAAGCCAAAAAGTCACGTAGGGGGGTGAAGTAGAGCTGCTGGGTAGATTGGATGGTTTCTGCGCAGGAGCTGGTCACGTAGGATGGTTGATTTAATAAGGACACCAAGGATAAAACAGGCAAACAGGGCAGAGTAACTGAAATAAGGACAGGACACGGCGTAACTGATTGACTGTAATAATAATTGATGATGCTGAACAACATTTGGCGTGAAAGAGGGCTCTATATATACTATTTTCACTCATAGTAGAGGACCTTTCTTGCCTGTGTGCGTGTAGTTGCTATATTTCAGCGCAATGTGGCCAATTTGGGAGATTGGCACTAACAAGGCTCATCCCAATGGCACTGCTGATCATTATTTCAGCGTCACAAGTGTTTATAATGACCTTAATAACCTATTTGGTCATTGTAACTAAGGTACATAGCAACACTGACGTGTATTTGTATCTGAAATGGGCCACAAATGACGCAAATGGGCCACAAATGGCTATGGCCAATCATCAAAGGCCACGCTAGCTATGTTACTCTTATGTATTCAAGGTTTTTATTAATGAAACCTTGTAAATAAACCACGTAGAATCTACTAGTACCCTAGTTACACTTGTACACGTGTGGTAACTAGGGGATTAGCTATTTCCACGCATTTGGCCAATTTCCAATTAGATTATATAATCCACGCGCGGGGTTGGAGGATTAAACCCCAATTGGGCCTAACTCCCAAACTATACACAACACCTCAATTATAAGTCCATAATTGGTCATTTCACATATAGTATGCATATATAACAAGTACATACGTGTGTAATGTCCGTGTGACATATGTTTGTGGCCAATTCTTACGGGTAATTGGTTCAAGGTGAAGGAGTAGGAATTTAGGGGTACTTCCAGTGAGGGACCCTACATTAATTTGCATGAGGATTCAGAATATGACATAATATTCTAAGTTATCCTCAAGGTTTAGAATTTATTTAGCATTTTTGTAAAAAGTAGTTATTATTTTAATTTATTACTTATTTTTATGGTGCCAGGACTTTGCTAAGCTTATTGGATAAAAATAAGTAAACTGAGTTTTTTGTACATTATTAGTCATATAAATGGGTCTTAATATTGTGGTAATAATGTCTCTTTTTATGTTACTTTTGTCAGGTTGGCTCTGACATAGTAGCAAGCTGACATTCCCTCCCTTTAAAATGAGACTTTAGAAAACAAAATTGACTCTATTTGTCTGTAAAAAAAATTCTCAATTTCTCTTGGAGGCTCTATAATTTCGTAGATGTATGGGACCATCTGGTATGTTATCTTCAGGAATCCATTCATCTTTGTCTGCTGATTGTCCTCTATACCTTACTAAGTAGAGTCTAATATCTTTCCCATTGATCCTTTCTTTCTTATCCTTTAATATCTTATGTACTTTAAAGTTAGAGGTGTCTAGAGGTTCAATTATAGGTACAGGTACAGGTGTTACTGCAGGGGTATCTGTGCCTCTACTATTGTAAGGCTTGATTAAGCTAACTGGAAAAACAGGGTGTTTTCTGGAAAATTCATCTGTTAAAATTACTTCCACAGCATTTTTTCCATGTAATTGCTTAATGGTAAAAGGTCCAACAAAGGAAGGTTTAAGTTTCCTGTTACCTCCCAAATTATTAAAATTCACAGTGGACAATAGGACTTTGTCCCCAATTTGGAAGGATGGTTCTTTATGACTTTTGTCCCATCTTAACTTATTATATTCAGCTGCATCTTGAACACATTTCTTAGCATGTTCATGTGTAATGTCAAGCATCCTTTTAAAGTCTAGGGAAGTGGGATGTACATGAGGTAATTTGTTATTAATATGATCTTTAGGCATTCTGGGTATCCATCCTCTTTCCAAAATATAAGGGATTTCTTTGGATGAAGAATGTTTACTGCTGTTATAAGCTATTTCTAATGCAGGGAGTAAGCTAACCCAATCATGAGTATAACCATCACTATTTTTGAATTCTAAGCCAAAGGAACAAAATCTTCTAGAGTTTGGATCATTCTTTCAGCCAATCCGTCAGTTTGGGGATGGTAAGCAGTAGAGAAAGCTAATTTAGTGCCTAACATGTCATGTAAATTTCTCCAAAATTCAGAAGTAAATTTGGGGTCTCTATCACTAATGATTATTTTGGGTATTCCTACGTCAGCCATAATCCTATTCCAAAATAGTAAAGCCACTTCCATAGCTGTATCATCTTTATGGTTAGGAATAAATCTGGCCCTTTTTGAATATCTGTCTACAACCACTAGTACAGAGTTGAAGGAATAAGACCCTCCAGGAGGTAAACCTGTAACAAAATCCATGTTTATGATTTCCCATCTTTTGGTGGGTTCTTGGATGGTTTGAAGTAGCCCATATCTCTTACCTGTTTGCTTATTTGATTTCTGGCAAGTTTCACAGGATTTAATATAAGTAGCTACTTCATTAGTCCAATTATTCCACCAAGCTGTAGTTCTGACTCTTTCAATAGTCCTTTCTTCAGAAAAATGTCCAGCACCAACATTATCATGGCATTCTTTCATAAGGGCTTCAATCTGAAGTTATCACATAAGACTATTACACTGGAATGCCTTTCCTTAAAGTAAATATTCCATCTAATAGAGAGAACTTACCAGAAGAGTAAGGTTTGGATAACCAGGGAGGTAGACTAGCAATTAATTCATGGGAACTATTTTCATTGCTAAGTATATCTAGTAGTTTGACAAATTCAGGATCAGACTGGTAACTATCTTTTATAAGGCTGTAGTAGGCTTCATCCAAATCACAGACATGTATTCCTAAAATTGGGAATATATCTTCATCTTCAGGATCCCAGGCAGGGTTATCTGGAGTATTTGGTAAAGCCCATCTGCTCAAGCCATCAGCATTACTATGCTTTTTGCCAGCTTTATGAACAATAGTCATATGTCCTCTGTATTGTTGAATAGCAATTTGCCATCTTAACATATGCCTATTGGGAGTCTGCATATTCATAAGGGTTTTAACTGCTGTGCAATCAGTGACTACAACAATTCTACTACCTTCAAGATAATAATGTAACTTTTCTAAGGACCATACAAGAGCTAGACATTCCATCTGACTGGCTCCATACCTTTTCTCTGTTGGTTTAATTTGTCTTGAAATAAACAGAACTGGTTTTTCTACCAATTTATCTTCAACAAGGAATTCTTGATGTAAGGCAGCACCTAAGCCATCTAAACAAGCATCTATGTACAGAATAAATGGTAAGTTATAATCTGGTTGAGCTAGCACAGGAGCAGTAGTAAGGGCTAGCTTCAATTGTTCATAATCCAGTACTCTAGGGTGAGTCATTTCATAAATGGTTTCTTTACTACATAACTCATATAATGACTTGGCTAAAATAGCAAATTTCTCAATATGTTTCCTATAATATCCACAAAATCCAAGAAAAGATTGCATTTCAGTGATATTCTGAGGCATAGGTTTGAGCATTACAGCTGCTACTTTGTTTTGGTCAATGGCTAGGGATAGTCCAGAAACAATATGTCCTAAAGCTTTAAGTTCACCATATCCAAAGTTGCACTTTTTAATAGACATTTTTAGACCAGCTTTAATAGAAGTTTCTAATACTATTTGTATCTTTTCTATATGTGTTTCCCAGTCATCTGAATAAATGATTATATCATCAATATAAATCATCATCCAGCACTGGCGGATAAAAGATCCAAAAATAGAGTCCATCATTCTTTGGAAATGAGAAGGTGCATTCTTAATTCCAAAGGGCATTCTGAGGTATTCAAAAACACCAAGATGGCAGATAATTCTCATAAATTGGCGGCTATTAAGTTCTATAGGTATCTGGTGAAACCCTTTGAGAACATCCATGCAGGTTATGTACTTAGCTTTTGATAAGTTATGAAGAGAGTGGTCAATTCTTGGAATGGGATAATTATCAGCTTTAGTGTAATTATTTAGAGCTCTAAAATCTCCAACCATCCTAGACTTATCATTATGCCAGGCAATAATAACTGGGGTAGTTATTTCTACTTGTTCATTATGGCCCACTTTTCTAAGTACACGTAAATCTATAAGCTCTTTAATGTGTGTTTCTAAGGCTATCCTAGATTTAGGGCTAGAAGGGTAGGCTGCTTTTCTTAGAGCAGGTGGGTAAGGAGGTTCACAAGTTAATTCTAATTTAATATCATGTCCTGTAACATTGCCAATAGGCTCTTCAGTGGTACAGAAGGCTTCTTTATTCTTATGGCATACTTTAAGAATATCTAATACTTGAGCCTTGGTTAGTATGTCACTTATAGCAGCTTGGGACATATATTCTTGATTAAAATCTTCTAATTCCTTGGGGTCAGGTTCCTGAGAAATGGGTGCAATAATCTCAGAATGAATGTTGCAAATTTGGTATTTCCTTTTCCAATCTCCTCCAATGGTAAAATATCTATCTTTGGACTGGAAAATGTCAATTCCATACATGCAGAAGGTATCATTACCTAGTATAAGGTAGTCACAAATGGCATCAGAAAGTATTACAAATTCTACACTTAATCTGAGGGATCCCTTAGTGTGGGGGAATATTAAAGGTAAATTGATGACACCAATAGGTTTCATGGTAGAGTTACAACTGCTAAATGTAGCCTTTGGAACAGGTAATAAATTTTTGCGCCAATCAGGGTATATTTGTTGCAAAAAGGTGGCACTTGTACAAGAACAAAAGGCTCCTATATCTAATAGAGTCTTAACAGCTGAGTCTTTGAAAATAACCTTAGTATAACTGGTTTTACCTAGGGTGTAACACCTTCCTTCTTCAGGTTTGTTAGTTAATAGCTTGGCATCAGATATATGGCCAATATCCATATTATCTTCCCATTTCTGGGGTAAGTTAGATTCACCATGAATAGCATTAATGCTGAAGTCATTGCCAATATTAGCATTTATTACTACAACAGCATGGTTATCAGATTCAGAGTCATCATCATCTTGACCATAATATGTACTAGAGGGTTCTTGGCGTATGATATCAAAGGTACTTTCAGAATCTGAATCAGGGCTTGCATTCACATTATTGATTTTCCTCCTAGGTTTGGTACATTCAGTGCTTCTGTGGCCAGTTTCTCCACAATTCCAACACGTAGGAGTCTTTTCTTTTCTAATGGGTTCAGCAGTTTTAGGTTCTAACTTCTTAGAAGGGTCTGTTCTAGGAGTGTAATCCTTTTTTTCAGAGGGAATATGTTTTTTATTAATTCCTGTCATTTCTACTACTTCTTCCATAACACCTATAAGTGTTGATAAATCACAATCCATGTCATTGATTCTACATCTGACATTATGTTCTAGACTGCCTTTAGTTTGGTTAAGTATTAAATCATTTATTTGTTCTTGATTTAATTTAGGGTAGATACATTCAATCCTTTTCTTCTGGTTCAAGCACCATTGATGAGGATTATGCTTTACAGGATCAAAGTAGTCATTTTCAAAAGCTCTGCGCATTTTCTTTTCCCATAGTCTAGTGCCAAATTGTTGTTTGATCAGTTCTTTCCAAGCTGGCCAAGATTGTTGCCTCATGGTAGCTTGTTTACCAATGAACCAATCAAAGGCTACTCCTTCAAATAACCTAGGCAACCTAGTAAGGATGGCATCATCAGGAGCTCTATATATTGTTAGTATGTGATCAATATATTTGATGAAATTAATATGGTCATAATCTCCTTCTCCAGAAAATTTAGTCCATTCTTTAATTGGTGGTAACAATTTATTCAGAAGAGAGGGATCTATGAAGTTGTTATTACCATTGTTGTTTACATTGTTGCGTGAAGGAGCATGACTCCATTGACTCCCATTATTAAGGTTATTATAATTAGGTGAATTATTAGGAGGGTAATTGTTATTAGGGGGCATTGGTGAACTATTGTTGTATTTATAATTAGATTGATTGTTATGAGGATAGTTGTCCTTATTCTCTACCTTATCTTCAAGTATTGTTTCCATGTAAGGATTGTTATATTTGGGCGTAGTGTTATTAACAGGAGCAGTTCTGGAAGGTATTTCTTTAATTAAATCTGTTAATTCAAATTTTATATCTAACAGATGTTTTAATACTAAATTTCCATTAACATTCTTGTTGTTTTGGTCAGATATTAAAGCTACTTGAGCTTGTAATTCAACCATCATTCTTTTTAAATCCATTTGTTCAAGTTCTAATTTCACATTTTGGGCGTGTAAAGTGCTAATAGCATTTTTATTAATTTTATTAATTATATGCTCAGTATTAGCATGGAACATGTCTTCTAATCTGTTGATTTTATCCGCCAAATCATCATTAGAATACTTGGAATGTTCTTCTTCAAGTTCTTCTAATTTTTTGGGCACATTAGGAAGCTTTGGCTCACAATTTTTGGCGTAAAAATCAGATTCATTATGCGTAAAGACAGACTTAGGTGAGTTAAGAAATTTGGACAATTGATTTAAAATGAGAGAGGAGCTAGACATATAATTTTCTAAAGATTCAGGCGGAGGAGGAGCCTTATTTAAAAATTCTAAAACAGTTTTGTGGCGTGTTTTAGCATTTTTATCTAACAAAAGAATATTATTATGCGCAATTGTAAGGAATTATCTAGGACAGAAAAACCTAATCTAAGCTGTTGTAGAAGTTGGTTATGGCGCTGCTGATGTTGGCTAATTTCTTCCACTTCTGGGGATTGTTGTAATGACGGTTGTTCATAGAAAGACTGCTCATATTCTTCCCCTTGTTCTTGTTGGCTGTGTGGGGAAACAATACTCTCTTTTCCTCCCAAGGGTTCCATCCCTTCGTGTATTCCTCCACTTCTTTTTTGGAGATAAGTTTCTGTAGCTCTTTCTGACTCTTCTGGGCTAGTCCTAAAAGATTCAGCATCATCTCCTGGGTGGCCTTGGATTTCTGGGCTTCCACGAATTTCTGATGGTTGGCCACGTGTATTTTGACCAATTTGGCTATCTTGTCCTCCTTGGACGTGCTCACCACCTGAATTTCCAAGTCCTCTTCCTCCGTCTGGGGTTTCTGGATACTGGCCAAGGAGGTGGAAGGGGTTGGTTCCACGTCCACGTCCATGGCTTGAGGATTGGGGAGACTGGGGGTGGTCTTCTTGAAGGCCAAGTTCCGTGGCAACTTCTCTGCTCCTAGGTTGTCTAGTGGGCGGGGGTAAGGGGCCGTGGAGATCAGGCTTGTGAGCCCTGGTAGACTTCCTGACAGGACTATTTTCACGGGACATATTAGTGAAAAGGGCCACAAAAATTTAATTAAGGTAAATAATAAACTTACTTGTTGGTGGAGCCGTAAGTGGGGTAATAGAATTGGCCACAGAGGTAGCTGGAGCCGTGGTAGATGAAGTAGAAGTGTTGGAAGTGCTTGGAGAGGTAGTGGAAGACACTAGATAAAATTCAGGCGTAAAAATAAGTATTTTTGGTAATTTTAATAGTTTTATTTAGAGATAAAGAAGAATTAAACTGACTATTGTAAAAGTTGTGTTTATATTCTAGAGTTCTTTGAAAATCTGCACGCCTCTTGTTCTCTTGATTCCTCCTGTTGATGGAGTTGAGTTTGATGAGAAGTTCTGTGTCCTGTTGAGCACGTTGGTGAGAGTGAAAAAGAGCAAGTTGGAACTGTTCTGTAGGCGTAAGTTTTTCCCAATCAGAAGGTTGATAGTTAGCTATTTCCTCTTCTTTGCGCAATCTGAGGACTTTAAGATAATGTTTGATTAATTCAAAGTGGGCAATTTGGTCAAAAGGTGGATGAACAAATTCAGGCGTGGAAATGAGAGTTTTAGTGTATTGGTTCACTAAAAGAATGCGTAAAAAATAAAGTAGAAGGATAATTTTTAGTGGTTTTATTTTATAAATGATTTTTAGTGGTTTGGTAATTTTTTGCGTGAGTGAAAAGCAAAAGTAAGAAGAGTAAGTACCAGGAGTAAATTACCACGAGTGGATATTGGTAATTTCCCGGCCAGACCCCCAATTGTCAGCCTCTGTGATGCCAAGGGCTAGTACCTTTTAGCTACACAAGGTGATAAGAGTGCAAAGGATGGGTAGAGTGGGGTATTTTCACGTAGAAAAGTAGTAAAGAAAGAAATAAAAAGAATATAATTCTTTTTTATAGAGGGGCCTGCTGGCGCAGGGGTGTTTGTAGGTGCCCTCTAAATCAGAGATCTGCTAAGCAGGGTGGTATCTGATTAAGCAAACAATGGGTTTCTGCGTAACAGAAGGTGGTACCAAAGTGCTTTTCCAATTAAGGAACCAGAATGGGGACAGAAGGATAAAAGAAGTACTCACTATTGCTTCTTTTAAGCCAAAAAGCCACGTAGGGGGGTGAAGTAGAGCTGCTGGGTAGATTGGATGGTTTCTGCGCAGGAGCTGGTCACGTAGGATGGTTGATTTAATAAGAACACCAAGGATAAAACAGGCAAACAGGGCAGAGTAACTGAAATAAGGACAGGACACGGCGTAACTGATTGACTGTAATAATAATTGATGATGCTGAACAACATTTGGCGTGGAAAGAGGGCTCTATATATACTATTTTCACTCATAGTAGAGGACCTTTCTTGCCTGTGTGCGTGTAGTTGCTATATTTCAGCGCAATGTGGCCAATTTGGGAGATTGGCACTAACAAGGCTCATCCCAATGGCACTGCTGATCATTATTTCAGCGTCACAAGTGTTTATAATGACCTTAATAACCTATTTGGTCATTGTAACTAAGGTACATAGCAACACTGACGTGTATTTGTATCTGAAATGGGCCACAAATGACGCAAATGGGCCACAAATGGCTATGGCCAATCATCAAAGGCCACGCTAGCTATGTTACTCTTATGTATTCAAGGTTTTTATTAATGAAACCTTGTAAATAAACCACGTAGAATCTACTAGTACCCTAGTTACACTTGTACACGTGTGGTAACTAGGGGATTAGCTATTTCCACGCATTTGGCCAATTTCCAATTAGATTATATAATCCACGCGCGGGGTTGGAGGATTAAACCCCAATTGGGCCTAACTCCCAAACTATACACAACACCTCAATTATAAGTCCATAATTGGTCATTTCACATATAGTATGCATATATAACAAGTACATACGTGTGTAATGTCCGTGTGACATATGTTTGTGGCCAATTCTTACGGGTAATTGGTTCAAGGTGAAGGAGTAGGAATTTAGGGGTACTTCCAGTGAGGGACCCTACATTAATTTGCATGAGGATTCAGAATATGACATAATATTCTAAGTTATCCTCAAGGTTTAGAATTTATTTAGCATTTTTGTAAAAAGTAGTTATTATTTTAATTTATTACTTATTTTTATGGTGCCAGGACTTTGCTAAGCTTATTGGATAAAAATAAGTAAACTGAGTTTTTTGTACATTATTAGTCATATAAATGGGTCTTAATATTGTGGTAATAATGTCTCTTTTTATGTTACTTTTGTCAGGTTGGCTCTGACATAGTAGCAAGCTGACAATAAAGATCAAAACAAAGAAAGGAAATGAGCACAAATCAATAAGAAAAGAAGAAGCGATCAACAAAAAGAGTGAGATGAGCGGTACCTTCTTATAGTTCAAAACCTAGCAACAAAGCTTGAGAAAATGTATGGAAACAATCAGGAAATAAAAGACGGTCAAATAACAAACAAGCCTGAACAAAAAGTAAAAAAGCGTCAATAAGAGAGAATATAGAAAACAGAATAGATGAAAGGACAAAAAAGGAATCGGTTGAAAGATTGGTTGTACCTCCACTTGTGTTATAGCCTAGCTCCTCCTGAGTTTTGCGATTCTCTAACAAGCTTGAGTGATTGGGTTTGAACGTGCAACGTAGGATGTATCGACGGTGGATTAAGGGATTGAGTTCGATGGATTGTGTTCAACGGAGTTGATCTAGTCAAACTTTCTTCCTCTTCTTGCCGCGGGTCTTCCGGTTCTTTCAAGATTGGATTAGGTTTCAGAGACTGCGGAGAGACTGCGCGCAGGGCTTAGGACTATTTCATGACATTTGAGGCGGCTCAGAAATTTATCAATTGAAAAATCAAAGATAAGGAACAATCCAAACCAAAGAAAGCCACCACAAGTGGCACTGTCAGTACTGGGGAAGTTTCACCGATCAACAATTAGCTGAAGCCTGAACCTACATAGTTCCCTATTTCCTTTACATCACAGCTTGTTTTTTTCTTCTCTGTTTTTAGCTAAGACCCCTAGAAATGCATTTCACCCACAAAATTAAAAATACCACCAATACTGTATTTCTATTGTCACAAATGATCGTGACAATACCAACTTTTTCCCTGACCATGTATTGGTGTCACCGATACAGAGCAGCGGTATCGTATTGGGAAACCACTACAATACATAGATGATGAAGAGGATGTGTATTGGTGAACAAATACAATACACTGTATTGGCCAATACGTGACGTGTATCGTATTTGTTTCAGCGTTGATGGAATTGCTTACAAAAATTATATAGCATCACTTTGGGGTGCATTTATGGGAGGAACTTACTTTTGTAGTAAGACTCCTTGCGGCCTCTTTCCTGTCCACAAAGGGCTTGAATTTGGCCACATGAAATGATGGATGTTGCTGATTGCCGTCCGGGAGGTCCATCTTGACTTTCTGTTTGTGGTTGAAAACCCGGAGGACCGGGTATGGTCCCTCATAGCAGTCTTTGAGCTTGTTGCTGCCCCGCTGTTTCAAAGCCCACCAGTTGGCGGAGTTGAGTAGAACCAATGATTCTTCAATTATGGCGTCTCTTGACGTGGCGTGTTTGTTGTGTTGTGCTGCCTGACGGATACTACTGAGACAGAGGCGGTTATGTGCTTCTTGCCAGTAGGCCTGATGGATCTTGAGCCATTTCAACAAGGCTTGTGGAGACTCCGCGTTGGATGTAGGGGAGAAAAGGGAGGAGTTCTGTCCAAACAGTAATTCCAGAGGGGAGAACCCCATGGAAACGTTCACTGCTGAGTTGATTGCATATTCTAAGGACGGGAGGCTTTCTAACCACTTACCTTGCCTTTTGGCTACCAATGAGCAAAGGATCTGGCCCACCATTTTATTGGTGCGCTTGCTGCGTCCATCACCTTGAGGATGAAACACAGAAGAGCGGTGGAGTCACGTAGACGTGCAGGCCATCAGTGCTTGCCAGAAGCATGATGACCAGGCCTTGTTGCGGTCACTAATGATTGATATCAGAACTGCCAGAAAAGTTGGCTCGGATGGCTGCATCCAAGTTTTTATTGGATGCGGCTATCCAATTCAAACTCGGGCGTGCGCCACCAAGTGAATCGCTGACCCATTCAAACTCAGCGGCCTGGGCGTTTGGCCACCAAGTTTGAATCAGTCAGCAATTCACTCGGTGGCGCGCGCCCGAGTTTGAATTGGATGGCCGCATCCAATAAAAACTTGGATGCAGCCATCTGAGCCAGATTTTCTGGCAGTGCAAGGCCCCAAAGATTGCTAGCCACCCCAAAAAGAAACTAGAAGCCGTTTTTTTGGCCATGTCTTTCTGGAGAGTTGGAATAAGACGTGTGAAGCCAGAAAGCCGGCAAGTTCACGACATCAGCATGTTTTAGTGGCCTGACAAAGTCTATTGCAATATCTTGGAGAGGTATTTTTGGAAATGTTGGGGTCATCATTTTTACGGTGGGTGCAGTTGTTGGGGCCTTGGTGCGTTGGCATGTAGGGCAGGAATGCACAAAAGCGTCAATGTCTTTGGCCAGAAGAAGTCCCTTTGTAGTTCTGCAATTGTTTTGAAGTATCCCAAGTGCCCAAGGCACTTGTGGGCCTCTGTAATGAGCCTGAGTTGGATCTTGTCACCTGCCTGGATGACCAGGCGGTTGTCCACACACATCAGCCTGTTGACGTCAGCACAGTTTTCCAGGTGTGGAACTACTCTGGGGAGAATAGAGCTTGAGAGGGATTGGGTGCTTGAAGGGCTGCCTCTCTTTGGTAGCTGGGAGAGTTAAAGTTGACAAGAATAAGAGTATGGACTCTTAAAGAAAAGTGTGGCTGATGAGGATGCTTGAGATAAATTGGTAAAGGTTATTAATTTATATGTCCAATCAGGATGTATTCAAGCTGATGGTTTATCTTTGTAACTCTCCAGAATGTTGTAAAAACTGGGGCAGGTAATGGTATTTATATTTATATTTCTCTACACTCTATGCAGGAATAGAGCTTACTATGAAACCAGATGTATTCAACTGATGAATATAGGATCAGGGGATGTGTACTTACAGGCTGATGATGGTAGACAATCTGATGAAGAAAGGAATGAGAGGGGAGGAAACAGGCTCTTTATATATCTTTTGGGAGGGAAATAGAAGAATGGCCAAAATGTGGTTGAGGAAATGTGAAGGTGAGAGTTTAAATCAACTAGAGGAGCCAGAAATGGCTGGCTTGTGATTCATGGAAGGAAATGGAACTATGGAATGAGTAGAAATGGAGTAAAACTGGCTGAGTTGTGGTTGGTGGAATATAATGACATCATAGAACCAATGGAATATTGGGAAATACATGAGAAAAGGGGCTGAGTTGTGGTTGATGGAAGGAGATGAAAAATGTGGAAGATTACAGAGGAAAAGAGGGGCTTAAACCAGAGAAAATATTCAAAAGGGGGCTTGCGGAAACATTGGTTGAATTGTGGTTGTGTTATTGTATGTGACAGGTGTGTTTTTGTGTTGTGATTTCTGGGTCCTGATCTGGGGCCTGAGTACTTCATGTATTCCTGTAACCCCCTTGAGACTTGACCACATGTGCTTTTGGCCACATAATTAAGCCCTCAAAAGTTTTCATTATTCAGGGTTGGCTTACCAAATCCACCCCCAAATTGAATGGTGTCCCCATCATCAAGACTGAAAAAGGTCAACCCTGAATCCTTGTGAACTAATTTTGCAAACAAAAAGGGGGTTGTTTCTAACTATTTTATTGAAATTCAAGAAGTGACCAGTCCTAGAGGTATAACATTGGGAGGTTTGAAGCATATCATTTTGCTTTTTTTCTTGCTAGGTTATGATAATTCAATTGTTTTCAGCCTGTAAGACAGTGATGTAGAGTTTGGCAGGAGGTTTTTGATGGGGTCAGAGCTTATTATCAACAATCAAACCCCAATTTCTAAGCCTAGAGTGGTGTTTGATTGTTTTGAGTGTGTGGATGACCTAGTTGCTGCTTTTAGAGTTTCATTCTGACTGGAGAGACTAAAAATAAAATGTTCTCATTTCAGTTGAGTTGGGCTGTATATGAAGTCTGAGCTTCATAGTTGAACAGTGTGGAAACCACCCCCAAAATTTTTATCTTGTCTTAGCTAGTCTTTTATTTATTTTTTGAATGTGTGTGTATTTTCTTTGATCTTCCTTGCGTGCATTGATGTATGTGGTTCATACAGCTGGGGTGGTAAGGAGCTCATTACTAGCGCTGCTTTTGATGCGGTGCATCCGATGGAGGTGTGTTACCTCCAGACCAGCATTATTTGAGTACATGCACTCTTAATGGGGTCTTTCCCCCTGTTGGTGTTTGAAGAGGTGGTGTTGATGAGGCAGAACACATCTTCCCCCCCCCCCCCCCCCAGCTTTATCTTTCACTCCTTGTTTAGAAGGCCATGCCTACTGCCTGTGTCCCCAACAAGAGTACGCGTTGTCAATCGTTTGCGCATACTTTCAAGCGCAAGCCGGTTCAGACTGTTTTCTTCTTTCTTGATTCTACTTTGTTGGCCGGTGTTACTCAAGAAGTGCAAGTAGGAATCTCTAGTGCCCATTTGTTATTATTTGGGGTGGTGTTACTTGATGACAGATTTGAGAATACATAAAGATCCTGTTTTGGGAGTCTTGTTCCATTTCAGCCATGCTTTCTTGTTTTTTTCACCCATACACACGCCACTCAATGTCCAACGGCAAAGTCAAATACCGTAACCTTTTCTTTTATTTACGGGTGCTGCCTTGCGTACCTTCCCCTTCAATTCCAACCAATGAAACTGTCTTTATTAATTTTACTGGGCCAGGCGCCCCCAACCAACCTATCAAAATTTTTGACAGTAGTAGTGATGAGGTGGCGGCGACCAACCTTATTGACCCTAGCTTGCATGATTCTCCTGTTAATTCTAGCACCAGAATCCCAGCCCCTACCGGTGCTGCACCTCTCATTGTTGATCAAGCTGCCCCGCCTGGGATTATTCCGACCCAGCCTGCTCCCCCTGTTGAGGTCAACATTCCAGTTCCCAATTTAAAAAACCCAACGGCTCCTCCAGCCTATGCCACACCCATTCCCTGCGCCTGTATTCCCTACTCCGCGCCAACTACCTGTAATCCCCTTGGTCTTGGATCTTTTGCTCCATTCTTATATCCACTACGCGACCGGCCGACCTCAAATCAAAGAGGGTTTGAGCACATTTGGAGATGCCAAACAGAAGTTACAAAATTTGAGTAGAAGCAGATTTTGGTCAAATCTTCAAATCACTGCTACATGCAAATCACTCATGGGCTATGGAAATAAATAATAAAGTAAAAAAAAATATCCATCAATTAATTTCTGATACAATTTTTAGACCATTTGGACATGTCAAACGGAAGTCATAACATTTGAGTAGAAACCACTTGTAAAAAGAAAAAAACTATAGAAGGGTTTTTTTTTTGAGAATTTTGACTTCACCATAAAATTCTACACGTTTTTTAACATAGGAAACAAATTTAAAAAAAAAAAGAATTAAATACCCGGGTGTGCGCGCGGAAAACCGGGTTTTTGGCGCAGCGCGCGCTGCGGAGAAAACCGGGTGTCAGCGCGGATTACCCAGGTTTTTTTATTAATGCCCTTTTTTTTCTTTATTTTTGTATTTTTGGGTGATTGATTCTGACATTTGTGTATATTAGACATCCAGGATAATGGCCAGGACTCAGCCAGTGTGATATTCAGGAATCCGTGGTTGAGGCCCGCCTGTATGTAAAAAAAGCCTTATTAGATCAATTTACAACCCTTGCCTCTTTCCCTCTTTCTTCCACTGGAGCCTGTAAGGAATAAAGAGCTTTGGCCGGTAAGCAACTGTATGCCCAAGTTATGACCATATTTGATGGCTGCTTAGCTTCTGCTGAGGAGGTGAAATACACCAGAGTGTGAGCCGCATCTGTTTTTTTTATTATTTTTTTTATTTTTGATTTTGTTGATTTTGCTGAGTTTTTAAACTGACTAGAGGACAAGGCGGCTGCGCTGCCCACCACTCACAGGTCCCACCCTCCTGCCCACTCACCAACCGCGCCCAATCTCCCCCCCCCCTCATGTTTTTCACCCATCCTTGAACTCTTCCCTCATCCAACACCGCGCCCTGCGTGCAGCCACGGACCGCAAGTCCGCTGCTCTATAAACTTTGATTCAACCCTGACCACACGCATGCTGGTAATCAGCCTGGCCATTGGTTCACTACAAGATGTGCCAAGCGGCTTTTCTTGATTATTCCTCTTCATAAACTCCTTGTTCTATTACAAAAGTCCACAATGCACGCCGTTCATGCCATTCACAGGCTGAGTTTTTGAAAGTACCTTGGCTTGAGGTATCCCTGGGGGCTTGATAGCGGCACGCCCAAAGGGCGTGCGCACGCCCCCACAAACTCCTAAACAAAAGGCGTGCGGGGGCTGCACGCCTTCCCAACCAGGCGTGCAAACCCCCGCATGCTGCACGCCGTCCGCACGCCTACACGGCGGGACAATTCCGAAAGTTCGGAATACACCCCTTGGGCTTTCCAGCCACTCAGAGGTCCCAGGACCAGTTCTGGCGCCCTGGTGACCACTCCATATGAGTTGTCAATAGAGCGTCACAGAACAGGTCAAGAGAGCGCCTCAAGTCCCACCGCCGCCCCCTTGCGGCCCTGTGGACAACCCATCCGGGACTTGTGGTGGCCGTGCAGTGGGGGGGACCCACCCCGAGCTGGCCAGTCAAAGCCCTTTGCACCACAGGTTAATGGCTTGGTTGAAGATTGCCTTCAACCACTCATCATTAGTGTATGATACAATACAGGCCAGACATGCCTTGCAGAGGTGGCACCGTCTCACACCTGAGCTAATTGGGGGTGCAACATGTTTTCACCATGTTGGCCCCATCCCAGCGTCAATGACACATGTTTGCTGCAACTGGTGCACTCCAAGCAGTCCAGTCACCCCCCCCCCCATTGAGGTGCAACATGTTTGAGTAAACATGCTGCTCCAGGCTCAATGAGACAAGTCAGGATGAGTGCCTTTGCTGCACCTTCCGCGCTCCATGCAGTCTACCATTGAGGCAGACATCCATCACACATCCATTACTCCACCCCCTTAGTTAGTATTACTCCCGCCGCGATTGGGGAATCACTGCAATGGATGACCCCAGTATGAACGCATTCACCCACCCCTCTGTAGCATTGGTCAATCGGCTGACGGCTGGCCTCCCTTGATCGCCTCTTCCACTTTGCTTTTGTCAGACTTTCAGCTAGTCAATCCAAGTATTCGATCCTACCAATGTCTGATTTGTCCCAACACCAAGGAGCTGACAGACGTGGCAAAGCACCAAAGACGGCCTCTTCATATCATGAATGACAGGTCTGCTTCCTCTTGGTCTGCTTCCTCCAATTGAGACCTCAACGCAAACATACCATCAGCGGAACAGGTTGCCGCTGAGGAAGCACAGCGGGCCGCACAACAGGACGCGGCACATGCAGATATGGTTTGGGAAACTATCTCAGGGCTAATCAGGAGGGACAATGTGCCAGTTGACACTCCAATTCAGCAAAACCTCGCCGATCAACTCGGCATACATGATCCAGTAGTCCACGGTCTAGATGATGCCGTCCCCAAGTCCCAGCAATGGCTACACCCCCGCGACAGTCCGACGTGATTATCCTGGGCGTGAACTCGGGATAATTCACAAGATCGCGCTTGCTGGGCCAAGACCAAAATCAAACGGTCCACAGATTCTCGGGAAGCTCACAAGACCTCCACGAGATTTTCCCCAGGACCTTCATGTCAAAATATTGTGGCGGGTCCGGCTTGATCTCGGGACTCGGCCGGGAACTTCACGTGATGCTTAACCCGCGACCGGAGAAAATCAAGCTACTCTGGGCATAAAAGAGCGAGCGGGGAATAAAACCCGCGCAGCCCTCACTAGGGCAGCACCAGGGCCGGCCATGAATAACTGTTGCGCTACATGTGGCTGTATTGGCTAGGGGGTCCCAAAGGTTATGTACCAATTTTTCTCCTTTGTTTTCACAATAATTTTTAACTTTTTTTTCTAAGTTTTTTTTTTAAAAATTTTTTTTTGGTTTCTTAGAAATCAAGGTAGAAACGCATTTCAGAGGTTAAAAACCATACTGAGCTGGTTTCCAGGTGAAGTAAAAAAAAAAAAATCACGTGAAAAACCCGTTGCAAACTCGGCGCCGTGATCGACACGTTAATTGCACGGTGATGTGAAAATTACCAGCCCGTCTCATTCACAATGACGTGAATCCCCCAACTGTTCTCTGGGGTATTTTGACGAGGTGGGTTTCTTCATGGGATTAACACAACCTGGTGCATGTCACCCCAAAAATCCCGTCAAAACTCCGGGCTTGACACTTGTCCGTGCAATCCCGGAGAAGGCCTGTCAAAAGTTCGTCCGGGGTGTAGATCTCCTGGAAGCTGAGCTGGAGGCACTTGAAGGAAATGGCAGGGTTCCTTTTCCCGCTGATCCCACAGTTCCCCCACCTGGGCGTGACAAGGACTGTCCTGAAGTGGGTGCCGATTGGTACCCCTTCAAAAGTCAGATGGTGAGTGCTTGTTGCTTGCATGCCCATTATTGCATGCCGCCCTCCTTGGCCCTATGTTCCTTTGACATCTATGTTGTTTCTTTCTTCCTCACAATCATAAGGAGCTCATTGGCTGCCTTATGATGGGCCACACGCACTCGATGCTATCTCACTCCATCTACACAAAAATTTGCACTTTATTGACATTGTGCGATGTCAATCTTCCTGCGTGGGAAACCATCCAAGCCGCAAGGGCTAGGATTCCCAAATTGCTCAATAGCCGGGTCAGCTATTTGTTGTCTCCATTTAATACACCCACCTGGGCTCTTACTCCTCAGACCTTAATTAAGCGGGTGCGCCTTTGCCTAATTTACATGTGTTTGGTGTTCTTGGCTCATGTCAGCTTGCTACTCTTCAGAGACAATCTAACAAAGAGTACATGAAAAGATAAAATCATAATAAATACATTGAAAATTAGAAAATAAATTGTATTACCAAAGTTAGAGACATTATTACATGTGTAGGAATTTCTCTCACTTTGTAATGCATTATGGCTTTGTTATTTATAAATACAAAATAAGAATAAACATTGAAATACCCTGTCAAAATCATGTTTTACACAAAATATTACCATAACTCTTAAACCTTAAAGAAAACTTAGATTATTATGGCAGATTCTTAATCTACATGCAAAATAACCTAGGGTATCCCACTCATGGTACCCCCTAATTCTCACTCCTTCACTCCTTTTACCCATTTCCCCCA
The DNA here is from genome assembly GCA_002873125.1 of Puccinia coronata f. sp. avenae. Lineage (NCBI taxonomy): Eukaryota > Fungi > Basidiomycota > Pucciniomycetes > Pucciniales > Pucciniaceae > Puccinia > Puccinia coronata. Next base: position 134,467 of record PGCI01000039.1, read on the forward strand.
CCTATAGGATTGCACGGCATATATGCGTAACATGTTGGTTGACTATTACAATACCAACTGGGAAATGACCAAAAATGGACGTCATTTTGAGGTGATGTGTGAAATGGCCGAGTTAGGCCCAAATGGGGTTTAATGTTCCAACCCCGCGCACTGGTTACACAAGTTGGCCCAATTCATTAAAAACCCTGCATGAACTACACAAATACATGTTACTAAGGCAGCATGTATGTAACTAGGTTTCAGGAACCTTGCATCATATATATAAACAAAGTTTCCGCTTTTAAAACCTTAATTACACATGTGTAACACCTGTAGCGTGGCCCAGTCTCAATATTTGTGGCCCTTTTCAGGCGTAACCACTCCTTCAATGCTACTGTTGACTAAAACAAGCCAGTAGTATTGAACCAGGTTGGTCTACATGGTTATTTGGCGTCAACAAACTCATCATAACCTTGTGTATTCACCCATAAGTAGCTGTGGCTTGCCCTTTTGGTCCAAACTAGCGTAACAATGGCCTGGTTTGGTTTGAAATGGGCTACACCTGCAATTGAGGCAAATTACCACGCACACAGTGGCCCAAAATTGATATTTAAAGAGCTTTGTTTGCCCACTTTTGACAATCCCCATCATCTTTTATCATACCAGCATATACCAACGCAATCAACCAGCCTTTACACTAGTTATTAGCCTTGTTATACCTGTTATATTGGATCATCACCTTAACCAACAATTACCACGACAAATCCCCAGCTTTCCAATCAATTCTTGACTACTTTTGACGCCTCAAGATCCCTGCCAAGCTTGAAGAAGACCCCTTTGCGTGGATTTTAGCATTAGTGAGTAAAATTCCCCGTAGCACTTCTTTCTTTGTCATTTCTGGGTGTACTCCTTGTCAAAGGACCAGATAATTAGAGTACCCCTGATATTTCAGAATTTAATTCATAGAGGGCACCGTAAACACCCCTGTAACTCAGGCCCCTCTTTGATAAAAAGCTTTTGCTTTTTGTTATATTTCTTTCTCCTTTTTTCTACTTTACCCCATTTCACCGTGAGACCCACGCGTGAAACTACCTTTTCATATCTTTGCACCACGTGTAGCTAGAAGAACTTTGTTCTTGGCATCACGTAGGCTGACAATTGGGGGTCTGGCCGGGAAATTATCTTTTAAAATAGATAAAACCCTGGTTTTTCTTTTTTGCTATATTTTCTACGCAAAACCTTCTCCATAAAACAATCAAACCTTTTCCAAAAATAAATAAAAATCAGTCAAAACCATTCAAAAACAATCTTCTCACATTTAAATTCGTGTCTTTTCATCATAGTGCATCCTTCAGAAAACTTTGAACTAATTCAGCATTACTTGAAACTTCTCAGATTGCGCAAAGAACAAGAACTAGCCAATTATCAACCTTCAGCTTGGGAACTCCTCAGCCACGAAGAAAAGCTTGAAATTGTCAATAAGAGCCTTATACTTAGAGAAGAAGAAAGAATCACCAACCTCCTTTACCTCAATTTGCTTAACCGTAAAAACAAGGAGAAGAAAAGACTTTTCTACCTAGAAGCTGCCAAATTAGCCAAAAGTAAGCTCTGGCTATTGCATCTTTTATTAAAAATCAAAAAATAACACCTTTTTACGCCTGAAAACAGTGTCTGCTACCTCCAACAGCTGTGCCACTACTCCTTCAGGTCAAACAGAAGTAGCTAGTGCCAATAACAGTTAGTCCTATTTTTTACGCCTTCTCACTTCAAAACCACCTCATAAAAACCCTAGCTCACATCTCCTACAATGTCGACCAGGTGCAATAAACCAGAGCTCGCAGGACTTTTGCCCGCTCCCACAAGAAGCAAGCGCTCAAGCTCAGTTGGAGGAAAGAGTCAACAGCCTGAAGCTGCAGATGATCACGAGGAAAGAAACAGCGCCTCAAGTCCCAGCTCAGGAAGCCATGGACTTAGATCACCCTCCCTCAACCTCCTTGGCCAATACCCAGACACGCCCCAAATCGCCGGATATACAGGTCCTCAACAAAGAAGAGAAGATAAAGCTCTTGGTGAAAGAGCACATATTGCTTTGGAACCAATCCGTGGAAGCCCAGACCAAGGGAGCTACAGAAGAACTCAAGGTCTTACTGAACAGCGCCCAAGAGACGCAGAAATCACTTCAGAAATTGATTCCCAGGAAGGAAGTAGAAGAATACGTCAAGGGATGGAACCCCTGGAAAGTCAAAGCAGAAATCTTTCCCAGTCCCAAAGGAAAAGGGAAGAAGCGCAGCAGCAGTTCACAAGAGATGAGGGGTCATTACAACAATCCTCAGAAGTGGAAGCAACTCACCTCTTTGGGCAAAACTCTAATGTCGGCGTACAACAGCATGTGAATGGTAGGATTATGAATGCTCTTTTAGATTCTATTTTTGTAGCCAATGATAACATTCAGACCTTGGACGTAAACAGTGAGACTAATTTCAAAACCCTTGTACATACAATTGAAATTAATTCTCAGAATATTCAGAAAGCCGTTGTTGAGCATATAAATTCCATGTTTAACAAACCTTTAACAATTTCTTCAGACATCAAGACTGCTATTGCTGATAAAATACTTGATACTATGAAGAAAAGTGAGAATACGTGCGCCAAATTGGCCAAAACAGTCACCCAGCTTACAGATGACTTGTCTGGAAATGCAGATTACATCTTGAAGAACATCAAACAAGATGTAATAGTTGAACAACAGACCAAGAACAGAGATGATTTTGACGCTGTTAGAGATTTAATGATCCAACAGAATTCAGGATTAACAACTCTCTTGAACAAATAAGTGCCCAATTTACTAGGCAATTAGAGGTGATCAGAAATGACATAAAAGGAATTGCTGTGCAACCCCCTTCTGCTACACCTCCTGGTAATCCTGAGAGAAACTCTCCCCCCCACATGAATAATAACACACCACAATTCAACAATCCTTATATGAGGAATGAAGTGCCATATCCTTCTCAAAGGAATCATAGCCATAGAGCTCCAACAGCTGCTTACGGAGGATCCATGTCTATGGATTACGCAACCTTGAATAAGCTGTTACCTCCCATAGCTGACTGGCCTAAGTTCTCCGGCGAAGGAGACTATGATCACATAAATTTCATCAAATACATTGATCATATACTTGTTTCCTACAGCGCCACAGATGAGATAGCCATAGCTAGACTTCCGCGCCTATTTGAGGGAGTTGCCCTAGATTGGTTTGTTACCAAACAAGAAACTGTTGGTCAACAGAGCTGGAGTACGTGGAAAGACTTGATAAAAGCCCAGTTTGGAACTAGACTTTGGGAGAAAAAGGTTAGAAGAGCCTTTGAAACAGATCATTTTGATCCTCTTAAGCACAAACCCCACAAGTGGTGTTTAGCGCAGAAGAAAAGGATTGACTGCATCTACAAAAACCCTACGCAATTGGAAATGAATGATAAAATCCTCAATCAATGTAGAGGTAATCTAGAACATCAAATCCGTTGTAGGATAGCTGATATGGATACTGACTTATCAGAATTAATTGGTGTCATGGAGGAAGTCATTGAAATGACTGGGATTAGTAGAAAGTATAAGGATAATTCTTCTGAAAGGAAAGATACTACCACTAGAACCGAAAGCGGCAAGGAAAAAGAATCTAAGCCGTCTGACATTTCTGCTAGGAAAGCTCCTATCCCAGAATGTTATAACTGCGGAGAAAAGGGGCATAAAAGTCCAAACTGCCCTAGCCCCAAAAAGAAAATCTATAATGTTAATGTGGAAGTAATTAATGAAGAGGATACCCAATCCAATTTTGACCTGATACCTACTGAGCCTGAAGACTATCAGTATGGTAATAATCCAGATGATCTCACGCATGAAAGCATCATTGGCTTTCACGTGATTCAAGCGGACATTGGCAATGATTTGCTTATCAACTCCATTCATGGAGATTCCAATTTACCGCAGAAACGGGATTCATCCATGAATGTTGGTCACGTTTCTGACGCTAAATTGCTTACTAATAAACCAGAAGCAGGTATGAGTTATACAATGGGTAAGACTAGTTATACTACTGTCTTATTTAAAGGAGAAGAAGTAAGCGCATTATTGGATGTAGGAGCCTTCTGCTCCTGTACCAGCGGTAATTTCTTAGATTCTTGTTTCCCTAGTTGGAGAGAAGTCATGTTGCCTATTCCTAAAGCTAAATTTAGCAGTTGCAATTCTGCAATGAAACCTTTAGGCGTAGTAACAATGCCTCTTGTCTTCCCGCATTCTAAAGGATCACTTAGATTGAGTGTGGAATTTGTAGTTTTACAAGATGCCTTGTGTGAGTATCTTATCATAGGTAATGACACCTTTTGCATGTATGGAATTGACATCTTCCAGAGTAAGAACAGGTTTTACACAATAGGTGGTGACTGGAAGAAGAAGTTCCTTATCTGCAATCTACACGTCAAAATTCCTGATCCTGCTCCAGTGAACACTTTACGCGTGAGCAAAGAACTCAGGACTTCAAGAATGAATACCTTGATCAATCCTCCGTAAGTGACATTCTTGATGACAAACAAAAACTTGATGTTCTTCAAGCATGTTAAAGAACAAAGAAGCCTTCTGTACTACGGAAAGCCTATTGGTAATGTCACGGGTCATGATATTAAAATAGAACTGACCTGCAGCCCTCCTTACCCTCCAGCTCTTCGGCGTGCTCCATACCCTTCTAGTCCCAAATCTAGAGAGGCTTTAGACTCACATATTAGAGAATTGGTGGATCTTAAGGTTATTAGGAAAGTGGGCCATAATGAACAAGTGGAGATCACCACTCCTGTTATTATTGCATGGCATAATGAAAAATCCAGAATGGTGGGTGATTTTAGAGCTTTGAACAATTACACAAAAGCTGATAATTACCCCATTCCCCGTATTGATCACTCACTTCATAATTTATCTAGATCAAAGTACATAACCACAATGGATGTGCTCAAGGGATTCCATCAGATACCTATTGACCCTGATAGTAGGCAATTTATGCACATTATTTGTCATTTGGGCTATATGAGTACCTTAGGATGCCATTTGGTATTAAGAATGCCCCCTCTCACTTCCAGAGAATGATGGATTCTGTGTTTGGATCATTTATCCGCCAAAATTGGATGATGATTTACATAGATGACATCATCATATATTCTGACGACTGGGATGTACACTTGGAAAAGATAACTACAGTGTTGGAAACTGCTATAAAAGCTGGCCTTAAATGTCCATTAAGAAATGTAATTTTGGATATGGTGAACTAAAAGCGCTAGGAAGAGTGGTTTCTGGCTTAACTTTGGCTATTGACCAAAACAGGGTTGCTGCGGTATTATTGAAGCCAATGCCTCAGAATATTACGGAACTACAGTCCTTTCTTGGCTTTTGTAGTTATTACAGACAGCATATCCCCAAATTTGCCAATATTACCAAGAGTTTGTATGAAATTTGCGGAAAAAATGTGATCTTTGAAATGACTCATGCACGTCTTACGGACTATGAGTTGCTGCGGGATCTGATGACTACTGCTCCGGTTTTAGCTCAACCTGATTACTCAAAACCTTTTATCCTGTATATTGATGCATGTTTGATGGTTTGGGCGCAGCTTTGCACCAAGAGTTTCAAATTGAGGATAAACCAGTGGAAAAGCCTGTCCTTTTCATCTCTAGGCAGATCAAATCCACAGAAAGGAAATACGGCGCTAGCCAAATGGAATGCCTAGCTCTAGTTTGGGCACTTGAGAAATTGCATTATTACCTTGAGGAACTAAGGTGGTAGTGGTCACGGATTTTACCGCCATAAAAACACTTATGAACATGAAAACGCCTAATAGGCATATGCTGCGCTGGCAAATAGCCATCCAGCAATACAGAGGATCAATGACAATTGTCCATAAAGCTGGAGCCAAGCACCGTAATGCTGATGGCTTGAGTAGATGGGCTTTACCTAATACTCCTGATAATCCAGCATGGGATGCTGAAGATGAAGACATATTTCCTATCTTAGGTATACATGTCTGTGATTTAGACATTGCTTTCTACGAACTCGTCCAATCTAGCTACAAGGATGACTTGGAAATGTTGAAGTTAATTGATATCTTGAGCAATTCAAATAGCCCCCCGGAGCTTATTGCTAGTCTACCTCCAGTTTTATCCAAACCTTACGCTGAAGGAAAGTTCACTTTACTTGATGGGCTACTTTACTATAGACATAGGCATAGTAGTGTGTTAGTCTTGTGTGACAAAGCACAGATTGATAACATACTCTATGAATGTCATGATAACATTAATTCTGGCCACTTTTCTGAAGACAGAACCGTAGAAAGAGTTAAACAAACCGCTTGGTGGATAAACTGGAAGACCATTGTTTCAGAATATATCAAAACCTGTGAGGTTTGTCAGAAAGCCAATAAACAAACTGGTAAAAGATATGGTTTGTTGCAAAAAATTTCTGAACCTACGAATAAATGGGAGATAATTAATATGGACTTTGTCACGGGATTACCCCCTGGAGGTTCTTACTCTTATAATTCTGTCCTGGTAGTTGTAGACAGGTACTCAAAGAGAGCTAGATTCATTCCAAACCACAAGGATGACACGGCTATGGAAGTAGCTATGCTTTTCTGGAATAGAATTATGGCAGATGTTGGGGTTCCTAAAATAATCATTAGTGACAGAGATCCCAAATTCACATCTGAATTTTGGAGAAACTTACATGACATGCTGGGTACTAAATTAGCCTTTTCTACAGCTTATCATCCACAAACTGATGGTTTGGCTGAAAGAATGATTCAGACCTTGGAAGAAATGCTCCGCAGATTTTGCTCCTTTGGCTTAGAATTTAAGAACCACGACGGATACACACATGATTGGGTTACACTTTTGCCAGCACTGGAGATTGCTTATAATAGTAGCAAACATTCATCCTCTCATGAGGTACCATATGTGTTGGAAAGAGGGTGGATTCCCAGAATGCCCAAAGATACCTTAAATGATAAATTGCCCCATATTCATCCTACAGCATTGGATTTTAAGAAAATGTTAGACATTACTCATGATCACGCAAAAAATGTGTTAATGATGCAGTGGAATATAACAAAACTAGGTGGGACAAAAGTCATAAAGAACCTGACTTCAAGATTGGTGATAAAGTTCTACTGTCTACCGTTAACTTTAACAACTTGGGAGGGAATAAAAAACTTAAGCCTTCTTTTGTTGGCCCTTTCACCATTAAGCAGCTTCATGGTAAAAATGCAGTGGAGGTCATATTGAGTGATGAACTTTCAAGAAAACATCCTGTTTTTCCTGTAAGTTTGGTTAAACCATATTCATCCAGAAATGATCAAGAGACCACCACTGTTGCTCCTGTTCTATTTTAGAACCTAGTAAGTCTGAACAACTTCAAGTCCATAAGATACTTAAAGATAAGAAAGAAAGGATCCAAGGGGAGGACACCAGGTTGTACCTTGTGAGATACAAAAATCAGTCAGCTGACAAAGATGAGTGGTTACAGGAAAATAACATTCCAGATAGCACCATACACTTAAGGAATTTCAGAGCCTCTAAAAGAAAGTGATTTTTTTTTTTTTTGAGTCAGAGACTCATCTTAGGGGTAGGGAATGTCAGCTTGCTACTCTTCAGAGACAATCTAACAAGAGTACATGAAAAGATAAAATCATAATAAATACATTGAAAATTAGAAAATAAATTGTATTACCAAAGTTAGAGACATTATTACATGTGTAGGAATTTCTCTCACTTTGTAATGCATTATGGCTTTGTTATGTATAAATACAAAATAAGAATAAACATTGAAATACCCTGTCAAAATCATGTTTTACACAAAATATTACCATAACTCTTAAACCTTAAAGAAAACTTAGAATATTATGGCAGATTCTTAATCTACATGCAAAATAACCTAGGGTATCCCACTCATGGTACCCCCTAATTCTCACTCCTTCACTCCTTTTACCCATTTCCCCCACCTATAGGATTGCACGGCATATATGCGTAACATGTTGGTTGACTATTACGATACCAACTGGGAAATGACCAAAAATGGACGTCATTTTGAGGTGTTGTGTGAAATGGCCGAGTTAGGCCCAAATGGGGTTTAATGTTCCAACCCCGCGCACTGGTTACACAAGTTGGCCCAATTCATTAAAAACCCGCATGAACTACACAAATACATGTTACTAAGGCAGCATGTATGTAACTAGGTTTCAGGAACCTTGCATCATATATATAAACAAAGTTTCCGCTTTTAAAACCTTAATTACACATGTGTAACACCTGTAGCGTGGCCCAGTCTCAATATTTGTGGCCCTTTTCAGGCGTAACCACTCCTTCAATGCTACTGTTGACTAAACCAAGCCAGTAGTATTGAACCAGGTTGGTCTACATGGTTATTTGGCGTCAACAAACTCATCATAACCTTGTGTATTCACCCATAAGCAGCTGTGGCTTGCCCTTTTGGTCCAAACTAGCGTAACAATGGCCTGGTTTGGTTTGAAATGGGCCACACCTGCAATTGAGGCAAATTACCACGCACACAGTGGCCCAAAATTGATATTTAAAGAGCTTTGTTTGCCCACTTTTGACAATCCCCATCATCTTTTATCATACCAGCATATACCAACGCAATCAACCAGCCTTTACACTAGTTATTAGCCTTGTTATACCTGTTAGATTGGATCATCACCTTAACCAACAATTACCACGACAAATCCCCAGCTTTCCAATCAATTCTTGACTACTTTTGACGCCTCAAGATCCCTGCCAAGCTTGAAGAAGACCCCTTTGCGTGGATTTTAGCATTAGTGAGTAAAATTCCCCGTAGCACTTCTTTCTTTGTCATTTCTGGGTGTACTCCTTGTCAAAGGACCAGATAATTAGAGTACCCCTGATATTTCAGAATTTAATTCATAGAGGGCACCGTAAACACCCCTGTAACTCAGGCCCCTCTTTGATAAAAAGCTTTTGCTTTTTGTTATATTTCTTTCTCCTTTTTTCTACTTTACCCCATTTCACCGTGAGACCCACGCGTGAAACTACCTTTTCATATCTTTGCACCACGTGTAGCTAAAAGAACTTTGTTCTTGGCATCACGTAGGCTGACAGCTCATCTCCCCTCTTCCCTTTGGCTGTTTGGGACGGTGCCAGGATCTGGCCAACCCCCTTGTCAGCAAAAACCTGGATTACTATCCTGAGATGACCATTGGGGGTGGAGTTGACAGATTCTCTCAGTCCCAGAAGTGGCTCAAAGGCCTATCGCGCGCGCACCGAGCCCAGATGTGTGAGGTGAACACTAGGCATTTCTATATATTTGAGCTGGTACAACTAGTCTCTGCGCGTGTGGTGTTGCCTATTTTTTTCTTCATGTCCAACTCTCGGTTGCGCGCAAGGGTGCTGCAGATTGATGATTCATACCTCTCCAGGGAGAGACCCCAAGTGAAGATTTCAATACCTCAAGACATTGACTTCAATGATCATATCCTGTCCTCGGTAGATATGATAGAGTTCCACCAAGACTACGCGCACATTTTCTTGGCAGACGGTGTCCAGCTTGCTGATGCTTGCAACCATCAATTGGTTCAGACCAACGGCAATTCAGACGATGACCAAATTATACCTTTGCCCAATCCGTGGAGAATCAAAGCTAGTGGGAGGATCATCTGCCATGTTCCCATTACGCTATACGCTGATGACACCTCTGGGAACATGTCTAAACAGTTCAACAAACATATTTACTTCTTCTTTACCTTATCTGGTTTGCCCTCCAACTTATCAAACCAGGAATACAACTGCCAATTCCTATCCACTTCAAATGTAGCCAGTGTGCTTGAAATGTCGGAACAGATTATTGCTTATCTCAAGTAAGTAGGTCTCTGCCCACATGCATGTGTACAATATTTGATTTTGGATCTGATAAAATGTTCATTGCTCTTAGTCAGATAACAGAAGATGGTTTCACGGCATATGATTGGGTGATTTCCCAGCCTGTTTTGGTTACTTCTGTTGTACTTTGTTTCCTTGCAGCTATGCATGCTGAGGTGACGAATACTCCAAACCCTGGCCAATCCATCCACCCGTGTCGAATGTGTGAATTATCTGTTGAAAAAAAGCATGAGATCAAGTCAGTTCTATACATCCAAAGCTTTCTACAGCTTGATGATAGGGGCTATGAAGTAAGGCATCTTATTTCTTATCTCCTTTGGAAATCTTGTTTGTCTCTGTTTGATTTCAGTCTTCCTCTTCCTTTTTGAGAACCGTAATCCCCCAAGGGAGTGGCTTACTACCAAAGAACATACCCATGCTTTGTACAACATGGCGATGACAGGTAACATCACACGATTCAGAGATCAATCAACCATATTGGGGATCAAAGATTCCATAAATACTCGATTTGTCAAAGAATCAAGAACAAATGATAGCCTCAAGGAAAAAATGAAGCTGTTGGACTTGAACTACCCAAACAGGTTATACAACCCATTTTTGCTTTTGGAAGGTGTGCACGCAGCGTTTTTTTCAATCTTTGTGTGTTTTGGTCTAAGTACTTTTGTTTTGCTGCACTGCATTTCCTTTCCAGGGTTTGATGGGGTTTGGGATTGCCCGGTGGAAATCTTGCACGTGATTCTCTTGGGTGTGGTGAAGTACCTGGCTCGCGACGACATTGGCAAGCTCAAGGAGAAACAGAAGTCCTTATTGGTTGGCCGCCTTGATTCACTTAACCATACCTGATCAAACACATCAAGAGTTTGGTCGGCCGGCACTTCAAGATCATTCTACAAGCGGCACCTTTTGTCATTTTCAAATTCCTCTTGCTCGAGCAAAAGGCCATCTGGCTGGCGCTCTGCAAACTGTGCACATTGGCGTTTCAAACGAGAATAACAAACCTAGCAAATTAGCTCAAGGAGCTTAAGATACACATTCACCGCTTGCTATATCATTTGATCAAGTCAAACGCGCAGTGGGTCAATAAGCCCAAGTTGCACATGCTTCTGCATTTGGCTGAGTGTATTGAGAGGATGGGTTCCGCTTCTCTGTTTTCCACAGAGAAGTTTGAATCATATAATGGCGTGTTACGACAGTTTAGTGTCCACTCAAATCGACTTTCCCCCGGGAGAGATGTGGCCGTCACGTTTGACAATTACTCTACTCTCAAGTTTCTATTGTCGGGCGGGGTGATATACAATGAGCAGACTGGCTGTACCTCTACTGCCTCCAGGAATGTGCAGGAGGCTTTCAATGCGCATCCTCAGCTTCAACAATCACTGGGCTGTGATTCTCGGACTGCGACAGAGTTCAACTCTTACCCCCTTGACTTGAATGCGAGATTGCCAAAGGCTGACAAGCAGGCAATTCCAGTTCAGTTTACAGATGTTTCCACACATGTTGCCGTGCATCAGGTGGCCCAGCTCAAGTTATCCAAACACGACCTGATTCAGAAAGGTGTCTATGTTGTGGTTGGTTGACTTGACCATTGGTGACTTTGCTCGTTGCTGATCCCCTTTGTTTACAGGTGAACCAAGCACCAAAATATTTGGTGGGTTTAGTTGAATCGTTATGGGTGAAGAATAGCTCAGCCAGATGTGATTATTACGCCCTTGTCAACGGTTTTGAGGCCGGTGATGTGGATCCCCATTATCAAATGCGTAAAATCAGGCGAACGGCCCACCATGCCCTGGTTCATACAAAGTTAGGTTGTGATGACATACCACATCTTGATTCCTTGTTGCTGAACTGAACTGTCTTCCATCCAACAACACCGTTCTTAAGTATCTGATGGGATCAATCAATGTACAACATAACTGTTGCAGCTTCAATTGCCCAGTAGTTAAGTCTTGGAGGGCGCGCATTGAACAACAGGAGACAAGTACCTGCACGCCTGAGGTTCAACATAAGGATGATGACCACTTCATCATCAAATCGGCGTCCTTGAGCAACGCAGAACTCCACCGCCTGGTGGCTGCTCTACCAATGGAAGCAACAACCCCCCAGGAGTGGACCGAGTGTGTCCGGGCAGGCTATGCCGTATGGACCAAAACAGGCGACACCTTTGACGAGGACAATCTCTCAGATCCAGAAGACACAAATGACACACCTGATGACGCACTCTATCACGCACCAGATGAGACACCCTGACTCAACTCATATGATGGCCCAATGTGGTGTTTTAAATCTTTGTTATTACTTTTTCTACGCTTGATAATCATTGATTGAAAGAACGAGATTCCATAAATGCAATGAGCTCTTTAACTTTACACCCTCAACTTGTCATTCAGATGCCGATCCCACCAACTCATCAATCTGAAATTTCAGCCAGAGCAAACGGAGGTTTTTATCCTTAATGCTGGTGAAGATCAGCGCATCAACATTGTCACGCAGAACCGTGAACGCTGCCCTCACGTCCCAAGCGGTTGCCTCACTCCCATGGACCGCTCGCTTTGTTTAATTTGACGGCTTGCGGAATGCTAGATGTTGGTGGCTTGATGGGGTTTTCTTGGATCCCTTGTGGTGGGGCTTGTTCAAGATGTGATATCAGGCTATTGATTGCGCGCGCGAGCTCCCCTGCTTGTTTAAGTTGAGATGTAAGAGCTTTGACCGCGCATGCGAGATCTCCGCCTTCTTCAAGTTGAGATGCAAGGACTTTGATCGCTCGTGTGATCTCACTGGTTGCTTGTGTGCTTGCTTGTTGGTGCTGCGCCTTGCAGTTAACACCATCCGCGCTTTGAGAGCATAGGTAAGCAATCAACTTATTGATTGCGTTGGCCACTGAGTCATTTGGCGTGGTCTAGAAGGCCACAGGTAGGAAGTTTTGGTGAGCTTTCCCAATGGATATTGGAATTGTATAATAGATGGGAGTCTCACCTTGATCTGAGGGCTGAGGTTCCGGGCTGGCACCCGCGGGGCCATCTCGTCGCAAGTCCTGGATAGCATGGCGCGAGGTTTCCCCTCTGGTGGGCTCTGGCTGATTGTTTGAGTTTGTGGGGATTTGATGGAACCCTGATGAGGGGTGTTGAGTTTCATCAATTTGCAATTGGTGCGGATGTCACTGAGCAAGCGTTTGGGACCGGACGTTCCAGGAGAGCATTGGTTGGGAGAGTTGGCAGAAGGATTGGTCTTTGTGGTCTCATTTGCAGGCTTGGATGACACAAACATTCTTGACTTCCTTGAGTGTGGTCTAGTATTTGAGTAATAGTTGTCAGGGGTGCAAGATGGCCAGTGTTGAATTGGGAACTCAGGACTGTTCATGATATACCAAACAATTGCTCTTCCCTCCTCGTCATCTTCCATGTTGGAAATTGTATTAAAGGATAATGATTCCTCACTATCAGACCTCTTCTGATTGACGGGGTGCCACATGCCCGCCTCATAATGCGCCTCTCATTGATTTGTGCCATATTACAATGTTGTACAGACTGCCAATTGACAGGCAGGAGAGGGATCTGTTCATAAATCCCCAGTCATTAAGATCCCTGTTGGCTCCCTTTCCATTCAGGCCGCATCCCCCGTCTCATAGCTCAACTCTGCCACCTAAGATGGATTATAGCCAAAACCCATCCAATCATGAGATCACCAAGACCCTTTTGCCCAATACCACACCCCGCCGTGGCCCTCGCTCAAATGATCATGATGGACCCATCAGTTGTCAGCTTGCTACTATGACAGAGCCAACCTGACAAAGGTAACATAAATAGAGACATCATTACTACAATATTAAGACCCATTTATATGACTAATAATGTACAAAGAACTCAGTTTACTTATTTTTTAAGCTTAGCAAAGTCCTGGCACCATAAAAATAAGTAATAAATTAAAATAATAACTAATTTTTACAAAAATACTAAATAAATTCTAAACCTTGAGGATAACTTAAAATATTATTCTATATTCTGAATCCTCATGCAAATTAATGTAGGGTCCCTCACTGGAAGTACCCCTAAATTCCTACTCCTTCACCTTGAACCAAGTACCTGTAAGAATTGGCCACAAACATATGTCACACGGACATTAAACACGTATGTACTTATTATATATGCATACTATATGTGAAATCACCAATTATGGACTTATAATTGAGGTGTTGTGTATAGCTTGGGAGTTAGGCCCAATTGGGGTTTAAACCTCCAACCCCGCGCGTGGATTATACAATCCAATTGGAAATTGGCCAAATGCGTGGAAATAGCTAATCCCCTAGTTACCACATATGTACAAGTGTAACTAGGGTAAAAGTAGATTCTACTTGGTTTATTTACAAGGTTTTATTAATAAAAACCTTGAATACATAAGAGTAACATAGCCAGCGTGGCCTTGATTGGCCTTAGCCATTTGTGGCCAATTTGCGTCATTTGTGGCCCATTTCAGATACATTCACATGTCAGTGTTGCTATGTACCTTAGTTACAATGACTAAATAGGTTATTAAGATCATGGAAAGCACTTGTGATGCTGAAATAATGACCAGCAGTGTCATTGGGATGAGCCTTGTTAGTGCCAATCTCCCAAATTGGCCACATTGCGCTGAAAACCAGTGACTACACGCACACAGGCAAAAAGGTCCTCCACTATGAGTGAAATTAGTATATATAGAGCCCTCTTTCCACGCCAAAAGTTGTTCCCCATCATCAATTATTATTACAGTCAATCAGTTACGCTGTGTCCTGTCCTTATTTCAGTTACTCTGCCCTGTTTTGCCTGTTTTTTCCGTGGTGTTCTCTTTAAATCAACCATCCTACGTGTCCAGCTCCTGCGCAGAAACCCTTTGGTCTACCCAGCAGCTCTACTTCACCCCCTTACGTGGCTTTTTGGCTTGAAAGAAGCAATAGTGAGTACTTCTTTCATCCTTCTGTCCCCATTCTGGTTCCTCAATTGGAAAAGCACTTTGGTACCACCTTCTGTTACGCAGAAACCCATTGTTTGCTCAATCAGATACCACCCTGCTTAGCAGATCTCTAATTTAGAGGGCACCTACAAACACCCCTGCGCCAGCAGGCCCCTCTATAAAGAAGAATTATATTCTTTTTATTTCTTTCTTCACTACTTTTCTACGTGAAAATACCCCACTTTACCCTTCCTTTGCACTCTTATCACCTTGTGTAGCTAAAAGGTACTAGCCCTTGGCATCACAGAGGCTGACATCAGTGCCCCCCCATCTAGCCCACAATACTCGCCCGCTCTGCAGGCCCCCGCTCCTTGTGGGCTTCAGACACAGTACTGCGTCTGGATGCCCAACCGCATACGTCGACTTACGGGCCATTTTCACAAGCCTGCAGACAATATAGCCAACATGCCTTTGGATGTCATAGAAGGCAATCCAACACTCAACCTCCCCTGGCACCGGTTTGAAAACCATGCAATTGCCATCATTGCGGCGCAAAACCCGGCCGGGGGACTGCAAATTCAATTCCACCAAGGCACAGTTGTCGTGGAGTGGCAAGGCATTATCCCTCACCACCCTCATTACGATTGGCGCGCCTCCGCCATGATTGATGGCAATGAATCGTGGCTCTGCTTTTCCGAGGCCGTCTCCGATGCAGCCCGTCATGGGCAGGACTTGCAGCTCTGGTGCATGGCCAGGCAACCAGTAAGCATATCCTCCCTATGAATCATTCAACATGCCTTTATTCTAATAAACTGCGTTTGGTTTTGCCTTCTCTGACGCAGGGCAATATAGGACCTGCTCCTTTGATACAGACCAACCAACCTATTAGGATGCCGTCGCCCAAGATCACCTTCCTGATCCCATTTCACCCCGACTCTGAGCCAGCCGTGGATGGCGCACGAAACCTATCGCCAGACATATGGTTTGTGATTGCTGGGCGTGGCACCCCACCAGCCGCCATTGCAGCTGTCATGAACTCCGTGCCCGCCACCATTGATCCTCCTCCAGCCGTTGTAGACCCTGCGCCCGCCTCCCTGGCACTCGCACCCGCAGTTGTCCCACCGGTCCCCAACCCTGCTCCGGCCGCCATCCAACCGCGCCTGGCCGTCATTGAACCCCTGCCTGATGCCATCCAACCGCATATTGCCGCAAACCCCATTGACCCTCTGCTTGACGCCCACGCCCACATTGGACTGGCTTCCAATGAAGAAGCCAATCGGATCACCATGGAGGAGTACCTCACCCTTGCCTGCATTGGCGCAGGCAACTTGGACACGCGCGACCTCATTGAGCTGCACAAAATCAGCCACTGGTCATATTTCCGCTTGTCAACTGAGGAACAACTGCGAAACCTTGGGTTTGACGCCGGACCAGCAAGGCTTCTCTGCCTGGGTGTGCCCAGAGCCCTATTTGGGGCGGGGGCGGTGGATCAATAACTTACTAGCCATGGAGTCACCATCCGGTTATCTTTTGTATCCTTCTGTGCACGTCTCAAGGATCAGTTTTTTCATTATGCCCAACCCTATTCATTATGCCCATCCATCCGTTCTCATGCCCCTGTTCCAGCTGCTCTCAAAGTGTGCCATGGCTTTGGAGTGTTAGGATAATCAGCCCTCATCTAATATCTCTCACTATCATAATAGCATACCTATCATACGCGTTTCTCCATTGATAATATGTCTCCTAAGATGACCATCCCGTTTCTAAAGGCACACCTGCCTGCCTAGACTTGCCGCGCTACACACTTGATATCACTATGATCGCAAGATCATTACAACATCTGCGATTCATAGCGCCAAGACTGAGGTCACCCCAGAGATTACAACTCATCTCGGCTTGACTTGTCCCCCAACCACCACAAATGTGCCTTATCGGCCCCTCCTTCCTTCCAGTCCGCCAGCAGACGTAAAAATCATCCTCATGAAGCCTGCGGCGGCAAACGGTGAGAATCTGCGCTACAGTTGTCATAGGGTTAGGGCCAACGCCCCTCATCACGCAAAACTCCGCGCTGGGCCATTGACCCAGTGGCTGTTCCACCTTCTAAGCGGCCATCATCTTTGATTTCAACAAACATGGCGCTCTTCCTAGCGCAATCTCCTATTCGTGGGAGTTCAATTGGCTTGGACAACGGGAATACTGGCAGCAACCCAAATGGGAGCTCACCGGATGATTATGGTATGCTGATCTCATTGCATCCTGATGCCCAATGGCCAACTCTCCTTCTGACAAGCAACCCGCCTTCCCCCCCCCCCCCCCCCCCCCCCCCCCCCAATCTCCCCACCATCCCTCCCCCACAACATTTGTAGCCTTGACGCCATCAGGCCAGCGTGCGCAAATTCAACCGCCACGCGGCGCACAGGTCGATGAGTGGGATGGGCCTAAACCAAGCAAATGTTTTTACTGACATACCACTGCCACCAAAATCATAGGGGATTCTGTCACACCATCCAGACATCAAGAAGCGCCAGGGGACCAGCAAGCACGCAGGAGCGGGAGGTTGAACCGTTTAACCCATTTGCTGCCAGCTCTGAGCCGGACGTCAATCCAGATCATGACCAGGAGTTAGACAGTCGCGATGATGACATGGATACAAGCCAGGAGACCAGCCATTTATCCCACTTCAAGACCGTTCTGGGGGTGAATGTTCAGCAGGAGCAGTTAGCCAATGAATTAGCCCTGGTCCGCTGTTGTACTTTCCCTTTAATCTTGGACCACACACCTGACCAAAACTGACACCCCTCTCCTTGTCCTCAGATGACGCGTGCTGAACGCAACGCTGCACTCTTAACCTGCCTCGCAGCAGTGGTCAAACGGCTTGACCAAACCACCCAAGCCATAGGCGCTGTCCCAACGCCGGCAATCCGCGCAGCCAAACCAGTCTCCCCACTGTCACATGAGTACCCAGTCCGGACACATGTGTACAGCCCGGTTTTCAAGGTATGAGACCTGGGTTCACACGCATGAAACTAACTGCATGTCGCTGACCAACAGATTCACAAATCAGCAATTTGTGAAGAATGTGGGCCGTGCATGTATGCTCAATGAGGAGATCGAGGCCTACAACACCAACCAGCAGGAGAACTTGCTTTATCGCGCGGTCATGGTCAGTATCCCACCTCCATCTCTCCTCCTCAGCCATGTCGCCAATAGATCGGCCAACCTGCTGAATGCCCGCCCTCCCAAATAGGTCCGCTTGGATCGCCAAATGCCAGTGTACAAGCGTACCCACCTCCCTCCCAACTACATGACCCACGATCCCCGTGCCACCGCACATGTTATTGCGCAGGTCAGGACTCAGCTCAAGCATGTGCGCCACAAGGCCCGAAATGTCCTGCTCACTGGCACGCAGCCCAGCGGCAACATAACCTATGTTCCCCCAATAGATGAGCTCTCCAGGATGCTATGGAGGCACTTCACCCTAGGGCACAACACGCTTTCCAACGTGGAAGTCGATGCAATTCTGCTCCCACGCCCGCTACTCAGGATCTGATTCGCGTTCATGAGATTGGCAACCATCCACAACTTTGTGGAATTAGCC
Organism: Puccinia coronata f. sp. avenae; assembly: GCA_002873125.1. Classification (NCBI taxonomy): domain Eukaryota; kingdom Fungi; phylum Basidiomycota; class Pucciniomycetes; order Pucciniales; family Pucciniaceae; genus Puccinia; species Puccinia coronata. Next base: position 152,914 of record PGCI01000039.1, read on the forward strand.
GATTGCAACATCTCACAGTGGGATCAAATGGACCAAATGCTTGACCAACTGAGGCGTCTGCCTGTCAAATACACTTGCAGGCAAGTATCTCGCATCCCAAACCCCTTCATGATCCCATTTGTGTAAGCGCTAGCCTTACACCTGTGATGTCGGTGAGACAAAATAAGAAGAGTGATATTTCTGGTGAGTGAAACAGCAATGAAAAGAGAACGAACACAATAGGAAGGATAACTAGGGGAGAACAAAAGAAAGAAAGAAACAATGAGATGAAGAGAAGTGAGAAACATACCTGTGATGTCGGTGAGACAAAATAAGAAGAGTGAGGAAAAGAGAAATCACCGACATCACAGGGAAGAGTCTTTTAGAATATGAAAAAATCAATACAAGCATATAACTTCTACATATGCTAATAGTGTGTAACACTAACCACAACAGCCACCCCCTCGAAAAGACTCTGATACATGATCAAAAACTTGAGCATAACAAAAAGAAAGAGAGAAAAAAAGGAAAAAAAAGAAAAGAAAGAGACATAACAAGGACACAGATGGAGGAAAAAGAAAAAAAGAAAAGAAAAAAAAGGCAGGGGTGAAGGTCCAAGAAGAAAAAAATGGTCGGCCGGCCCGGGTCTCCTGCAAGCAAAAAATAAAAATAAAACCAATGGTGTCGTCACTGTGGTCTCAAGACAATTTGGGAAGCCGTCCGGCCATGAAGAGAGAAGAACAGATGCAGGGGGCGCATGTAACTCGCAGCTAGTGCATGCTGTCCCCCCAGTACTTGCCATAGCGGATGCGGGTCACTCCGGACTTGACATGTTGAGGCTGGCTAAAATCCTCTCAAAAGGTAGTGGACCGAGTGCCTTGGTCATGATATTGGCTACTTGTTCTTGGCTGGGGACCCACTCGATGTTGAGATGGCGACGGTGTATTTGCTCATTGACATAGAAGAATTCCCGTTCAGAATGACGAGTGCGCTTGTTTGCTGAGTTGTCTTTGGAGATCTTCACCGCGGTGTCGTTGTTGCACATGAGAGTCGGTGTCAGCTTGCTACTATGTCAGAGCCAACCTGACAAAAGTAACATAAAAAGAGACATTATTACCACAATATTAAGACCCATTTATATGACTAATAATGTACAAAAAACTCAGTTTACTTATTTTTATCCAATAAGCTTAGCAAAGTCCTGGCACCATAAAAATAAGTAATAAATTAAAATAATAACTACTTTTTACAAAAATGCTAAATAAATTCTAAACCTTGAGGATAACTTAGAATATTATGTCATATTCTGAATCCTCATGCAAATTAATGTAGGGTCCCTCACTGGAAGTACCCCTAAATTCCTACTCCTTCACCTTGAACCAATTACCCGTAAGAATTGGCCACAAACATATGTCACACGGACATTACACACGTATGTACTTGTTATATATGCATACTATATGTGAAATGACCAATTATGGACTTATAATTGAGGTATTGTGTATAGTTTGGGAGTTAGGCCCAATTGGGGTTTAATCCTCCAACCCCGCGCGTGGATTATATAATCTAATTGGAAATTGGCCAAATGCGTGGAAATAGCTAATCCCCTAGTTACCACACGTGTACAAGTGTAACTAGGGTACTAGTAGATTCTACGTGGTTTATTTACAAGGTTTCATTAATAAAAACCTTGAATACATAAGAGTAACATAGCTAGCGTGGCCTTTGATGATTGGCCATAGCCATTTGTGGCCCATTTGCGTCATTTGTGGCCCATTTCAGATACAAATACACGTCAGTGTTGCTATGTACCTTAGTTACAATGACCAAATAGGTTATTAAGGTCATTATAAACACTTGTGACGCTGAAATAATGATCAGCAGTGCCATTGGGATGAGCCTTGTTAGTGCCAATCTCCCAAATTGGCCACATTGCGCTGAAATATAGCAACTACACGCACACAGGCAAGAAAGGTCCTCTACTATGAGTGAAAATAGTATATATAGAGCCCTCTTTTCACGCCAAATGTTGTTCAGCATCATCAATTATTATTACAGTCAATCAGTTACGCCGTGTCCTGTCCTTATTTCAGTTACTCTGCCCTGTTTGCCTGTTTTATCCTTGGTGTCCTTATTAAATCAACCATCCTACGTGACCAGCTCCTGCGCAGAAACCATCCAATCTACCCAGCAGCTCTACTTCACCCCCCTACGTGACTTTTTGGCTTAAAAGAAGCAATAGTGAGTACTTCTTTTATCCTTCTGTCCCCATTCTGGTTCCTTAATTGGAAAAGCACTTTGGTACCACCTTCTGTTACGCAGAAACCCATTGTTTGCTTAATCAGATACCACCCTGCTTAGCAGATCTCTGATTTAGAGGGCACCTACAAACACCCCTGCGCCAGCAGGCCCCTCTATAAAAAAGAATTATATTCTTTTTATTTCTTTCTTTACTACTTTTCTACGTGAAAATACCCCACTCTACCCATCCTTTGCACTCTTATCACCTTGTGTAGCTAAAAGGTACTAGCCCTTGGCATCACAGAGGCTGACATTTATTTCAGTTACTACTATTAGCTTATTAGTGATTAGCTGCAATAAAGTGTTTCATCCACAATTTCCTACATCAAATTTGCCATCGGGCTTGAACCCTTGGATCAACCATTGGTGAGAGCTCACCAATCTTTCAATGGTGCGCACTCCCAAGCTCCCTTGGTCCTGGCCACAGATATCCGCAGCTGCAGAGAAGCGTTGCTCAACAGTCGCCAAGGTCGCTGAGCAGGCCAAGTAATCTCAAGCCATAGAAGCCAAAATTGGAAACTCCTTGTGATGTTCCTGAATCATTGTAAAAAAAAAACAGATTCAATGTTGAGCAAGCAGAGAAAACAGAGCAAAAACGAATGGATTGACTTACTTGCCACCACTCAAGGCTAATGTCTGATTTGGTATAAGGCACTTTATACTTCCTGCCAAGATAGATTTCTAACTCTTCAGAAATTGGGGTATCAACAGCTTTGGGGAAAAAATCAACGTTGTGAACTATTGATCGACAATGCTTGATTGAATCTGGTCAACTTTGAGATGGGAGTGAGACAACTTTTGGAACCTCTCTGATTGTGCAATCTGACTTGAGCTTGTTGTATTGCTCTTGAAGTAAAGATTGAGCATAGTTGTGGTACGTAGGAAACCATATCTTGAAGATCAAGAGTCGGAAAGCTGGATTTAAAATGGTGGCCAAGATGATGGCATCACACTTCAATGCCTCATCTAGGTACCCCTCGGCCTTGCTGATCATCTTGCACATCATCGGTGCAAAATAGCGGTCATTCAGAGCTTGCATTTGTTTCTTGAGGAAGTCAATGATGTACTGGTATTCATTCAGAAGCATTCAAGCCAAAGAATAGTCTCCCTCCATTCTCATTGTTATGAAGTAGAATTCCTGTGTCCAAAATAAGAATCAAGACATCAGCATTGCTAATGATGTCAATCAAGTCCAATTTACTCACGCCAAGTATGTCATTCAGTTGTTTCACTATCTCCCAATCACCTCAAGATATCTCCAGCTCATTGTAAAAATTCTTCCCTCCATCTTGCTCATGTAAATCTCTTTCATTTTTGATTAGTTTTTTGATAACATTACGTCCTAGATACGCACGGTCCCGAGATTGCCATTTGACATTCCAGCAAATGTCATACCCAGCGATCAAATTGGGGCCGTTATAATTGAGGTTTTTCTTCCACACTTCAAACTCCCAACGCTTTGAAGAAGACAAAGTGATTCTTTGAATCACAAAGTTGACCTTCTTCAAAATGCCGGAAATTGGGTTTTTGGGGTTAGTGGCACTTGGAGGTGTCAATAGTCTGTTGCAGTCAATCTTGTTGTCAGAGTTGGCTTCCGCTTCCAACTGATCATCAAGTGCTCCCTTGTCATTGGATTCAAAAACAATTGACTCCTTGGGATCGGCGTTTTCCTCTGATTCCTTGGCAATTGGTATGAGTTTGGGAACATAGCCTTGCGTGCTTTGTGCCTTGGGTTCCAAGATCGAGCTCCTTGAGACCGGCGTTCAAAATCAGGGCCACTTTGTGGCACACGCATTGAATGAGATTAGGGCAAAGGTTGAGCCTTGTTCCAGTTTTATTGTGGATCAGGCATTTGAATTCAGAAGTCATTTTTTGGTTATTTGATCCCAAATCGGTTGTCTGGGCCAAAATGTATCATTCATAATTGTGTAAATGTTATTATTAAAATGAATTAAAAAATGCGGATTTGGATAGGTTGAAACTACTTATCTTTTCCTGGAGGGAAGACTTAGTGATAATGTTTGCAAATAGAACAGCAAGATATTTTTCTTTGTGCGACCACGATATAAACTTGAATCCAAGGTGACAGGTCTTGAACTCCAAATCGTCTGACACGTAAGTCGCAGAGATTCCCATAAATGCATGGTGGTTCCCTTTTGTGGTCCACAAATTGTGGATCAGTGTAAACTTGGATTTGTTTGACTGGGAAAACAAAAATAAGAGTGGGTCAGTTTGGAATGGGTTGCGTCAGAGAGAATTTAACAATATTTATTCTGACCTTTAGATTAGTGAAAACTTTATCCTGCAAGTTCACATAAAGCTTGTGCGCTTGGGCCGCTGCCAACAAGCGTGTATAAAGCTTGATGCCCCTCCGAGCATATTGAACACATACTGAGAGCATCATGTCCTCAATTTGCATCCAGGGAAGAAAGTTTTGCAGAAGCCAAATCACAACCAGGTGGTTAAAAACTTGGTTGTCGTAAGTGCCATTCTTGACATACTGAGTCAAGACGTTGGACTTGGTTTTCTTCTTTTCAGCCTGCTGTTCTTTCATTTTCATTGGTAAGTTGGCTCCATTTTTTATTGCTTCATTGCAAGCCGTGCAAGCCGATCAAACCAAGTCTCCATCACAATGTTTCCAGAGGTTTGATTGTGTATCCTTTCCCCTTTTGTAGATGTTAGTGCACCATTTGCACCAAAAAATAAAGGTTCAGACCTGTAGTCTGAGCAAGACAAAGAATCAGAAAAGGTCCTAGTAGTAATAGGAATGAACCAAATCACTCACTTCATCTTTTCCATGAGTCAGCTCATCGAAGTATGCATATATATTGTCGAAGTTGCTTGTGGCTATGCCTCAAGTTTTTTTTCCTTTCTTCACTATCTTTGAGTTCTCTTGGTCAGAGTCCTGCGTAAGGTCCATGATCGATATGTCGGGGTTGTTTGCACTCTCTGAAGCATTTTTGGAGTCAGCCACCATTGGACGCTTCTTTTTTTTGGTTGTGGTGAGGGGAGTAGATTTCTTTTGATTTCTGCGCAATGTGGAAACATCCTCACTGCCGGCATTAACCGGTCGAACACGGCTGCTCGAGCGGTGCTCGAACAGCCGTGTTCGACCGGTGGTCGGACGGACACTGTCCGACCAAAGCGAGAGCCAACTGGTCGGACAGATTTGTCCGACCGGTCCCGGCTGGTCCTGTGCAACCGGTCCCAGGAACTGATCGGACAGGCCTGTCCGACCCGCCGGCAGGTGCTTCGGTCGGACAGTGCCTGTCCAACCACCGGTCGAACACGGCTGTTCGAGCACCGCTCGAACTGCCGTGTTCGACCAGTTAATGGCAGCAGTGCCTGAGTGGATGAGCCTAAGACAGGTGCCGGAAGTCTTGCATTCTTGCTGGATCTGCAAGGGGTATTTTGTGAGGAGGGTACATCTAACTTGGAAGTGGTGTCCTGTGTGCTTGCTAGAGCTTGGCAACTATCCTGGCTTGGTCAGATGAAGTTTGCCGGAGCCTTAACAGGGGTAATTATGCGGGTAGATTGGTGTGATGGCGGTTGCGAGGTAGAAATCAAGGGGGGTGGCAAGCAAGACGCCCGCAGGGGTGATGGCATTGGAGGAGCCAAGGAGGGAATGGTCAGAGTTCTTGGCCGGGAGTGCGGTTGTCAGCCTCTGTGATGCCAAGGGCTAATACCTTTTAGCTACACAAGGTGATAAGAGTGCAAAATAAGGGTAGAGTAGGATAATTTCATGTGGAAAAGTAGTAGGAAAGAAATAAAAAGAATATAATTCTTTTTTATAGAGGGGCCTGCTGGCGCAGGGGTGTTTGTAGGTGCCCTCTAAATCAGAGATCTGCTAAGCAGAGTGGTATCTGATTAAGCAAACAATGGGTTTCTGCGTAACAGAAGGTGGTACCAAAGTGCTTTTCCAATTAAAGAACCAGAATGGGGACAGAAGGATGAAAGAAGTACTCACTATTGCTTCTTTCAAGCCCAAAAGCCACGTAGGGGGGTGAAGTAGAGCTGCTGGGTAGATTGAAGGGTTTCTGCGCAGGAGCTGGACACGTAGGATGGTTGATTTAAACAGAACACCATGGATAAAACAGGCAAAACAGGGCAGAGTAACTGAAATAAGGACAGGACACGGCGTAACTGATTGACTGTAATAATATTTGATGATGGGGAACAACTTTTGGCGTGGAAAGAGGGCTCTATATATACTAATTTCACTCATAGTGGAGGACCTTTCTGCCTGTGTGCGTGTAGTAACTGGTTTTCAGTGCAATGTGGCCAATTTGGGAGATTGGCACTAACAAGGCTCATCCCAATGACACTGCTGGTCATTGATTCTGCGTCACAAGTGCTTCCCATGAATTTAATAAATTATTTAGTCATTGTAACTAAGGTACATAGCAACACTGACGTGTGAATGTATCTCAAATGGGCCACAAATGACGCAAATGGGCCACAAATGGCTAAGGCCAATCTTTAAAGGCCACTCTGGCTATGTTACTCTTATGTATTCAAGGTTTTTATTAATGAAACCTTGTAAATAAACCACGTAGAATCTACTTTTACCCTAGTTACACTTGTACATATGTGGTAACTAGGGGATTAGCTATTTCCACGCATTTGGCCAATTTCCAATTGGATTTTATAATCCACACGCGGGGTTGGAGATTTAAACCCCAATTGGGCCTAACTCCCAAGCTATACACAACACCTCAATTATAAGTCCATAATTGGTCATTTTACATATAGTATGCATATATAACAAGTACATACGCGTGTAATGTCTGTGTGACATATGTATGTGGCCAATTCTTACGGGTAATTGGTTCAAGGTGAAGGAGTAGGAATTTAGGGGTACTTCCAGTGAGGGACCCTACATTAATTTGCATGAGGATTCAGAATATGAAATAATATTCTAAGTTATCCTCAAGGTTTAGAAGTTATTTAGTATTTTTGTAAAAAGTAGTTGTTATTTTAATTTATTACTTATTTTTATGGTGCCAGGACTTTGCTAAGCTCATTGGATAAAAATAAGTAAACTGAGTTTTTTGTAAATTATTAGTCATATAAATGGGTCTTTAATATTGTAGTAGTAATGTCTCTATTTATGTTACCTTTGTCAGGTTGGCTCTGTCATAGTAGCAAGCTGACAGCGGTGGGCGGCGCCACGGTATCTTGATATCAGGCTGAGATATCAGGATCCGGATATCACACAAGGGGGCCGGGGTCCCCCGCTGCGGCGCATCTGAAAGTGACACCAATACACAGAAATGTATCAAAATACGTATTGGTAATCTAGAGGTATCGTAGCGGTTTGACCAATACACATATCTCATCCAGGGCTGTATTGTATTGGTGCCCCACTACACAGTCAAGACAATACTCTGTATCGTAGCGCTTGGCAGCTACAATACCGCACACAGTATTGGCCCTGTATTTTGATACGCTACACGCCCAATACAGCTACATGTATTGTATTTGTTTCAGCGTTGATTCCATTGGCCACGTTGTGAGCACAAATCCTCTTTGCCACTCTTCTCCAGGCTCATGGTAACCTTCCCCGATGGACTAGACGTCATCCCCTTCTGAATCCCAACCTTACGCTGGCCCTCTCCATCCCTCTCCTCTCCCCTTTTTCCTTCTTTTCATTGCTTTCTTTCTTGTTCCTCCTTCTTTTCCCCTTCTTGTTTCTTTTCTTTTCTCTTCTCTCTCTTCCTTTCCTTCTTCTTCTTTCTTTCTTCTCCAGCCTCCCCACCCATCCACCCCTGCATGCCTCCTTTGACTTTGCCTTGCTCCCATCATATTATAGGGGGGGGGGGGGGGGGGGGGGGAGACTGTGAACCCTCACTTCATGGGTTTCACACATCAGTCCCTTGTCATTATGTAATCACTCCCTATTTAGCTCTTCCCTCCCTGCGCCCCTCCCAGCTCAGCAGAGACTGACTTCCCTCTCTTCCTGAGCTAGGTACGCATCCACTCCTCTCTTCCTCTCTTCCCTTCATTTCCCCTCTCCTTTGATTCCTTCTCCTTTTCTGATGTTTATTGTATATAGAGAGACTGACTTGCCTCTCTTCCTGAGATAGAGATATATCTTTCCTTGGTTCTAGAATTCTCTCCAAGGTATAAGACCTTGTCTAGAACCCATCCCTACGGCACGTTAGTGAAGGGACTATTGGTACCTTACAGGGGGATGCCAGCAACAGCAGCTTGGAGGAGGACCAGCCCCCAGCAGGTCCTCCCAAGCAAAGCCTTGTCCTTTGGCTTGGCCCACATCCGACTAGGTTTGTCAGCAAAACTGATCCCTCCAACATCACCTTGAGGAAATCTTGCTCTGCAGCTACCTTCTCTACCACATTGTCAGAACCCTCCAACCACCACCAAGCCATTTCATGCAACAAGCAAGCGCAATGGAAGTCCTCTGAAGAAATGGAAATTGCCAAAATGTTTCAACACAATGTATGGAACGTCATTCCCCTTCAGTCACATCATCACACCATCCCTTCCACATGGGCCTACAGGAAAAAACTCAGGGCTAACAATCAAGTTGTTGAGTACAAGGCCTGCATCTGTGCTCAATGGTTTTGCCAGACCTACAGGCTTAACTTTGAGCTGAAATATGCCCCCACCAGAAAAACCTTGTCCCTTTGCTTTCTTCTCTCCGTTGCCATTGAACACAAGCTTCTCATCCACCAACTCAACGTCAAGAGTGCATTTCTGTCAGCCTGCTACTATGCAGAGACAAGCTTGACAAATAGTAACAAAATAATTATAAACAAATAACAAAAATGTAGGTATGAGTTCAGAAATGAATTCTACATAAAAATTAACCTAGGGTCACTCACCAAAGTGACCCCTAAATAATAACTCCTTATATTACTTATCCAATATAACAAAATAACTTAACAAATAGTAAATTAAATAAGACCTGTTACATCTCACTCTCAATACCTTTCACACTTGTAACAGGTCCCAATGACGAAAATACCCATGACCTCATGAGGATCTACTAGCTTTAAATAAGTGCTGTATAAAAAGGATCTTGAATTAAGATCCCCAGCTCCCACGGATCTTCTACTGATCTGGTCCAGGGAAGATCTACTAGAGGATCAACCTTGTAGATTAAATGATCACTAGAGCTGCTCCCAGCACTTACCCAGCTCTCTGATTTCGTCCCCAGAGGTCCCTTTTTGAATATTTAAAGAATCCTTGAATCCCCCATATTGGATTCCCCAGCTTTTACAACCCTTGGAATATTACCACTACACATTGTCCCTCAGCTTTACTCTGAAGAACAATCTTGTGAACCATTCCAGAATCTTATTAGCCACTTTTCTCCGTCAGCATCATCACCAGAATCATCAAGAATCTCACCTCTGGTCTTGCTGCTTATCCCTTGGAAGGAATTCTGCCAAGAATTGCTTGTAAGTGCAATTTTGGCCATTTCTCTTCCTTACTAGTTATTTCCCTTGGCATATTCCTGTGAACCAGGCCCCAGAAGATCAGGTTACTCGTCAAAACCACCCTGTTAACACAGGTCCTGATAGAGGGCACCATAAAAACCCCTGTACCCACTTACAGGCCCCTCTGGGACATATTTTGTCCCATTTTTATTATTTATATCTTTATTTCTACGTCCCAGAAGGACTCAAAAATATATAAAAACTCCAAAAACATCATTTTCATAGTTTTCCAAACTATACCTATCATCTTTGCAGCTCATGTAGCTAGAAGGATCTCTCCTTGGCATCACGTAGCCTGTCAATTTCTCACTTGCGATCTTGACAAAGAGGTTCTCATGCTTCCCCCTTCTGGATACCTTTCTGATCAGCGTGTTTTTCTCCAACTCAACAAAGCTATCTATGGGCTCAAGCAAGCTTCTCTGGCTTGGTATCGGTGGCTCAGCTCATTTCTTACCTCAATCTGTTCCTTCACCTATGTTGCTAAACCATGCGTGTTCCAACACCAGACTCCCACCCCACTCTGGTTTTTTTCTCACGTCAACAACCTTATCCTTGTAGAATCTGTCCCTTTCTTCTTCTGCTCCCAGATGGAAAAGAAATTCCAGATCAAATACATGGGTGATGCAGCGTTTCTTCTCAGCATGAAGTTAAACCATGTTGCCTCTGGCATTGTATTGCATCAGTCTCAATACATTCAACACAAGCTTGGTGAATCCAATGCTGCCCAGCTCCCTGATGCCTCTTTTTTCCTCAATCAAAAGTCCCACCTCTCCAAAGCAACCATAATTGATCAAGAACGCTTTCAGGCTCTCAACATCTGTCAGCTTGCTACTATGTCAGAGCCAACCTGACAAAAGTAACATACAAACAAATGAAAAAAGACATTATTACTAAGACCCATTAATATGATTAATAATGCATAATAACTTAGTTTGCTTATTTTTATCCAAGAAACTTAGCAAAGCCCTGGAACCATAAAAATAAGTAATGTATTAAAATAACAAATACTTTTTGCAAAAAATACTAATAACTTCTAAACCTTGAGGATAACTTAGAATATTATGTCATATTCTGAATCCTCATGCAAATTAATGTAGGGTCCCTCACTGGAAGTACCCCTAAATTCCTACTCCTTCACCTTGAACCAAGTACCTGTAAGAATTGACCACATCCACGTGTCACAGATGCACATTACACAGGTACATATCTGTTTTATATGCATACTGTATGTGAAAAGACCAATTGTGGACTTATGATTGAGGTGTTGTGTATGGTTTGAGAGTTAGGCCCAATTGGGGTTTAAACCTCCAGTGGATTATATAATCCCATTGGAAATTGGCCAAATGCGTGGAAATAGCTAATCCCCTAGTTACCACATATGTAAATGTGTAACTAGGGTAAAAGTAGATTCTACATGGTTTATTTACAAGGTTTCATTAATAAAAACCTTGAATACATAAGAGTAACATAGCCAGCGTGGCCTTTGAAGATTAGCCATAGCCATTTGTGGCCCATTTCGGCGTCTGTGGCCCATTTCAGATACAATTACATGTCAGTGTTGCTATGTAACTTAGTTACAATGACCAAATAGGTCATGAAGAGCACTTGTGACACTGAAATAATGACCCGCATTGTCATTGAGATGAGCCATGTTAGTGCCAATCTCCCAAATTGGCCACATTACCCTGAAATCCAGTTACTACACACACACAGGCAGAAAGGTCCTCTACTATGAGTGAAATTAGTATATATAGAGCCTTCTTTCCACGCCAAAAGTTGTTCCCCATCATCATTTTATATTACAGTCAAACAGTTACGCCGTGTCGTGTCCTATTTTCAGTTAATCTGCTCTGTTTGCCTGTTTTCATCTGTGGTATTCCTTCTTCAACCAAACCTTCAAAATGTCCAGCTCCTGCGCAGAAACCAAGCAATCTACCCAGCAGCTCTACTTCACCCCCCTGCGTGGCTTTTTGGCGTAAAAGAAGCAACAGTGAGTACTTCTTTTATCCTTCTGTCCCCATTCTGGTTCCTTAATTGGAAAGTACTTTGGTACCACCTTCTGTTACACAGAAACCCATTGTTTGCTTAATCAGATACCACCCTGCTTTGCAGATCTCTGATTTAGAGGGCACCTACAAACACCCCTGCGCCAGCAGGCCCCTCTATAAAAAAGAATTATATTCTTTTTATTTCTTTCCTACTACTTTTCTACGTGAAAATATCCCACTCTACCCATCATTTGCACTCTTATCACCTTGTGTAGCTAAAAGGTTCTGGTCCTTGGCATCACAGAGGCTGACAACATCAACTATTGAGATATCATAGGCTCTCTCAACAGCTCTCAACTACCTTAGCAACTTGACTTGCCCTAAAATCTCCTTCTCAGTCAGCAAGCTCTCTCAGTTCCTTGAGACTGACCCACTAAACCGCTGCCCTGAAAGTCCTTTTTTTCCTCAAAGGCACAATGTTTTGCGGTCTGCACTTCCGCAATCAGTCTAGCTTCAATCTCCAAGGCTTCATTGATGCTGAACAACCGTGGAGCAAGAGCGTGGCATTCATAGAAGTGGACCATGTAAGGGCCAGGTCTCTAGCCAGATCTCTTATTGCTGTGCGCTCCAAGCTAGTCAACGGATTGGAAGAACTCTTGAAATCTATGAGCAGACTTCGAAATGGGGACCTGGATGCTTTAGTGTGCGTAGCTGACGCTAACGAAATCGGGAAGGACATGGATCTGCTTCAGGAGATCAAAAGGACGGTGGGCTCCATAGTTTCCAACTTTAGCGCATCGCATGTGCTGCCCTGCGTCGAGACTTTATTACTGACTGACCTCAAAGTCTTCGGTTGTGCCTACATGTATGACGCAGCACTGCCAGCTGGCACACTGGTCGACACCGGTGACATAGTCATGAGAAAAGTCACCGATGACAAGGCCACGGTAAAGTGGGGAGGAGACAAGGTCTACAAGGAAAAACCTCTACACAAGAGCAATCTCCAGTGTTACTGCAGAGTCAGGAACGCTCTGTCCATAGTCCCATTGTCTGCAGAAGCAGCGAGCTCCGAGGTTGTAAGCAAGTGTAGACATGTCTGTGAGAAAGTCCATGTATTCTACTCAGTTTAAAAAAAATGAAGCAAGGGGCAAAGAGCCTTGCAGCCTGGTTTTAAACAAACACACACACAGATTGATAATAGTCCAGCTGTTCTTGCGAGTAGAGCGCCCGCCTTGCTGCCTTAAGGCACAACTGAGTCAGCCTGAAGCGCTCTGCTTTTGCGCCAGGAGCTCTACTCTAGAACTCTCAGCGATCTCCCATACATGCACGCAGCAGCATGCGAAAACGCTACTGTAGACGCCGGCAGCGCCATCCTGCGTGAAGACTGGTGATCAGAGAATGCACACAAGCTCACTACCGAGTTGCAGGTGACACACACATCTACTACTACCATATCTCCTCTATCCCTGAGCTCTGACAAGCACGATGGCATACCCGACGCCGTGAGGGCTAGAGATTCCATTTCTCCAAACCTCACGGCACCACCACGACTCCTACGCATGAGGGGCGACAAGGAGTGGGAGCCGGAAACTGCATGGGTGTAGTGCTGCTTGTCATGAGCTAGCTGTGTCATAGGAAACATGTAGCACCTGCCGTAGGAGATTCTGACGTGCTCTTCTCTGGGTGTAGGTACACTATTTACCCACCGCTTTGCAAACTTGCCGTCTATCTTCATCCTGCAGGACACATGCCTGTTCTCACGGCCAACTGCCCAGACAATTGTTGTTCTCACACAGGATTCTTTGTCTTGAGGGACTCCCACTTGATCTCCTGGAAGTCCACCAAGCAAGCCACTGTCTCTCTTTCTACAAGAGAAGCACAGTAAAAAGCTCTTGCCAACGCCTGCAAAGACGCAATCTGGATCCAGAGTCTATCCACCAAAATCCTTCCCGGTCGCCAAGAATCTTCAGACGTTGTTCACATTGACAGCAGAGGCGCAATTGATCTTGCCCTTAGTCAGGTTAGCCAGAACGGCTTCAGGACCAAACATATGGACCTGCAATTGCACTTCATCCGCGATCTCATTGCCAGCAAATTGATCAAGATCATTCATGTCTCAGGCCTCAAGAACTTTGCCAACTTCCTGACCAAACCCGTCGGGCAAACAATCATCAAAAGAGCCATCTCAATCTTCGCGACCAGCTCTCCAAGCATTTCTGCCTTGTGCTCTCAAGCATGTGGCATGCTGGCATGTCAGAATGCAGACTCAGTTGCTCTGCATGACCCTGATGTCATAATGCAATCCATATGTAAGCTTTTTCCCCTTGTCCCAAGTCAGTCCATGCACACCATGGAAACTGAACTTTGTTACCCAAACAACCCTTTAAACCACCCACAGGTGAAGAACTGAGGTCGGATGCCCTTGTCCAAGGAACCGCCAAGGACCCTAGCCACCACAATGGCCAGTGCCAAGCAATGCAACTTGTGCCACTGTGAGTCTCAGGTAAGTCACTGAGAGTCAATGCCATGAATGCCCTCTGCGCACAGGCTACAAGAAAGATAGACAAGATTCACAAGCTGACTCTTGCTTGTTGACTTTCCATCTCATAAACTTTAAGCCCAAGCAAACTCAGTTTACAACTTTCTTGTCCATTATCTTCTTTGCTTATATCACCACCTTGTCTTTTTTGCGCTTAAAAATTTGTTGACCCCTGTTCTCCCATCTCTCCGCTCATCTCAGTGCCTGGAACACTTGTAGCCTTTTTTCTTTCTCTACCCTTGCGCACCACTGCGCATATCCCCTTCCTATCCAACCAACTTGTCTGCCTCTTTTTCTGTGAACTTCTCTAAGTCACCTAAGCTCTCATCTTGTCCTTTCTGCCTTCAGGTAAGCTGCCTTGCAGAATTCTTTTTCATCTGTCTCCTGTCTTGTCCCATCTTCTGCTTTTACATATTTCCTTTATTGTTTCATGTTTCTAATTACAAATCTACTTCAGTTCTCTGAATTCTCACACTTGCTCTGGCGGCGGCTCGGCGTTCAAATCAAGATGCATGTGTCTACCAGGGATTGGTCTTGGAACTGGAAGCTCAAGCAAGCCTCTGTTGATGAGGAGGAATGTTAAGTAGAAGCATTTGATGAAGTAGCACCTCATTCTCATAAGCTTCTTTTTGGAGAGTTGGGATTCTTCTGTCAGTCAATAGAAGGCAAATCTCACCAAAATGGTATGAGATTGCATGCTATGACTGGCTGTACTAGGATCACCCACAAGAATCTGGTGTTCACCAAATCCGACAGACAGCCTCCCTCTGCCAAGTCAAGTCTGTTACACTTGGCACTCATACATACATAGGCACCCATTGATACAGATCAACAAGGAGAAAAAATTACGGGGGATTCCAAGTTACAACTTTTGTATGCAGGAAGAACTTCAGGAATCTGGTTCTTTTCAGGAAAAACATTATCTCCTGAAATAAAATAGTGGGTTGATACACATCTTCCTGAAAAAAGATGTGCTAGATTTACATAGGATATGTATGCAACAATATTTGGAAATTGTGTTGGAGAATGTACAAATTATCAAAGACAATGTCATCAAACGCAACAAAAGTAAATGTTTAAAGACCAAAATTTCAGAGCTTCAAAGCTGTCAAAGCTGAAAAAATTGCTGCTGAAATCAGAGCTATGCTGTCTTCTGACGTTCTCAAGAAAATTATGAACAACAAGTGATACCTCAGATAATTAGGATCAAATAGCTCCAAAGGATGGAGTCAATCTTGTAGGGAGTCTAAAATTTTTAATCTGCCTGATTGGAAAATGATGTTTCCTCACAAAAATGTACAAGAATTATTTGGCTCAAATTTGATATGGGTCCTGAATCTATGATTCCCAAGGATTAAAGGAACGACCCCCCCCCCCCCAATGCTGGGCTGTCGTGCGCGCAACCCCTGCGCGATCCCACCCGGACGTCCCAAGGGTTGCTGGTACACGGAGAAGGGGGTTGTTGTAGTCAGGTGTTACCCACGCTATGAGTAACACGCACTACAGGATCATTGTCCCTGACAACAGGCTCAACAACAAGCCCAAGCTTGTAGTTTGTTTCTCCTGTATATAAAAGAGCCTGTATCTTGAATCTCCATTCTCTTCCATACATCTGTTTCCTTTCTTTCTTTTCATCCTTATTTGTAATATATCTATTACTCATAAGTCAGGCTCCATCAGGTTATGAGCACTTCTTGCGTAAATCACGCATAGGAGCTTATCTATTTTTTAAAAAATTATTTTTTATCTCTTGACTCAAAAGCCAATGGATGTCCCATTTCCCCTCGCCTGTGTGGCACTGTTCCTCTCTTATCTGGTAGTCTTGGCTGTGTGCCACTTACTTGGTTTCATTATTTTCATCTTACGGCTTTCCTTGGATACCTCGTTTATCAAACCCGCCTGCGTTGTGCACCCTCAAACGATGTGGTGTTCCAAATATGACACAAATTTTCAATTTTTTCCTTCTCAGTTTTCTCATCAATTTTCTCTTATATTTCTCTTATTTCTTTTCTATCTCTTTTCCCTTTTGCATTTTTTTTCTCTTATATCCACTCAGAAATCCTCAGATATTATTGAAGAATCAGAATCTACGGCAAAATTCACTCTAGAACACAACTCACGGATTTATCACCACTCAACCGGATCTCAAAGTATCAACAAATCAACATACTCCGTCACCTAAACCTTAATCCCTACTACAGTCGGCAAAATACAAAACCCTCAAAATCCCATAGATTCTTCTAGAAACACATTCTTCAGGCAAATTGATCCTAGGGAACAACTCATGGAATCTTTGTTACATGCCTGGATCAATAGTTATGGCCATTATTAGTTCCTAGACCCGAGTTTATTCCAGTTTTCCACAGTTACATGGCACTTTCACAGGGTAGTCACACAAAAACCACAACCACAACTCAACCACTGGGCACTGGTAACGTTCTTTTTCTAGGATATTCCACCCAACCTAGGCCCATAGTAGCATGGAAAGTTCCATCAGGTGCAGAATCACAAGTCACACACATTTCACTTGTTCCATTGTTCCATTTGTTTCCATCAACCACATTTCAGCTGTGATTAGTCATCAATTGTTGTTCCACTGTGTTCCATGACCAATTGTTCCAACCACAAGTTGACCACCCCCCATTTGTCAGGATTTCAATATAAAAGAGGCTCTCCTCCAGGTGTTTTCCCCCCCCTTCCTCACCAGATTCTACCATCAGAATATATCATCACTTCACTCATCATCCACAGATATTGTTCACTATCCCCCATAGTATATTAACACTGGTCACTCCTCATTATAAGTCCCCCAATATTGAGGTTTGAAGGAATCATCATCAACAATAACAACATCATCATTTACCCATAACAACTCATCTTGACCCATCCTTGGTAGTAGCGTCAGCTCCCAAAACTCATTTCGCACTACAAACCATCATCATTATCATCTTCATCCATCCTTGGTTGTAGCGTCAGCTCCCAGACATCACCATCATCATCATCATCCATCCCTGGTAGTAGCGTCAGCTCCCAGAACTCATTACCTTCATCATCATCCATCCTTGGTAGTAGTGTCAGCTCCCAGAACTCATTACCTTCATCATCATCCATCCTTGGTAGTAGCGTCAGCTCCCAACCCTCGTCATCTTAACACATCTTCATCATATACATACACCCTTGACATCCACCCTTATCATCATCAACTACTAGTTGTATTGACACTCATAACCCGTAACACTCATCCATTACCCTTCTACACATAGTAACAACATCATCAGTCATAGTCAACATCATCATCCATAGTCAACATCATCAGTCATAGTCAACATCATCTAGTTTCATCAACAACATCCATCATCAACCATATACATACCTTACATTCCGCAGTCATCTGAACCAGACGAGTCCTATCACTATAAGTAAACTGCCAAGCAATCTTGGTGGTCTTGTTGTTCTGATAGTATAGAAGGGCAGAGCTTGCACCTCCTTATTCCCCTTCTCCATTCAGCAAAAGGTATTAACTTAAGCTTTTGAGTCTTACAAGGGAGTCCCCAACGTGATAGGATCCTGCGGAATAGAATCGAAGACGTAACCAACCAATATAAGTATTATAAGAAGAAAATTAACCATAGGAACAACACTTGTCGAGGACAAGGAACACTAAGAACGAATCAACCATACCAAGTATTGAACAGACAACGCACCAGCACTATATCAATTTTTGAAGATCAACCAAGAAGTACAACTTGTCAGCATGACTAACATAGGGAAAACAAACTACAACATTCCGGCTAGTAGGATTGGAAAGAAGTGACTCAAAGTAGGCGGCCAGCTGTAACATTGCGATATCCCCCAGAAAAGTACTGTATCTTGAAGTAGGCGGCCAGTTATAAAGAATAATTGCGATATTCCCAGGAAGAGAACAGAGACTTGAAGTAGGCGGCCAGTATAAAATTGCAATATCCCCCGGAAGAGTACAATTGAGGACCACTAGTTTAACGAATCAGAATTGAAACCCCCCAACTTGCCCTGGAAAAAAGTCCAGAGACCCAATAAGAATAAATTAGAAGTGGAGCTAAGTAGTTTTCATACCCAAAAATTAGTTTAACTGACAAACATACCTTGAAGGAAAATCAACAGAATGGAACAAGGACTACCGTTGTTTAGTGAAATGCCCGGAGATTTGGAAGGAGGAGGTTTAAGTGGTTTTAATACCCCGTCAAGGAACAGAAAGATGGCATCAGGATCAACTTTTAATACAAATAAAGGACCAACTACGCAGTTACCACCACCACCAAAAGTGGATAAAGGGAAGCGTAACGATTGATATCGCGCTACCATTGAAGACTTAAACAAGGACGATGACAAGGAGCAGCAACATCAGCAGCTACATTGGAACCCAGCTCAATTTTGAGCAGAACAAAACCTACTTCTGAAAGAACCAATGCAATATACAGATGAACAAACACCACAGCCGCAGTACCACCAGCAACCTTACCAGAGCACTCCATACCCAACCGGATTTCAACGTCCAGGCATACAGCAGGGGCACGGACTTCGAATGGGCAACAACTCGTTGGCAGATATCCCCAGGAAGAGCATGAAGATAATAAAAAATCCTACGCTAATGTTTGACGGCAATAATTTCACGGCCTTTTTGAAGCAATATGAACAAGAAGCCAGGGTGTTTAAACTAGATGGATACGCTATGGCCATGCAGATTGGACGCTTTGTGAAAACCAAGGAACTGAAACAAGAGCTAGAAGCCATGGACGGCTACAATGAGGCCCAATGAAACGTATTGTGGCCAGCTATGATGGAACTTTGGGGAGAAAGGGACAACACGATTCTTCATACCCAACAGGACCTAATTGACCTCAGCGGGAAATTAGAAAAGAAAGGAGGATTAGCAACAGTCCAAGAATATAAAACATACTTAGGGAAATTTTCAGCCATCCTCACGTACCTCATAAAAAACGAGCAGCTCCGAGCCAGAGAAGACGCCTCATATCAATTCCTAACAGCATTTTTGCCAACAAGTCAAAAGAACATTAAGCGAGCCTTAGTCATGCAAAAACAGTTACCCAAGGGACCGGACGGAAGTAGTAAACCCCCTAAATGGGAACACGTGATAGCAGCTGCCGAAGCCAAGATACGAGTTGAAGAACCAGAATTCTCCAACATCAGTGGATTTGCGGAGTCTAATCAGGTAATGCAAAAAGCTTTAGACGTGCAGAAGGGTGACGGTAAATGGCGAGAAAAAATGTTAGAAGAAATACCCAATCAAGTGGTGTTGCAGAAGAAAATAGTGGACATGGAGAAAGAAATAGCTAGTCTCAAGAATCAAAGAGCCAGCCACGCACCACTAAACTAACCTTCATCAGGAGGAGGTAACAACAACGAGTTCTCACTAGGCGATCCAAGACCCACAGGCAAGCTCCACAAACCCAAATCATGTTACTACTGCCATAAGGAAGGACATAGCACCTTCAAATGTCCAGAAGCACTTAAAGATGAACAGCAAGGTTTAGTTAGATGAAACGGGAACAACTAGTTCTTACCTAGTGGCCAGCAAATCCCATGGAACCCTAACAGACCCATTCAACACGTGGTTGCCACCGAATCTGCTAAAACTCCACAAAAACCTCCTGTCGCCGCAGCTTTTCAGACAGATCACCCATCAGTATTTCAAATTCAACAAGAAGATCAGGAAACTCTGGACATGACATCAGCCGTAAACCGAATTGATTGGGAGCCACCTGCATTAGGAGTGGCCAACTTTGAGCGAGTACAAATGGGAGCAAACGCAGCCACAACACAAGCAGAAGCGGTTCGAGGAAAAAGGAGGGTTCAGCAAGAAGAAGTAGCAATGGACATAGAACAAGGAGAGCCAATTGAGGAAGTAATTGCGGAAGTACTGACAGCACGAAGGACTCCAGGGAAAATCTTAGAGGCCCCTTGAGCACAAAAGGACAAGCAATCAGCCGAATCAGCCCTGCTGGCGGAATTGGATAACCTCAAGATAACCACCACTTTCTCACAGCTCACTGCCATTTTGCCAACGTATGTTGAGGAACTTATTGGCAAGCTTCAAGCCAGAGTCCACGGGCCAAAGAGCACAAAACTGTCCTATGTTACAGAAATCAAATCAAAGAGCCATAAGGTAGCAGGAGCAATGATCAACCAAGAAGATGAAGAAGAAAAAGACTTCAACTGTTTTTATAGTTGTGCCCTTGGATACATCGAAACAAGAATTATGGATCAACGTGTACCCTTCATGATCAATTCAGGGTCAATGGTCAATGTCATCCCGGCAAAGCTAGCAGTCGATCTGGAGTTAGAAATAGTAGAAGTGGACATTCCAATGAGAGGCGTTGGGGGAGAACGATGTGACATAAAAGGAGTAGTCGAAAACTGTAATCTCACTATTGAACGCTTTACGGGACCCGTGCACCTATTTGTGGCACCAGAAGCCCAAGAATGCATTTTAGGACGAGCTTTCTTGTTTGACTATGATTGTACATTGGACTACCCGGGGGATGGTGAATACCTGCAGTTTCAAGGGGACGTTGGATGACGAATCACTGTACCCATTGCCAGAATAGGGAAAGGAACAGGGTGGAATCAATTTAAGCACCTAAGCGGGAAAGCAGCAAACATCTCAACCAACCAGCATTTTTTTTAAATTCAGGCGTTCTGAACGAGGAATTGCGAGTGGACCCAGTAACAACCGCCAATTCTAGAATGCCTGAAGACGAGAAGATCTGGGTAATCAAAATATTAGCTTTTGTGAGTTGGATCTATTTAGTTTCCCTTAGAATCTTTTTTATCTCCTCTATTTACTCACTTTCCATTTCAGAAGGCATCTTATCAAAAACCTACCAATATACACAGGAAAAGATCAAAAACAGAGAAAAATTAGTAAAAAACAAAAATAGGACCTTTCAGCTCATATCCAGAAAATTTAGCAGTTGGAAGGCAGGCACTTTCCATCGGGATAAAGATATCATGCTGAGCAACTTACTCGCAAAAGGACTAGGGGCAAGGATTCAGGACGACCTTTGCAAGAACTGGAAAGAAGATAATCTGTGGTGTATGACCAAATACAAGCCAGTAGGGAAGAAGGTCAGACCCGTAAATCAAGCAATGCCTCAGTCTATCAATCAACCTCTTCAGAGACCACCACTATCTAGAGACCCCTACAAAACCCCACTCACTCCACACCCACCAGAATTTCAACCAACATGGAAGGTAACAAAGGAGCGTTTAGGCATTATAAGTTTTGGCCCGGAAGGATGGTTGCAACCTGAAGAACTAAAGTTATTCAAGCATATCATAGTGCTCAGACAGGGGGCTTTGGCTTTCTGTCCAGCCGAACGAGGATTATTAAAACACTCTTACGGCTTGCCCTACGTCATTCCAGTTATTGATCATGAACCTTGGCAGAAGAAACCGATCCCAATACCTGCCACCATGAAAAAACAATTGTCACTTGATATCAAGTGACATCTGGTCAACTCCAGCCAGCTATCCACAATCTATCCAGACCTTTTCTTTTCCTAAAACTATGTAGAATGAATTTTGCTCAGTATCAATGAGAACTGAGCTATTTCATGGGTATCCCTGAGCTTTTGTACAATGGGAGCTGAGCAATGCCACAGTAAATGCTGAGCTCCTGGCCACCCTGAGCCCTGAGTTGCACCAAAGTTGACTATGAGCTGAACTGCTGAGCAGGCTGAGATTTACTGCAGTAAGCACTGAGCTGATGCTCATTTTTTGCTGAATTTTTTCAAAATTAAAATCAAGAAAACCAAAATTAAATTGAGAGTAGGAATGGAGTAGCTTTGAAGCTGCAACCAAAGTTGAGTAATGTCACTTGATATCAAGTGACAATTGTTTTTTCATGGTGTGCGGCCATCAAAGACGAATACATTGAATTGGTCAGAGAACGGGTCAGAACAAAATTATACGAACAATCAAATTCAAGCTATTCTAGTCCAGTATTCTGTGTCAAGAAGCATGATGGGAAACTACGGATAGTGCACGACCTGCAGGAAATGAACAGGGTTACAATTAGGGATGCCGGACTGCCACCTGCGACGGAGGAATTTATTGAAGCTTTTGCTGGACGTTCTTGCTATGGGTTAGGTGACATCATGGGCGGCTACGACGAAAGGGAATTAGCAGAAGATTCAAGACCATTAACAACATTCGATACACCATTAGGAAGATTTCAACTCACTTGATTACCTCAAGGAGCCACAAATTCAGTAGCGGTATATCAAGCCCAGATGATGTGGATTCTTCAGGACGAAATACCGGAACACGTAGGTGTATTCATTGACAATGGAGGAATGAAAGGACCACAATCAACATATAATGGAGAGGTACTAAAAGAAAATCCTGGAATCAGAAAGTTCATTTGGGAATATGCCGTCACTCTGGAGAGAATACTTTTTAGGATTGAAGAAGCTGGACTCACAATTTTGGGCAAAAAGTTTGCGTGTTGCATCCCAGCTTTGGATATTGTAGGTCACGTGGTCTCAAAAGAAGGAAGACGGGTATCTAAGCAGAAGAAGAACAAGATAACAACATGGCCAACACCAGCAGATGTCACCGAGCTGAGAGGATTCCTAGGATTAGTCACTTACGTGCAAATATTCATAGAGAACCTATCAGAGAAAGCAGCACCCCTCAGACAACTTACCAGGAAAGAAGCAGAATGGAAATGGAGTGAGGACTGCGAGGAGGCATTCAAACGGCTGAAGCAAATTATTGGAGAAGATATTGTTCTAAAAAGCATTGACTACTCACCGGAGGCGGGTATTATTAGGCTGGCAGTGGATTCAAGCTTCATAGCTGCTGGAGCAGTATTATCCCAGCAAGAAATGGACACTGGACTAGATAGGCCTGTACTCTACAAATCAATAGTATTTTCGCCTATGGAATCAAGATATTCTAAACCAAAACTAGAATTATGCGGAGTAGCTAGAATCATGAAGAAATTACAGACATACCTTTGGGGCCAACATTTCGAACTCCAAGTGGATGCAAAGTCACTGATTCAGATGATCAACTCTCCCTCACTACCAAATGCTCCGATGACCAGATGGGTGGCATTCATTCAGCTGTTCTCGTTTGACATAGTACACAAGCCAGGAAAAACTTTCACATTACCAGATGCACTCTCGTGGAGGCCAATCTCTAGTGAGGAAGAAGAATTCTACAAGGACCAACCAGACTTTGACGAAGAAGAGCCCCTGATCAAACCATGTTATCAGTACCGGATCTTCTCTCTGGAAACAGACGAGGAAGGAAACTAATGGGAAGCCCCTGGATATTGGCAACACCTCAGGCACTACCTAGAAACGCTAGAAAACCCCCCAGAGATGGATCGAGAAGACTTTGAAAAATTACGACGTAACTCAGACAGGTTTTTTAGCAGTGAAGGGAGACTAATGAGAAAACACTCACCGGCACCACAGATTGTGATTTCCAAGGAGGCCTACCAAGACAAATCGCTCAGGAAGGTCCACGAAGAGTTAGGACACCGTGGAATTGAGGAAACCTATCAACGACTAGTAACACAATTCTGGTGGCCAAGTCTAAAGAAGAAAGTGAGATTATGGATTCATAGCTGCAAAGCTTGTCAGAGGAGAGATCCCCTAGTGCCTCAAGAAATTCAAAATCCTACCGGTACTAGCAGTCTGTTTGGACGAGTGGCACTGGATGCTTGTCATATCAAAGCTGGGCAATATAAGTATCTAATAGTGGCCAGGGACGATTTATCTGGATGGGTAGAAGCAGCTCCGCTGGTCAAACTCACATCTAGTAACGTGGCCAAGTTCCTCCTGGAATACTGGGTCTACCAATACGGATCTATCAAAACAGTCACTACAGAGAATGGAGCCAAGTTTGAGAAGGAATTTGGGAAAGCAGTTCAGAAGATCGGAGCCAAGCTAATACTCACCTCACCCTATTATCCTGAAGCTAACGGAATGGTAGAAAGAGGGCACAAAACAATAAAGGATACTTTAGTAAAGATGTGCGGTCAGTCTGGAGGAAAATGGAGGGATTACTTACCTTTGGTCCTATTCTCAGACAGAATATCAACAAAAAGAACCACAGGGTACACACCTTACGAGATTATCTTTGGGCAACTACCTGTGCTTCCTGTGGATTTAGAAATGGACACCTATCTAGGCGTTGATTGGCTGGGTATCAGTACCACCAAAGAACTTCTTGAAGCTCGGACAAAGCAACTGGCCAGAAAAGACAAAATCATAAAGGAAGCTCACCGGAAATTGCTTAAAACACAGGAGGCCTCAGTAAGATATTGGGACAGAAAAATGGCGGCCAGATTACGTGAACCGTTGGACCCAGGTGATTTAGTTCTAGTTTACAACAAAAGCTTGGAAGATCAGTGGGGGAAACTCTTTGCTAACAGGTGGAATGGACCGTTTAAAGTAAAGGAGCACTTACCCAAAGGATCCTACTTGCTGGAGGAATTGGACGGGACGGAGCTGAAGAGGACGTATGCGGCATCACACATCAAAAGATTTTTCCCGCGAGGACAAAACCTGGAGGA
The DNA here is from genome assembly GCA_002873125.1 of Puccinia coronata f. sp. avenae. Taxonomy (NCBI): domain Eukaryota; kingdom Fungi; phylum Basidiomycota; class Pucciniomycetes; order Pucciniales; family Pucciniaceae; genus Puccinia; species Puccinia coronata. Next base: position 177,772 of record PGCI01000039.1, read on the forward strand.
CATACAACAAGAGGAGGTGGACTCAGAAGAACATGGCCTCTCAGACCAATCACAGCAGTCAGAAGCAGAGGAAGCAGACCTCATGGATGAATCTGACTAGGCTTACCTCCTGGATACAAGACTAAACTGTTCACATCCAACGCTTACAAGTTATCAATTAGCAATATCTCTAGCTCAAAAACGGGTCAAAAAGTTCTTATAAGTTTTTTTAAATAATTAGCCTTCACACCATTTACCCATAAATAAAAATAAAAATAAAAATAAATAATAAAAAAAAAATAAAAAATAAAAAAAAAAAAAAAAAAAAAAAAAAAGAGTTGGGGGAGGAAGCTTACCCTTTTTCTTTGGCAAAGACACCCAAAAATCTAAAAAAGATCCTCTTGAGCTCACTTCATTTTTTTCTGAATTTTTTTTTTCCTTTTCCATTTCCCTTTTAGTTGATATATTCATTTTCCAAGACTCATAAATGCTGAACTCACTTTGGCACTTCTCACTAGGGGACATGGCAAGGTTGGGGACAACCTCATTTAAGTTGGGGGAGGGGGATGGTTAGATCTTATTTCAAGAGAACATAAAAATAAAAAAATAAAAATAAAAAATAGTAATAATAAAAAGAAAAACTGATAAAAAAAAAAAAAAAAAACTACGATACAAGATTTTTTATATTTTCCAAGGTTTTTTCGCTTTTTTTCAGTCTTTTTTGATTGTTACACTTGATTTTTTTGATTTTTGAAGATTTTTTTACCCCGGGAGCTTATAGAGTTTGGTACTCAGACCAGCTCGATGGCGTCCTAAGAAGGAAAGAAGAAGAAAGATAATCAGAAAAAGTACCACAAAAAAAAAAAAAAAGAAAAAAAAAGTAAACGCACCATACAAAGTTAATGACGGCGCATGACTTGGTCCAAAGAATGGTATCGGCGGGTAATAAACTTGAAAGTCTGCACCCGATTGGCGCACTCAGCTCCGTTGCGTGGAGGAAAACGCGTATAGTTTGAGACCATCACCGACATAGCTGACTGGTAGAGGTTGGTTAGCTCCTGGGGCCCAAAGGCGTTGCGGTCAAAGCGGCCAGGCTCGTGATCACGTCGAAGGAGGTCGTGAATCTGGTTGTCTTCTAGTCGGTGATAATCGTCTGGATCAAAGAACCCGGGAGGGTTTGGAGTTGTGGGACGCAAGAAGTTGGTGAACGGATAGGTGACCGAAACAGGGTCACCCTGATCATTAGTCAGCAAGGGCTTGGACTGGGTGTCAGCCGGCTCAGAGTCGGTCTCGATGGGATCGGTGGTTGGAGCTCAAGGCTCAGAAGCGGGACGAGGAGTCGGGGGTGCCACAATATTGTAATGTTGATTAACAAAGAGGTCCTAGGGGCCATTAAATCAATCAGCTCAGTTTGGAAGTCAATGAAGAAGAAAAGAAAGAGGGGTGGACTCACGTGCGCTTGGTTATACACGCGGGTAGCCTCAGCAATCCGAGCTGGGTCACCTGTGAGCCGACCACAAGTTTCCAAGGCAGGCCGCATCTGATAAATGAGGATGCAAGTTAGAGAGTCCAAGAAGATACGACGAAAAAAAAACTTACTTGCGCGTCTCCGGACGAGTCGACAGCACTGTTATTAGCAGCTGGGGCCTGGCCATTATGGTGGAGGTGCTCCATGAGACTCTCAAGGCCGGGTGGGACTGGACCTCTTGGATAAACTGGAACGGCCTGAAGCATGTAAAATGTGTCAGCCTCTGTGATGCCAAGGGCTAGTACCTTTTAGCTACACAAGGTGATAAGAGTGCAAAGGATGGGTAGAGTGGGGTATTTTCACGTAGAAAAGTAGTAAAGAAAGAAATAAAAAGAATATAATTCTTTTTTATAGAGGGGCCTGCTGGCGCAGGGGTGTTTGTAGGTGCCCTCTAAATCAGAGATCTGCTAAGCAGGGTGGTATCTGATTAAGCAAACAATGGGTTTCTGCGTAACAGAAGGTGGTACCAAAGTGCTTTTCCAATTAAGGAACCAGAATGGGGACAGAAGGATAAAAGAAGTACTCACTATTGCTTCTTTTAAGCCAAAAAGCCACGTAGGGGGGTGAAGTAGAGCTGCTGGGTAGATTGGATGGTTTCTGCGCAGGAGCTGGTCACGTAGGATGGTTGATTTAATAAGAACACCAAGGATAAAACAGGCAAACAGGGCAGAGTAACTGAAATAAGGACAGGACACGGCGTAACTGATTGACTGTAATAATAATTGATGATCCTGAACAAAATTTGGCGTGGAAAGAGGGCTCTATATATACTATTTTCACTCATAGTAGAGGACCTTTCTTGCCTGTGTGCGTGTAGTTGCTATATTTCAGCGCAATGTGGCCAATTTGGGAGATTGGCACTAACAAGGCTCATCCCAATGGCACTGCTGATCATTATTTCAGCGTCACAAGTGTTTATAATGACCTTAATAACCTATTTGGTCATTGTAACTAAGGTACATAGCAACACTGACGTGTATTTGTATCTGAAATGGGCCACAAATGACGCAAATGGGCCACAAATGGCTATGGCCAATCATCAAAGGCCACGCTAGCTATGTTACTCTTATGTATTCAAGGTTTTTATTAATGAAACCTTGTAAATAAACCACGTAGAATCTACTTTTACCCTAGTTACACTTGTACACGTGTGGTAACTAGGGGATTAGCTATTTCCACGCATTTGGCCAATTTCCAATTAGATTATATAATCCACGCGCGGGGTTGGAGGATTAAACCCCAATTGGGTCTAACTCCCAAACTATACACAACACCTCAATTATAAGTCCATAATTGGTCATTTCACATATAGTATGCATATATAACAAGTACATACGTGTGTAATGTCCGTGTGACATATGTTTGTGGCCAATTCTTACGGGTAATTGGTTCAAGGTGAAGGAGTAGGAATTTAGGGGTACTTCCAGTGAGGGACCCTACATTAATTTGCATGAGGATTCAGAATATGACATAATATTCTAAGTTATCCTCAAGGTTTAGAAGTTATTTAGTATTTTTGTAAAAAGTAGTTATTATTTTAATTAATTACTAATTTTTATGGTGCCAGGACTTTGCTAAGCTTATTGGATAAAAATAAGTAAACTGAGTTTTTTTGTACATTATTAGTCATATAAATGGGTCTTAATATTGTAGTAATAATGTCTCTATTTATGTTACCTTTGTCAGGTTGGCTCTGTCATAGTAGCAAGCTGACATTCCCTCCCTTTAAAATGAGACTTTAGAAAACAAAATTGACTCTATTTGTCTGTAAAAAAAATTCTCAACTTCTCTTGGAGGCTCTATAATTTTGTAGATGTATGGGACCATCTGGTATGTTATCTTCAGGAATCCATTCATCTTTGTCTGCTGATTGTCCTCTATACCTTACTAAGTAGAGTCTAATATCTTTCCCATTGATCCTTTCTTTCTTATCCTTTAATATCTTATGTACTTTAAAGTTAGAGGTGTCTAGAGGTTCAATTATAGGTACAGGTACAGGTGTTACTGCAGGGGTATCTGTGCCTCTACTATTGTAAGGCTTGATTAAGCTAACTGGAAAAACAGGGTGTTTTCTGGAAAATTCATCTGTTAAAATTACTTCCACAGCATTTTTTCCATGTAATTGCTTAATGGTAAAAGTTCCAACAAAGGAAGGTTTAAGTTTCCTGTTACCTCCCAAATTATTAAAATTCACAGTGGACAATAGGACTTTGTCCCCAATTTGGAAGGATGGTTCTTTATGACTTTTGTCCCATCTTAACTTATTATATTCAGCTGCATCTTGAACACATTTCTTAGCATGTTCATGTGTAATGTCAAGCATCCTTTTAAAGTCTAGGGAAGTGGGATGTACATGAGGTAATTTGTTATTAATATGATCTTTAGGCATTCTGGGTATCCATCCTCTTTCCGAAATATAAGGGATTTCTTTGGATGAAGAATGTTTACTGCTGTTATAAGCTATTTCTAATGCAGGGAGTAAGCTAACCCAATCATGAGTATAACCATCACTATTTTTGAATTCTAAGCCAAAGGAACAAAATCTTCTGAGCATATCTTCTAGAGTTTGGATCATTCTTTCAGCCAATCCGTCAGTTTGGGGATGGTAAGCAGTAGAGAAAGCTAATTTAGTGCCTAACATGTCATGTAAATTTCTCCAAAATTCAGAAGTAAATTTGGGGTCTCTATCACTAATGATTATTTTGGGTATTCCTACGTCAGCCATAATCCTATTTGATGAAAAGATGATTAAATTGCTAAAAACCAGAACCAGAACTAAGGACAGAAAGGAATCAGACAGGTCACACAGAGATGAAAGAGATTGAGAAGAGGAAGAAACTGAGAGGAAAGAAAGGAAAAGCGCACCACTAATAGGATGTAAAGATGTAGGAGTATTAGAGGACTTTGGAGGTGAAGTGAAGAAGCGAGGAGCAAGAAGCAGACTGAGAGAATGAACAAACACAACAGGAAAAGAAACAAAGAGAAGAAAGAAATCAGTGACTTTTGTCAACAACCAACAAGACAAGATAAGAGAAGAGAAGAAGGTAACCAACAGCACGTGAGCAAACGTGATGTGAGAAGAGAGCCTTTACTAGAGATCTTGAGCAGAGTCGAGTATCAATCTTGATGAAGGAAAGGGGTAGAAGGTTGATTAGAAAGGGTAGATGAAGGAAGGTGAGCGGCGAGACTTTACAGTTTGAAGGACTTGAGAAGCGTGAGCGAGATCTTGAACCTTGAGTCTTTGATCTTGATCGATTGATGAAGCTGAGAGTCTTGTCGAGTCTAAGGTTTGATGACCGGTTGGAGTGAATCTCAAGCTCAGCATTTTCTAGCCCTAAGCGGTTGTATTGTGAGTCTCATTGGTAGGCTGCGGCTCCCTGGGCATGTGCGAGCAAAGTGCGCGCGCGGAGTAAGGCAGAAACTCAACACCCCTCCTTGGTTGTTGATGAAAGAGCTGAGAGACAGTTGGTTTGGAGTTTCTTGACGGAAGAGAGAGGGGCGGCCTTGGTGAGAGAGTCGGCCAGCATGGCATCAGAAGGGATTAGTTCTACATCAATTTCATTTTTCTTGAACTTGTCCCGAAGATTCTTGATTTTTATATCAAGGTGCTTGGTCTTGGAGTTCGACCCAAACTTCTTCAGCTTCTCGAGTAGCCCCTTGTTGTCAATTGAGAATAGCGTAGGAGCCAGAGACGTCTTCCAGAGTTCTTCAACTAGGAACTTGAGCCATTGGCTTTCTTGCTCCCCATCGGAGAGAGCGTTCATCTCGGATTCAGTGGACGACATGGTGATGTTTTTTTGTTTCTTGCTGTTCCACAGAATGGGACATGACTTCCAGAAGGCAAGTGAACCGCTCTGCGAAATGCGGGTTTCATGGTCTTCTGCCCAGGTGGCATCGGTGAAGAAATGTATTCGATCAACGAAGGATTCAGGTTTGGGATTGAGGCAAAGGCCGAGATGCTTGGTTCCCCGAAGATACTTCCAGCAGTGTACCACTTCCTTCCAGTGGCTCAGGCCGGGTCGTTGATTGAAGCGGGATAAGATGGATACGGCAGCTGCAAGATCGGGGCGAGTTCGACATGCCAGGTAGTTCAGCATGCCTGTGAACGATCGGTAGTTTATGCCTAGCTTGAGAAATGCTTGATGATCATCATCGTTTGCCGAGTGTAACTGCACAGCCGGAGTCAAGGGAGTCTTGGTGGGTCGGCAGCCTTCAAGATTCAACAGTTCTAGGCCTTTTTCGATCAAGGATGGTTGGGACAGTTCGATCGAATTCGGAAGTATGGTCAGGTTCATACCAAGCAGGGTATCCGGCGAGTGAGCGGTAGAGTTTGGGAAACGTTCCAGAAAGAGTTTTTCGAACTCATCGGTCTGACCAACCACAATAAGATCGTCAACATGAAAAAATATGAACGAGTTTTTTTTCTTGTGGATAAAAAGGCATGCATCTGAGACAGAGGGATTGTAATCAATGTCTTCAAACCACCCCGTTAGAGTGTCATACCAGTTCTTGGGTGCCTGTTTGAGGCCATAGAGCGACTTGACTAGCTTGAGATACGGCGCCTTCCGGTTTGAACCTTCAGGAGTTTTGATAAAGATTTCTTCCTCAAGAGGTGCGAATAGGAACGCACTCTTGACATCGAATTGCTTGATCGGGAGAGCTAGATCGAGAGCGAGTACTAGGAGTGTGAGTAGTGAAGGGAATTTCCCCGTAGGCGCGAATGTCTCGAAGAAATCCTCGCCGTGAGTTTGCAGAAACCCCTGGATGCACAACCGGGCCTTCTGTTTTTCTGGAGTCGAAGTAGTAGGTGGTTTGGTCTTGAAGACCCAAGTTGAGTGAAGAACCTTTTCAGGTTTGTTAAACTGATCTTGCCAAACTTTGTGTCTTTCTATGTTATCTAGCTCATCATTGATGGCCTGTGTCCATCCTTCGGCATTAGCACCAGAGACGGCCTTTTTGAACGTTTTTGGATCTTCAGTAAAGTGAGTATATTTAACCGGCTTCACTTGAAGGGTGCGATCCCTAAGAATCCTGCCGGAAGAACCATCGTTCTTGGGGACCAAGGACGCGGCAACGTCATCATCGTCTTCGGTTGAGTCTTCGAGGGACCTGAAATCATCCGGTTCATCTTCCTTATCAGAGAGTTCATCAACCTCCTCTTCCTCCTTAACGTGCATTTGCTCTTCTTGATTAACCGCGGCGGTAGTCTCAACAGGTTTCTCAACCCTATCTTCAACTAGAATGTCGCCATAGTCAGTAGATGTGTTCCTAGAGGGATTAAATTCGAGAAAAGTGACGCTTTTTGAGTTCACCAGTACGTTTTCTTCAGTAAGAATCCGATATGACTTGAGTTCAGGATTGAATCCTACGAGTATTCCGAGTTCTCCCCGAGGATCAAGTTTAGATTTCTTTTTCTGAGAAGATAGAACCACGACAGGATTGCCGATAGGATGAAAGAAATTGAGCGGAATGGATTGTTGCTTAAAGAGTTCATAGGGCGATTTTTTACTTCGGTGTGTTGGAACTTGATTGAGAGTGAGTGTACAAGCATTCAGGATTTCACTCCACAGGTTTTGTCGGAGGCCAGAATCCAGGATTACTGTTTTAAGAGATTCTAGAACGGTTCGATTAAATCGTTCTGCAAGTCCGTTCTGCTGTGGCGTATATGCATCAGAGAACCTTTGACGTATAACATGTTTAGTACAGTAGCTCTCCAGTTCTGAGTTGGTGAACTCTGTTCCTCTGTCCGAATGTAGGATGGAGGGATGATAGCCAAACCTTTTTGCTTCTACGTCCAAGACACGTGTGAGGGCGGAAAACACATCTCCTTTGGTTGCGAGAGGAATAGCCGAAACGTATCTGGTGTTGCTGTCTACAATTGTGAGAATGAATCGATGTTTTTTGTATGACATGGGTGAGATTGGTCCAATAAGATCAAGGTGTATTTCTTCGAATGGTTTGGAAGCGGCTGACGATCTCTTTTGAAATGAAGACTTGGTGATTTTGACTATTGCACATGACTTGCATGCTTCAGGAGCGTTGACAGGAATACCGATCTTGTTTCTTATTCTCCGATAGCTAACGTGACCAAGTGACTTGTGGAGCAATTCGGCCGAGGTTAGGTGAGACTCCTGGTTATTTAGGTCAAAGTTGAGAACAGGAATATTGCTCTGATAATTTCCTTCTAGAAGAAGCTCATCGTTTCTTAGGATGACAAAGTGATTTGGATAAAAATTGATTTTGTATTGCTCAAGTAACAAGTGACGCAGTGATAGGAGATTGACAGTGATTTTTGGGACATAAAGTACGTTGTGAAGGACAATAACTCGTTTTTTATATCTCAAAGAAATAGATCCTCTTCCTTCAATCTTCAGAGCATTGAGACCGGAACTGGTGTTAATCACTCCTTTTTTGGTTTCGTCTAGATTGATAAACAAATTCTTGTCAGACACCATGTGGGACGTTGATCCAGAGTCTAGAATGAATATGTTCAACAGATTGGTCGAGAATGTAGAGAAACTGCTGACATTGTTGGTGCTTGAGGATTGAGTACGTTTCAAGAATGCCTCTCGCTTCTCCGGATAGATCATCCAGCAATTCTCCTTAGAGTGGGAGGTGGAGAATGGGTTGTGAGCTCCAGATCTGCATCGGGTATCTTCCTTGGTAAACATGGTCGACTCGATGGTTTCGGCCTTGTTGCCAGCGGAGACCTTGAGCTCATTAAGATGGATCTCGAGGTGATCAATAAGAGTTTCGGGTTTTATGTCTTCTCCATCTTTTGAATGGGTAATCTGCTGCTTGATGTTATCCATGCTATGAGGAAGTCGACGGAGGAGTTCATAGGTTAAGATGTCATTGGGCATCACTATCCCGACGTCTTCCATCCTAACGAGTGTGCTTCTCACTTCAGTAATGAACTTTTCAATGTCGCCAGCGTCGAAGGCTATGCTGGCAAATGCGTTATACACTCTGGCTCGGTTGGACGGTTCGTTGGAGATAAACCGCTTTAGAATGCTCTTCCAGAGGAGTTGAGCATCTTCTTCATTGATCGAGTTCACCACGTTCTTGTGGGTCGTGTTCGACAGCTTGGCGAGAATTATTGCGCATAGGATCGTGTTGTCGACATCCTCGAGCGCAGGTTCTCCATCGATTATCTGATCTTTCAATCCACCAAGCTTGAAGAGAGCAATGATCCGAGTCTTCCAGGTCGAAAAGTTCTCCTCGGTCAAGAGTGGAATGGCCTCTATCGTCGTTTTCAAAATGGTTGCGTTGACAGCATCCATCCCAACGGTTAATTAGTGACTGGTCCGGTGTTTGTTTGATTGGGTTGGTTTTGTTCCGAAGGTGTCGTTTCGACTGTTAATCGTGATGAAAAGATGATTAAATTGCTAAAAACCAGAACCAGAACTAAGGACAGAAAGGAATCAGACAGGTCACACAGAGATGAAAGAGATTGAGAAGAGGAAGAAACTGAGAGGAAAGAAAGGAAAAGCGCACCACTAATAGGATGTAAAGATGTAGGAGTATTAGAGGACTTTGGAGGTGAAGTGAAGAAGCGAGGAGCAAGAAGCAGACTGAGAGAATGAACAAACACAACAGGAAAAGAAACAAAGAGAAGAAAGAAATCAGTGACTTTTGTCAACAACCAACAAGACAAGATAAGAGAAGAGAAGAAGGTAACCAACAGCACGTGAGCAAACGTGATGTGAGAAGAGAGCCTTTACTAGAGATCTTGAGCAGAGTCGAGTATCAATCTTGATGAAGGAAAGGGGTAGAAGGTTGATTAGAAAGGGTAGATGAAGGAAGGTGAGCGGCGAGACTTTACAGTTTGAAGGACTTGAGAAGCGTGAGCGAGATCTTGAACCTTGAGTCTTTGATCTTGATCGATTGATGAAGCTGAGAGTCTTGTCGAGTCTAAGGTTTGATGACCGGTTGGAGTGAATCTCAAGCTCAGCATTTTCTAGCCCTAAGCGGTTGTATTGTGAGTCTCATTGGTAGGCTGCGGCTCCCTGGGCATGTGCGAGCAAAGTGCGCGCGCGGAGTAAGGCAGAAACTCAACACTATTCCAAAATAGTAAAGCCACTTCCATAGCTGTATCATCTTTATGGTTAGGAATAAATCTGGCCCTTTTTGAATATCTGTCTACAACCACTAGTACAGAGTTGAAGGAATAAGACCCTCCAGGAGGTAAACCTGTAACAAAATCCATGTTTATGATTTCCCATCTTTTGGTGGGTTCTTGGATGGTTTGAAGTAGCCCATATCTCTTACCTGTTTGCTTATTTGATTTCTGGCAAGTTTCACAGGATTTAATATAAGTAGCTACTTCATTAGTCCAATTATTCCACCAAGCTGTAGTTCTGACTCTTTCAATAGTCCTCTCTTCCGAAAAATGTCCAGCACCAACATTATCATGGCATTCTTTCATAAGGGCTTCAATCTGAAGTTGATCACATAAGACTATTACACTGGAATGCCTTTCTTTAAAGTACAATATTCCATCTAATAGAGAGAACTTACCAGAAGAGTAAGGTTTGGATAACCAGGGAGGTAGACTAGCAATTAATTCATGGGAACTATTTTCATTGCTAAGTATATCTAGTAGTTTGACAAATTCAGGATCAGACTGGTAACTATCTTTTATAAGGCTGTAGTAGGCTTCATCCAAATCACAGACATGTATTCCTAAAATTGGGAATATATCTTCATCTTAAGGATCCCAGGAAGGGTTATCTGGAGTATTTGGTAAAGCCCATCTGCTCAAGCCATCAGCATTACTATGCTTTTTGCCAGCTTTATGAACAATAGTCATATGTCCTCTGTATTGTTGAATAGCAATTTGCCATCTTAACATATGCCTATTGGGAGTCTGCATATTCATAAGGGTTTTAACTGCTGTGCAATCAGTGACTACAACAATTCTACTACCTTCAAGATAATAATGTAACTTTTCTAAGGACCATACAAGAGCTAGACATTCCATCTGACTGGCTCCATACCTTTTCTCTGTTGGTTTAATTTGTCTTGAAATAAACAGAACTGGTTTTTCTACCAATTTATCTTCAACAAGGAATTCTTGATGTAAGGCAGCACCTAAGCCATCTAAACAAGCATCTATGTACAGAATAAATGGTAAGTTATAATCTGGTTGAGCTAGCACAGGAGCAGTAGTAAGGGCTAGCTTCAATTGTTCATAATCCAGTACTCTAGGGTGAGTCATTTCATAAATGGTTTCTTTACTACATAACTCATATGATGACTTGGCTAAAATAGCAAATTTCTCAATATGTTTCCTATAATATCCACAAAATCCAAGAAAAGATTGCATTTCAGTGATATTCTGAGGCATAGGTTTGAGCATTACAGCTGCTACTTTGTTTTGGTCAATGGCTAGGGATAGTCCAGAAACAATATGTCCTAAAGCTTTAAGTTCACCATATCCAAAGTTGCACTTTTTAATAGACATTTTTAGACCAGCTTTAATAGAAGTTTCTAATACTATTTGTATCTTTTCTATATGTGTTTCCCAGTCATCTGAATAAATGATTATATCATCAATATAAATCATCATCCAGCACTGGCGGATAAAAGATCCAAAAATAGAGTCCATCATTCTTTGGAAATGAGAAGGTGCATTCTTAATTCCAAAGGGCATTCTGAGGTATTCAAAAACACCAAGATGGAAGATAATTCTCATAAATTGGCGGCTATTAAGTTCTATAGGTATCTGGTGAAACCCTTTGAGAACATCCATGCAGGTTATGTACTTAGCTTTTGATAAGTTATGAAGAGAGTGGTCAATTCTTGGAATGGGATAATTATCAGCTTTAGTGTAATTATTTAGAGCTCTAAAATCTCCAACCATCCTAGACTTATCATTATGCCAGGCAATAATAACTGGGGTAGTTATTTCTACTTGTTCATTATGGCCCACTTTTCTAAGTACACGTAAATCTATAAGCTCTTTAATGTGTGTTTCTAAGGCTATCCTAGATTTAGGGCTAGAAGGGTAGGCTGCTTTTCTTAGAGCAGGTGGGTAAGGAGGTTCACAAGTTAATTCTAATTTAATATCATGTCCTGTAACATTGCCAATAGGCTCTTCAGTGGTACAGAAGGCTTCTTTATTCTTATGGCATACTTTAAGAATATCTAATACTTGAGCCTTGGTTAGTATGTCACTTATAGCAGCTTGGGACATATATTCTTGATTAAAATCTTCTAATTCCTTGGGGTCAGGTTCCTGAGAAATGGGTGCAATAATCTCAGAATGAATGTTGCAAATTTGGTATTTCCTTTTCCAATCTCCTCCAATGGTAAAATATCTATCTTTGGACTGGAAAATGTCAATTCCATACATGCAGAAGGTATCATTACCTAGTATAAGGTAGTCACAAATGGCATCAGAAAGTATTACAAATTCTACACTTAATCTGAGGGATCCCTTAGTGTGGGGGAATATTAAAGGTAAATTGATGACACCAATAGGTTTCATGGTAGAGTTACAACTGCTAAATGTAGCCTTTGGAACAGGTAATAAATTTTTGCGCCAATCAGGGTATATTTGTTCCAAAAATGTGGCACTTGTACAAGAACAAAAGGCTCCTATATCTAATAGAGTCTTAACAGCTGAGTCTTTGAAAATAACCTTAGTATAACTGGTTTTACCTAGGGTGTAACACCTTCCTTCTTCAGGTTTGTTAGTTAATAGCTTGGCATCAGATATATGGCCAATATCCATATTATCTTCCCATTTCTGGGGTAAGTTAGATTCACCATGAATAGCATTAATGCTGAAGTCATTGCCAATATTAGCATTTATTACTACAACAGTATGGTTATCAGATTCAGAGTCATCATCATCTTGACCATAATGTGTACTAGAGGGTTCTTGGTGTATGATATCAAAGGTACTTTCAGAATCTGAATCAGGGCTTGCATTCACGTTATTGATTTTCCTCCTAGGTTTGGTACATTCAGTGCTTCTGTGGCCAGTTTCTCCACAATTCCAACACGTAGGAGTCTTTTCTTTTCTAATGGGTTCAGCAGTTCTAGGTTCTAACTTCTTAGAAGGGTCTGTTCTAGGAGTGTAATCCTTTTTTTCAGAGGGAATATGTTTTTTATTAATTCCTGTCATTTCTACTACTTCTTCCATAACACCTATAAGTGTTGATAAATCACAATCCATGTCATTGATTCTACATCTGACATTATGTTCTAGACTGCCTTTAGTTTGTTTAAGTATTAAATCATTTATTTGTTCTTGATTTAATTTAGGGTAGATACATTCAATCCTTTTCTTCTGGTTCAAGCACCATTGATGAGGATTATGCTTGACAGGATCAAAGTAGTCATTTTCAAAAGCTCTGCGCATTTTCTTTTCCCATAGTCTAGTGCCAAATTGTTGTTTGATCAGTTCTTTCCAAGCTGGCCAAGATTGTTGCCTCATGGTAGCTTGTTTACCAATGAACCAATCAAAGGCTACTCCTTCAAATAACCTAGGCAACCTAGTAAGGATGGCATCATCAGGAGCTCTATATATTGTTAGTATGTGATCAATATATTTGATGAAATTAATATGGTCATAATCTCCTTCTCCAGAAAATTTAGTCCATTCTTTAATTGGTGGTAACAATTTATTCAGAAGAGAGGGATCTATGAAGTTGTTATTACCATTGTTATTTACATTGTTGCGTGAAGGAGCATGACTCCATTGACTCCCATTATTAAGGTTATTATAATTAGGTGAATTATTAGGAGGGTAATTGTTGGGCATTGGTGAACTATTGTTGTATTTATAATTAGATTGATTGTTATGAGGATAGTTGTCCTTATTCTCTACCTTATCTTCAAGTATTGTTTCCATGTAAGGATTGTTATATTTGGGCGTAGTGTTGTTAACAGGAGCAGTTCTGGAAGGTATTTCTTTAATTAAATCTGTTAATTCAAATTTTATATCTAACAGATGTTTTAATACCAAATTTCCATTAACATTCTTGTTGTTTTGGTCAGATATTAAAGCTACTTGAGCTTGTAATTCAACCATCATTCTTTTTAAATTCATTTGTTCAAGTTCTAATTTCACATTTTGGGCGTGTAAAGTGCTAATAGCATTTTTATTAATTTTATTAATTATATGCTCAGTATTAGCATGGAACATGTCTTTTAATCTGTTGATTTTATCCGCCAAATCATCATTAGAATACTTGGAATGTTCTTCTTCAAGTTCTTCTAATTTTTTGGGCACATTAGGAAGCTTTGGCTCACAATTTTTGGCGTAAAAATCAGATTCATTATGCGTAAAGACAGACTTAGGTGAGTTAAGAAATTTGGACAATTGATTTAAAATGAGAGAAGAGCTAGACATGTAATTCTCTACGGATTCAGGTGGAGGAGGAGCTTTATTTAAAAATTCTAAAACAGTTTTGTGGCGTGTTTTAGCATTTTTATCTAACAAAAGAATGTTGTTATGCGCAATTGTAAGGGAATTATCTATGACAGAAAAACCTAATCTAAGCTGTTGTAGAAGCTGGTTATGGCGCTGCTGATGTTGGCTAATTTCTTCCACTTCTGGGGATTGTTGTAATGAAGGTTGTTCATAGAAAGACTGCTCATATTCTTTCCCTTGTTCTTGTTGGCTGTGTGGGGAAACAATACTTTCTTTTCCTCCCAAGGGTTCCATCCCTTCGTGTATTCCTCCACTTCTTTTTTGGAGATAAGTTTCTGTAGTTCTTTCTGACTCTTCTGGGCTAGTCCTAAAAGATTCAGCATCATCTCCTGGGTGGCCTTGGATTTCTGGGCTTCCACGAATTTCTGATGGTTGGCCACGTGTATTTTGACCAATTTGGCTATCTTGTCCTCCTTGGACGTGCTCACCACCTGAATTTCCAAGTCCTCTTCCTCCGTCTGGGGTTTCTGGATACTGGCCAAGGAGGTGGAAGGGGTTGGTTCCACGTCCACGTCCATGGCTTGAGGATTGGGGAGACTGGGGGTGGTCTTCTTGAAGGCCAAGTTCCGTGGCAACTTCTCTGCTCCTAGGTTGTCTAGTGGGCGGGGGTAAGGGGCCGTGGAGATCAGGCTTGTGAGCCCTGGTAGACTTCCTGACAGGACTATTTTCACAGGACATATTAGTGAAAAAGGGCCACGAAAAATTTAATTAAGGTAAATAATAAACTTACTTGTTGGTGGAGCCGTAAGTGGGGTAATAGAATTGGCCACAGAGGTAGCTGGAGCCGTGGTAGATGAAGTAGAAGTGTTGGAAGTGCTTGGAGAGATAGTGGAAGACACTAGATAAAATTCAGGCGTAAAAATAAGTATTTTTTGGTAATTTTAATAGTTTTATTTAGAGATAAAGAAGAATTAAACTGACTATTGTAAAAGTTTTGTTTATATTCTAGAGTTCTTTGAAAATCTGCACGCCTCTTGTTCTCTTGATTCCTCCTGTTGATGGAGTTGAGTTTGATGAGAAGTTCTGTGCCCTGTTGAGCACGTTGGTGAGAGTGAAAAAGAGCAAGTTGGAACTGTTCTGTAGGCGTAAGTTTTTCCCAATCAGAAGGTTGATAGTTAGCTATTTCCTCTTCTTTGCGCAATCTGAGGACTTTAAGATAATGTTTGATTAATTCAAAGTTGGCAATTTGGTCAAAAGGTGGATGAACAAATTCAGGCGTGGAAATGAGAGTTTTAGTGTATTGGTTCACTAAAAGAATGCGTAAAAAATAAAGTAGAAGGATAATTTTTAGTGGTTTTATTTTATAAATGATTTTTAGTGGTTTGGTAATTTTTTGCGTGAGTGAAAAGCAAAAGTAAGAAGAGTAAGTACCAGGAGTAAATTACCACGAGTGGATATTGGTAAATTCCCGGCCAGACCCCCAATTGTCAGCCTCTGTGATGCCAAGGGCTAGTACCTTTTAGCTACACAAGGTGATAAGAGTGCAAAGGATGGGTAGAGTGGGGTATTTTCACGTAGAAAAGTAGTAAAGAAAGAAATAAAAAGAATATAATTCTTTTTTATAGAGGGGCCTGCTGGCGCAGGGGTGTTTGTAGGTGCCCTCTAAATCAGAGATCTGCTAAGCAGGGTGGTATCTGATTAAGCAAACAATGGGTTTCTGTGTAACAGAAGGTGGTACCAAAGTGCTTTTCCAATTAAGGAACCAGAATGGGGACAGAAGGATAAAAGAAGTACTCACTATTGCTTCTTTTAAGCCAAAAAGCCACGTAGGGGGGTGAAGTAGAGCTGCTGGGTAGATTGGATGGTTTCTGCGCAGGAGCTGGACACGTAGGATGGTTGATTTAAGAAGAACACCAAGGATAAAACAGGCAAACAGGGCAGAGTAACTGAAATAAGGACAGGACACGGCGTAACTGATTGACTGTAATAATAATTGATGATGATGAACAACATTTGGCGTGGAAAGAGGGCTCTATATATACTATTTTCACTCATAGTAGAGGACCTTTCTTGCCTGTGTGCGTGTAGTTGCTATATTTCAGCGCAATGTGGCCAATTTGGGAGATTGGCACTAACAAGGCTCATCCCAATGGCACTGCTGATCATTATTTTAGCGTCACAAGTGTTTATAATGACCTTAATAACCTATTTGGTCATTGTAACTAAGGTACATAGCAACACTGACGTGTATTTGTATCTGAAATGGGCCACAAATGACGCAAATGGGCCACAAATGGCTATGGCCAATCATCAAAGGCCACGCTAGCTATGTTACTCTTATGTATTCAAGGTTTTTATTAATGAAACCTTGTAAATAAACCACGTAGAATCTACTTTTACCCTAGTTACACTTGTACACGTGTGGTAACTAGGGGATTAGCTATTTCCACGCATTTGGCCAATTTCCAATTAGATTATATAATCCACGCGCGGGGTTGGAGGATTAAACCCCAATTGGGCCTAACTCCCAAACTATACACAACACCTCAATTATAAGTCCATAATTGGTCATTTCACATATAGTATGCATATATAACAAGTACATACGTGTGTAATGTCCGTGTGACATATGTTTGTGGCCAATTCTTACGGGTAATTGGTTCAAGGTGAAGGAGTAGGAATTTAGGGGTACTTCCAGTGAGGGACCCTACATTAATTTGCATGAGGATTCAGAATATGACATAATATTCTAAGTTATCCTCAAGGTTTAGAAGTTATTTAGTATTTTT
This sequence comes from Puccinia coronata f. sp. avenae, assembly GCA_002873125.1. NCBI lineage: Eukaryota > Fungi > Basidiomycota > Pucciniomycetes > Pucciniales > Pucciniaceae > Puccinia > Puccinia coronata. The sequence goes on from PGCI01000039.1 coordinate 194,453, forward strand.
GTAAAAAGTAGTTATTATTTTAATTAATTACTAATTTTTATGGTGCCAGGACTTTGCTAAGCTTATTGGATAAAAATAAGTAAACTGAGTTTTTTTGTACATTATTAGTCATATAAATGGGTCTTAATATTGTAGTAATAATGTCTCTATTTATGTTACTTTTGTCAGGTTGGCTCTGTCATAGTAGCAAGCTGACAAATTTGGTCCACATCTCATAGGGTGAGACACCAGAACAAGACCGAGTGGGAAGCATATTGGACACAAAAACAGCCGAGTTGACAGCCTCCACCCAGTAAGAATTGGGAAGTCAACTTTGAAGCAACATGCACCTCGCCTTGTTGATAATGGTGCAATTGGCAAGTTCTGCAAAACCATTATGCTCCGGAGTTTAAGGAGGAGAGAGGATATGAATGATCCCTTGAGATGAAGTGAAGTCGGAGAAGGCGTGTCCCACAAACTTCCCTCCCCTATCAGACACAACTTCTTTGACCTTCCCATCCTGTTGATTTTTGATTAAGGCAAGGAGAGGCTTGAATTCCTCCAGGGCGTCCGACTTGTTTTTGAGAAACCGAACAAATTTAAAGGATGAAAATTGGTCAACAACTGTCAGGAAATATTTGAAACCTGAGACAAAAGCAGGGGAGATGGGTCCAACTAGATCCATATGCAGGCGGTGCAAAGGAGAGGTTGCAGGCAAGAAGTGACCAGAAAAAGGTAAGAGAGTCATTTTGGAACATACACAGGTCTTGCATAGAGCTTTGGTTGGAGTCGGCAGGCGCAGCGCTTTGAGCACGTCATTCCCCGGGTGACCGAGTCTTTGATGCCAAACAACAGAGCCAACATCCCGCTTCATAGAGACAAGAGCAATTGGGTTGGATACGCGGACATGGAGTAGATTGTCCCAAATTGTCACAGAGAAGAGATCAGAGCTCCCGTTGGAGATGAGGAAAGAGTTGCCACTTCTTCAAATGACGAGGGTGCTGTCAAGCAGTTGAACAAGTGAGATCAACTGTTGAGAGATTGTCAGCACAAGCAAGCAATTTTCAAGCCAAATCACCCGTTTGTTGAAGACAATGGACGCCGTGCCGTGCCCCGTTGCAATGAGTGGAGCACCAGGGTTGCCAGTCTGGATGCAAATTGGCTCAGGATGAAAGCTGGAGAAGAGCGAATTGTTGCGGATCATATGATGTGACGCCGCAGAGTCAAGAACAAAGGTAGAATTATTGAGACGAGTGGTGGAGTGACAAAAGCAGTGGCATGGGTAAAACTTGCAGAGGCGTTCTTCATCCTCTCTTGAGCTCTTCTCTCCTTCAGATGGGGGTACTTCTGGAAACAGAAGGGTTCCTTATGTGAGGTGACAAGGGGATTATGCATCTCATTACCACAGAGATGCACAATCTTAGAAGGAAAAACTGGAGCGGATGCTACAAGAGCCAAAGCGGAAGAAACGTTTAAATCCTTGTTCATGTGGTGGGTTTAAATGTCTGGAGGGTGTTGAGAACAAGATAAGGAGTCTCGACGGACTCCTCAGAGAGAGCTATTTTGTCCACAATTTGGTTGAGCTCCTTGGCCTTCATTAGTTTGCCAAGAATAACGTAGGAGATTATTTGTCAGGCTACGTGATGCCAAGGACTGAACCTTCTAGCTACACGGCCGGCAAAAAATATAAATAAAGTTATAAAAATATATAAATGATATTTTTTATATGGGTTTGGGAATTTTTGGAGTCCTTTTTGGGATGTGGAAATAATAAAAAGGAGGATTTTGCGGAATATGGTGGTATTCCAGAGGGGCCTGCAAGCAGGGGTTTTTATGGTGCCCTCTAATTATCAGGACCTGTAAACAGGGTGGTTTTGACTTGTAACCTGATCTTCTGGGGCCTGCAAGCAGGGGTTTTTATGGTGCCCAGGATATAAGGATGGGGGAGAAAAAGCAACAAGAATATAACTCACTATTTCTTGTTACAGAAATCCTCCAGGATAGTGACAGGGTTAACAGAGGTAGCTGGTGAAGCTGGCGAGAGTTCTGTTGACGCTGGAAGATGGCTAAATGAAGTACTGAAGGGCCACAAGGTTGGAAACAAGGCTATAAGCAAGTGGACACTGCTGAGTGGTAAATTCCAGTAGGTATGATAAAGCTGGGGAATCCTCCAAAGGGGGGACCCAGGGGTCTTTAAATATTCTTAAGAGACCCTTGGGGACGAAATCTGAGAGCTTGAATATAGCAGGGAGAAGATCTTGCATCAATAAGTCCATTGAGTGGATCATTTGGTAGATCTTCCCTGGGCCAGATCTGTAGAAGATCCGTGTGAGTAGTGGATCTTTATTTGATGATCATATTTGTATGGCACTTTCCCAGAGCTAGTAGATCATATGATGTCATTAGTATTTTTGTCTATGGGGCCTGGTACATGTGTGAAAGGTCTTGTACATGTGTAACAGGTCTTTGTAGTTAATTCTATTAATTTGTTGTAAGTATTTTTTGTTATATTGTATAAGTACTATAAGGAGTTATAATTGAGGGGTCACTTTGGTGAGTGACCCCAGGTTTATTTCAGTGTAGAATCCATTTCTGAACTCCTTTTTACAATATTGTTATTAGTTTAGTAGTTATTAATTATTTTGTTATATTTTTGTTACTATGTTATGCTTGTCTCTGCATAATAGCAAGCTGACATTATTGATGGAGGGATGTCAATGCCAACAGCTTCGATGTCTTTGAGAGAGACTTGAATGTCGTCGATGAACAGCTGAAGATCGCCAGAGTAGGTCAATGATGACCATTTCATAAACACGGGGCTTGATAGCGGCACGCCCAAAGGGCGTGCGCATGCCCCCCCAGACGCCTAAAAAAAGGTGTGCGGGGGCTGCACGCCTTCCCAACCAGGCGTGCAAACCCCTGCATGCCGCACGCCGTCCGCACGCCTACAAATGGCGTGAGGACGGCCGGCTTGGCGTGCGGCCCCGCCGGACAGGCGTGCTGGCCATGCACGCCTGTCCAGCCAGGCTCACATAAGCCTCTCGAATTGAGAGGCTTACGTGAGCCCCTTGGTGCCCTTATAAGGGTACCAAGTGGTACCCTTATGAGGGTACCACTTGATACCCTTATAAGGGTACCGAGTGGTACCCTTATAAGGGTACCACTTGGTACCCTTATAAGGGTACCACTTGGTACCCTTATAAGGGTACCAAGTGGTACCCTCATAAGGGTACCACTTGGTACCCTTATAAGGGTACCACTTGGTACCCTTATAAGGGTATCAAGTGGTACCCTCATAAGGGTACCACTTGGTGCCCTTATAAGGGTACCAACTGGTACCCTTATGAGGGTACCACTTGATACCCTTATAAGGGTACCAAGTGGTACCCTTATAAGGGTACCACTTGGTACCCTTTTGGTACCCTTATAAGGGTACCACTTGGTACCCTTATAAGGGTACCACTTGATACCCTTATAAGGGTACCAAGTGGTACCCTGATGAGGGTACCACTTGGTACCCTTATAAGAGTACCAAGTGGTACCCTTATAAGGGTACCACTTGGTACCCTTATAAGGGTACCACTTGATACCCTTATAAGGGTACCAAGTGGTACCCTGATGAGGGTACCACTTGGTACCCTTATAAGGGTACCAAGTGGTACCCTTATGAGGGTACCACTTGGTACCCTTATAAGGGTACCAAGTGGTACCCTTATAAGGGTACCAAGTGGTACCCTTATAAGGGTACCAAGTGGTACCCTCATAAGGGTACCACTTGGTACCCTTATAAGGGTATCAAGTGGTACCCTTATAAGGGTACCAAGTGGTACCCTTATAAGGGTACCAAGTGGTACCCTCATCAGGGTACCACTTGGTACCCTTATAAGGGTATCAAGTGGTACCCTTATAAGGGTACCAAGTGGTACCCTTATAAGGGTACCAAGTGGTACCTTTATAAGGGTACCAAGTGGTACCTATATAAGGGTACCACTTGGTACCCTTATAAGGGTACCACTTGGTACCCTTATAAGGGTACCACTTGGTACCCTTATAAGGGTACCACTTGGTACCCTTATAAGGGTACCACTTGGTACCCTTATAAGGGTACCACTTGGTACCCTTATAAGGGTACCACTTGGTACCCTTATAAGGGTACCACTTGGTACCCTTATAAGGGTACCGAGTGGTACCCTTATAAGGGTACCAAGTGGTACCCTTATAAGGGTACCGAGTGGTACCCTTATAAGGGTACCAAGTGGTACCCCTAAAAGGGTACCGAGTGGTACCCTTATAAGGGTACCGAGTGGTACCCTTATAAGGGTACCAAGTGGTACCCTTATAAGAATACCGAGTGGTACCCTTAAAAGGGTACCGAGTGGTACCCTTATAAGGGTACCAAACGGTACCCCTATAAGGGTGCCAAGTGGTACCCTTATAAGGGTACCAAACGGTACCCTTATAAGGGCACCAAGGGGCTCACGTAAGCCTCTTGATTCGAGAGGCTTACGTGAGCCTGGTTGGACAGGCGTGCCGGCCGTGCGCGCCTGTCCAGAGGTTGTGCAAGGCCTGCACGCCCTCCGGACAGGCGTGCATGGCCAGCACACCTGTCCGGCGGGGCCGCACGCCGAGCCAGCCGTCCTCACGCAATTTGTAGGTGTGCGGACCGTGTGCGGCATGCGGGGGTTTGCACGCCTGTATGGGAAGGCGTGCAGCCCCCGCACGCCTTTTGTTTAGGCGTTTGGGGGGGCGTGCGCACGCCCTTTGGGCGTGCTGCTATCAAGCCCCCATAAACACACGTCCTTGATTAACAATGGACTGTGAAGCGTACTTCTTGGCAATCTTTGCCCAGAATGAGAATGCGCTGTCAATGGTGGTATTGTTGACAACCTCATTATAGCAACAATCGTTCATCCTAGAGACAATATAGGAGATCGCCTTGTCGTTGGCCTCCAGAAATTTAGCCTTGACCTCAATTGGTTCATCTCCTTGAAGCTGATTAGAGCAAGACAAGAACACCTTCTTTCCTTGGAGAAAGATTTTTATCCAAGAGTTTCAAGTCGTGCAGTTGTCGCTGTCAAGAACAGGGATGTTCTGTTGGTTGATTTTGTTGTTGTTTTCTGACATGTTGGTTTGCCTATGGTTTGTTTGGCTCAGTAGAGCTGTTCTGAGACTGTAAATCTATAAGAGTTTGAGAAACTGAAGGGAGTGACATTTCATCAGACACTAACAAAGAAAAGAGAAAAAAATAAAGAAGAAAGAAAAGTACCTGAAGGCAAACACAACAAAGAAAGAGAAAACAACAGGACTGGAACAAGGATAAGAAGAAAAAAGGACTCAGAAGAAAAGAAGGGTTAATCAACCGATAAGCAACTTGAGGCAAAGACCAAAGATGAATACATACGGGCTTTGAGGTTTGAGCTGATGGCGGATTGAGAGAGGTGCAATTTAAGCACGATGATTTAAAAAGGAAATGGTGGAGTTGAAGACAGTGATGTATAACGTATGTCGACAGGAAGGGAAGTAGGTCGAAGACAAGGAAGAGTGTCAACGGGGGTAGAGGAACTGGGTCAGAGGAGAGAAAAATGATGTTTCCTGACTATTGAGTGATGAAGATGTTGAGTTCCCAAAGGGAAGGACTGAGAGATGAAAAAGACAAGTCGTATTTAAGGCTGACAAGTGAGGAGAGCTGACGAGTGACAAGGCTGAGCTGTTGGCGACAAGCAGTATGTTGAGGAGGCCGTGCTGAAGGCGTCATTGGTCAAAGCGTGGTGATGAAAAAGAAGGGAAAACACGTCATGAGACCGAGCGAGAGAAAAGGTGGTTGGAGCGTATACTAAGAGTTTCGATCGAGTTTCAAAAGGCCAAGTATTGAGTGCGGACATCTGGAACATGATTGGAGGCAGGAATCTAGCGGGCACATTCAACAAAGCTGTTGGACCTAGACATGTCAAGACTAGAGGAACCGGATGTTACAGAGGTTTCAACAGCCACAGGGTATTGTTTTGTTAGGATTTTGACACATAGGTGGGAAGCTACTGGGCATATTATTTCTATTATTGACAAAGTTGAGACCTTTACATAGAAGAAAGTGAAAATACCACGCAGCAACAACGGCGGGGAGTTTGTAAACAACAAGCTTGCCACGTACCTTGACAAGAAAGCAATTGTGGCAGACAAGGCTTTGCCCTATCATCACTACCAGAACGGGGTGATTGAGCGTTTTAATAGGACAGAAGCAGCTATGGCAAGGATGATTCTCCTAGAAAGCACTCTACCTCGGTTGTTCTGGAGCTACGCTTTCATATGGTCTGCCCACACTTTGAACAGGATACCAAACAAGGCGAGTGGACAGATCACTCCCCTCAAGGCCTTCCTAAAGCACAAACCTCAATTTGGCATTTTCAGAGTGTTTGGCAGCATTGGATATGCACACGTACCGGTTGAACTGAGAAAGAAGCTGGAAAAGCACGCCCTTCGAGGCCATGTAGTGGCGTATTTGGGCGTCAGCAAAGGCTGGAGACTGTGGATCCCGGATGAGAATTGGTTTATTGAATCTGCCATGGTAAGGTTTCTGGAGGAGCTGAAAGATGTGCCTAGCCTCCCGCCACCAACCAAGGGCAATCCAGCGTTAACCGCACCACCAACTGCAGCAAACAAAGCGTCCCTACAACCGCCCGAACCCAATCCTACAAACAAGATGTCAATCCGCCATGTCATGAATCTGATGAAACTTGGTTCTTTTGAACATGAGATGGAGTTTCATGATTAGGAACTGATAGTTGACCCCATTCTTGAGCTTGCAACTTTTACGCCATCTCAGTGCCATCAACGTTTAAACAAGCCATGCGTTTGTTGGAAAAGGAAGAATGGCTGTAGGCAATTGCGGTGGAATTAAACAATCTCAAGGAAATGAGAGTCTGGGCGCTGGGCCAATTACCCCCGGGAAGAAAGAGCTCAATTTGCGCTGGGTGTTTGCCACAAAGCCGGACGAAGGGGCTGAGGTACGCTACAAGGCTTGTTTTGTGGCTAAGGGTTTCACTCAAGTCGCAGGCGTGGATTTTAATGCAAATTTTGCACCAAATGCTACTTTTGTCTCCTTACGTCTCTTACTTACCGTGGCTGCTGCAAACAACTGGCCTGTCCATAGTTTTGATTTTGTAGCCGCATATTTAAATTCCCCAATTGACGAAGAAATATGGATCAAGCCACCTGAAGGAAGTCTGTGCCACCCGGCCAGGCCCTGAGGCTGGAAAAGGCGCTGTACGGTACCCGCCAGGGTGCCCGTTGTTGGTGGCTTCATCTTAAGGACACTTTGGCTAAATTCAATTACCTCCCTTCAAAGTACAACAACAGCTTGTATATACTAAAAAATGAAGACCACCACTGTGTTATATGGCTACATGTGGATGATGGTGTGGTAACCGCCTCAAGCAATGCTCTGCTGCGACGTCTTGAGTGTGACTTGAAAGACTTGCTTAAGATAAAACGGTCACACAAGCTGACCTCTATTGTTGGACTGAATGTTCTGCAAACTGCTGACGGCTTTCAGTTATACCAGAAGAATCTGATTGACTCTCTCCTAGAAACCAATTGGGACACGGGGGTAACAGCGAGTACACCTCTCCCGGCCAATTTCAATGCAACCACAGCGGAAGATGGTAACTCAGCAGATTTGGGCCGTTATCTCTCCGTGATTGGGGGACTGAGCTATTTGGTGGTAGGCACCAGACCTGATATATGCTTTGCAGTGAATTATCTGGCTTGTTTTGCGGCCAAGCCGGGACCTCTACACTGGAAGGGGGTTAGGCACTTGATCAACTATCTGGCCGGTTCAAGGGATCTCCAACTAAATCTCTATCCACGTGCGGATAGCACACCCCTCAAGGCATTTGCAGATGCGTCTTGGGGTGGGGAGTTTGCACGGTTGACCTATGGGGTGTTCATTACCTTTTTGAATGCACCTGTCCTCTGGATCTTGCGGCAAGGTGGCAGCGTTAACGTGTCACGCCGAGTATATGGCCCTGGGAACGGCGACACGGCAGACATTGTGGGTCAGGCATTTGCTGAAAGATGTGCTCAAAAAAGATTTTGTAGGTAATTTGCTGTGTGAAAATCAATCCGCTGTCAATGAAGCAACTGATGATTCTTTCAACAAAAGAACCCTTCACACTGACCGGGATTTCTACATTACTAATGAGAGCCTATTCCAGAAAGAGACCACGCTGACATGGGTACCTACCAGATAGCAACTTGCTGATGTCTTTACCAAGTCTTTAGGGTATGATTCTTTTGTCAAAATGCAAGAGAAAGTGCTTGGGTTGTCATAATTTATTTTTCATTTTTATTGTTATTTTAATTTTGTTCAGTTGTTTCACATTTTTATTGCGTTTTTCTTGTTTCCTGTTCTATTGTGTATTTTGTTATAGAAAGTACAGGGTCTACGGCGAGGGGGAGGGTGTTGCAACCCAAGAGGGCGACACACCTGAGACTTGTAGCAGTCCCTGTATATGTTCTCTTCCGGGTTAGACCCGGAAGAGAACCACTTTGAATATCATTGAGTTTCCTACCACATTACCCCGTGCCATATCCTCTGCACGGTGAGCGTTGCCATGGAATAGCATGAGGGTCCCAATTTGTTCCTTTGTTGGAAGCAAGCTGAAGCGCGGTTTCTGCAACAGTAAGCCCGCTTCATTTGATACGGACCACAATGTAATGAATACTGAAATCGGTATCTGGCCACTGAGCTCAAATACGCACCAAGGTGGAAAAGGAGAATGGCGGAGAATAAATTTCTAGTATAGTGAACATGTTTACAAAATAAATCCCATAAGGGAAAACAAGAGAACAAACAAAGTAGCGTATTCATAACCAAAAGTGGCGCGCGTATAAATTCTACGCGTCATGTACAAGCGCGAAAGCATTGTGGTTTTGAATTTGCGTGCGCTTCCAGAATTTTTGACTATGTATATAGAGTATGTAACGGGAAATTCAAATACATGATGTTATGTAAAATAAAAAGATGAAAATTCCAAAATAGAAAAGAGATCATTCAGATTCAGTTTTTTTCTTTCCTGCCGGATTGTCTCCGAGTTGACACACAATTACACAGAAAGCTTGTCAACAGGGCAAACTGTGAAGGTCATTGTGGCATGGTTGTGACAATGGGGGAGCCTGCATACCAAGGCTTTGTGGCGGGCGCAATTTTGGTGATGTTGACCAGTAGCCAAAGATGGGTGTTTGGAGGAAAGAAAAACCTTTTGGCTATAAGAGCAGCCATCAAATCACACATTCAAAGTACGGAACCTTCCCCACAGGTTGCTGATGCGCATGAGTGTCAGCCTCTGTGATGCCAAGGACTAGAACCTTTTAGCTACACGAGGTGATAAGAGTGCAAATGATGGGTAGAGTGGGGTATTTTCACGTAGAAAAGTAGTAAAAAAGAAGATATAAAAGAATAGAATTCTTTTGTAGAGAGGCCTGCTGGCGCAGGGGTGTTTGTAGGTGCCCTCTAAATCAGAGATCTGCAAAGCAGGGTGGTATCTGATTAAGCAAACAATGGGTTTCTGTGTAACAGAAGGTGGTACCAAAGTGCTTTTCCAATTAAGGAAACAGAATGGGGACAGAAGGATAAAAGAGGTACTCACTATTGCTCTTTTTAAGCCAAAAAGCCACGTAGGGGGGTGAAGTAGAGCTGCTGGTTAGATTTGAGGGTTTCTGAGCAGGAGCTGGACACGTAGAATGGTTGATTTAAAGAGGAACACCACGGATAAAACAGGCAAACAGGGCAGAGTAACTGAAATAAGGACAGGACACGGCGTAACTGATTGACTGCAATACTAAAATGATGATGGGGAACAACTTTTGGCGTGGAAAGAGGGCTCTATATATACTAATTTCACTCATAGTAGAGGACCTTTCTGCCTGTGTGCGTGTAGTTACTGGATTTTAGCGTAATGCGGCCAATTTGGGAGATTGGCACTAACAAGGCTCATCCCAATGACAATGCTGGTCATTATTTCAGCATCACAAGTGCTCTTCATGACCTTTATAACCTATTTGGTTATTGTAACTAAGGAACATAGCAACACTGACGTGTAATTGTATCTGAAATGGGCCACAAATGGTTATGGCTAATCTTTAAAGGCCATGCTAGCTATGTTACTCTTATGTATTCAAGGTTTTTATTAATGAAACCTTGTAAATAAACCACATAGAATCTACTTTTACCCTAGTTACACCTGTACATTTGTGGTAACTAGGGAATTAGCTATTTCCATGCAATTGGCCAATTTCCAATTGGATTATATAATCCATGCGCTGGGTTGGAGGCTTAAACCCCAATTGGGCCTAACTCTCAAACTATACACAACACCTCAATTATAAGTCCATAATTGGTCCTTTCACATACAGTATGCAAGTTTACTAATGGCACAGGTTCACGCTTTTCAAGTGCGTGGGTTCCCCTGATTCCTGGGACCTCCACAGCGGGGGTCCAGAGTCAAGCCCCCTGCGCATCACGCTGCAGTTGATGGAGCTATCCTGGGGATATTCTCAACACATCTCATCATTTCTCATCTAGTATCAATCTTTTTACTCACTCACTAAATGTTCATTATTTTCTATTCATGTTCTTTGTTTTCTTTAGTTGTGTGTGTTGTGGTTCTTCAATAGTCGTTGTGTCGTCGTATCTTCTCAGTAGTTGTTATCTCTGTGTTCATCTGTTAGTATTCTTTTGTTCCGTTGTGTCTCTCATTTCTTATGTGTCTTTCAGTTCCTAGCTATGTTATCGTATTGATCCTTCCGTTTCTGCTTGTCAGCTTGCTACTATGTAAGAGACAAGCCAACATAATAACAAAAGTAACAAAAGATATAACAAAATAATTAATAACTACTAAACCAATAACAATACTGTAAAAAGGGGTTCAGAAATGGATTCTACACTAAAATTAACCTAGGGTCACTCACCAAAATGACCCCTCAAATATAACTCCTTCTAGGACTTATACAATATAACAAAAAACACTTATAACAAATAAATAAAATAACTACAAAAGAACTGTCACACATGTACAAAACCTTTAACACATGTAACAGGCCCCAGAGACGAAAATGCTAATGACATCATAAGATCTACTAGCTCTGGGAAAGTGCCATACAAATGTGATCATCAATAAAGATCCATTACTCACACGGATCTCCTACTGATCTGGCCCAAGGAAGATCTACCAAATGATCCACTCAATAGAATTGTTGATCTAAGATCAGCCCCCTGCTATATTCAAGCTTTCAGATTTCGTCCCCATGGGTCTCTGAAGAATATTTAAAGACCCTTGAGTCCCCCCTTTTGAGAAGGCCCCAGCTTTATCATTACCACTGAAAATTATCACTCAGCATTGTCCACTAGCTTATAGCCTTGTGTCCAACCTTGTGAACCTTCAGTATATTATTTAGCCCTCTTCCAGCGTCAACAGAACACTCACCATCATCACCATCCACTTCTGTTACCCTGTCACCAACCTTGGAGGATTTCTGTAACAAGAAATAGTGAGTACCTTTCTTGTTACCAATTCCTCCCCACCATATATCCTGGGCACAATAAACACCCCTGCTTGCAGGCCCCAGAAGATCAGGTTACAAGTCAAAACCACCCTGTTTACAGGTCCTGATTATTAGAGGGCACCCCAAAACACCCCTGCTTGCAGGCCCCTCTGGAATACTATTTATTCCGCAAAATCCTCACTTTTATTATTATTTCCACGTCCCAAAAGGACTCTAAAATTCCCAAACCTCATAAAAAATATTATTTTATATTTTTTATAACCTTATCTATTTATTTTGCCGGCCGTGTAGCTAGAAGGTTCAGTCCTTGGCATCACGTAGCCTGACACTGCTCTTTCTATTCATTTTTTATAGACTACTATTGGCTGAAATATATATATCTTCAACAAAGAGATCTCATACTCGTAAACATCACAATATCCCCCTTGGCCCGGATCCCCCCTCTGTACAGTGGATGCCCTCGGCGCGGTGTCGTGTTGAAATTGTAGCTGCACCCTTGCTTGTCAAAGTACACATAAATATCCAGGACAATGATAAACTGCGGGTTGCTGCAGCTAAGCAACCCAAAGGCAAAAAATGTTTTTACGAGCCACTGGCACTTCCAAAAGGGATAAATATATACAGCCAATTCAAAAAAGCTCGCGTAACAGAGCTGGCCAAATATTAATCTGAGGGAGATGCTGTAAATAAGGTACAATTACTCTTCAGTTTATTCAAGCCTGGCCCCATTTCCGGGAGGCTTCTGGCCCTCGCGTATGCTCACCTGTGCACCATTAAGCCAAGACGCGTGTTTGGGAAGAAATTAGGGACTCCGAAAGGCAGCATCTCTCATGGGCAGAAAGATAGAGGACTGGGCAATCACCCGGAATAGGAAATGGTTTTCATAGTGAAGAACCTGAACCCCGGATCGGGGTCTGAGCCTACTCTAAGAAAGCCTCTCACTCAGGACTGATTAACATCCACCTTTCTGCCCCCAGATGGAACATGTGACGGGAGTCAAGTTGCGTCGTCACGGATTACAATCAAAAGATTGTTGCCTATGTATGTATTATATTGAAAGTTCTTCTCTTTTATTTTGAATGATGGTTGTCCTTTCATTATAAAGGAAGGGTCCGCGCAGAATATAGATTTTGTTGAGAGAACGAAATTCCTGAAGCGCTTCCAGTATACAAAAATTGTAACTGTGATTTGGAATCCCCTACACGTTTTTCTCCTTTTTGATCTATGTAACTATGTACATTGTTTTCAGCCGCGACACAGTTCACTTGAAACGTCGCCAGAGATACATAAAGGCCAAATTCTTGTGGGAATTCCTGGGACAGCCTGCCGCAAGCACTTGAGCACATCGCCGTGACCGTCCATTTTTGCGAAATTAGCCCGCGATCTACTGATCACCAAGACTTCACTCGCCAACAAGTAGCTTATCAAAATGAAGCGTCACTTCATCAGATGCTTCTACTTAACCTTCCTCCTCGTTGATAGAGGCCTGCTTGACCCTCAAGTTCTAGGATCAGTTTCGGGAAGACACGTGCATCTTGATCTGAACGCGGAGCCACCACCGGAGGAAGAACCGCCAATCACCACGCATTCCACTGCCACTTCGCCAGCTACAAACGTTTCTGCTTTCAGGGGGAACTATCATCCATTCGGAGAAGTTAAATCATCGACGGCGTCTTCCAGTACACGCCCCACACGGGATACCATTCCATCAAGCATTAGTCCGACTGGCTCTCGCAAACGCACAGGCAACATCCATACAGAGCAAAGAATAAGCAAATTTCCCTTGGGCACGAAAATCAATTCCAATCCCTCAGAGCCGCAAGCAGGCGGAGCTTCCAAAGATGGAAAAAATATCATCGACAATCTGGAAGCAAGTGAAAAAGATTCATTCGATTTCCAACATCAGAACAGTCGCCAACGGGAATCAACTCAGGAAAAAGGACATGTGAAATGTTTCAGTCTTTCAAACTGGAACTATGTCATATTAGAACAAGATCAAGATACTTCAAATGACAAAAATTATGAATTTCTCAAAATTCACAATCAAAAGGAGCTATTTGATTACCTGAACCAATTCAACCCTCCGGAACCCGCCAGAGAAAATTTTTGGATTGATCGCAGTCACGAGTCTGAGTTTATTCGGACTCACAGTCTTGACAGGAAGAAGCACTTACACCGATACCTAGACGAAATGACCAAAGATCAAAGAAATTCAGCGATTCAAGCAGTTGTTGTGAAAATATACGACAAAAATATACATCTTGAGGAAAGTATGGGATTCTTGGAAGAAATAAAACTATCAGTGAGACAGAAAATGAGGCCAAACAGATTAGACCGCATCAAGAAAATATTAAAGCTTACGACCGTCTTTTTCGTTATGTATCGTTCACTGTTTAGAGAACATGAAGGTCAAGAGCTAACCAAAGAACATCTTCTTGGATTTATGAAGGTCCTGGAAAAATTCTTGAAGGGATTGGGTCAAGAAGAATCACTGAGAGGATGTCCAGAAGACAGTGTTGAAATGATTTGGCATGACTTGATTCACTCCCGTCCCAGAAAAGCAAACTCAGATCAAGATCTTTCACTAGCCTGGAAGACGGTTGAATATTGGACAAAGGAAAAAGAGAAAGCTTCAAATCCAATTGGTTCATCGGCGGTAAATGGAGATATTTCACCTTCAATTAGAACCCTAATTCAAAAAATAGTATATTATTCAAATTTGAAAACCATTTACAAACCTCTTGGATCTTAGTGATTATTTTTGAGCATCATAATCTTGAAATTTATTTCCTTACATTTGTTTATCAATGATCCAAAATGAAACAAAAGTACCTTCCTACAACCCTTAGGATTGAGGGGACAACCCCCCAATCCAAGATGGTTATCCATGCAATGCCCCAAGGAAGCCCAGGGGGTTTCTGGTGCAATTGCAAACCAACGACCCATAGACAGGGGGTCACTGCCTGTCAAAGAAGAATCCTCCTTGGCAGGCGGGTACAGACTGTACCGGCCAGACAAGAAGAATTCCTTCTTGGCCGGCCGGTACAGCCTGTACCAGTCCGCCAAGGAGGAATCCTCCTTGGCAAGCAGGTACAGTCTTTACCGGTCCGCCGAGGAGGGATCCTCCTCAGGTACAGTCTTGGTCTACTAAGGAGGATTGAATCCTCCTCGGCAGGCGGGTACAGACTCTGCTGGCTGGCCCAGGGGAATTCATCCTCGGCAGGCGTGTACAGAATGTACCGAATGGTCAAAGAGGAATCCTGCCAGACCGGCCGGCACAGTCTGTACCGGCTTGCCGAGGAGGAATGCTCCACGGCGGGCGGGTACAGTCCGTCCCTCTCGTCGGCCGACCGGTACAGTCTGTACCCGCCTGCCGAAGATGAATTCTCCCTGGCCAGCTGGTAGAGTCTGTACCAGTCTCCTAACAAGCAGTGCTCCTTGGCGGCCCAGTACAATCCGCCCCTGCCTGCCGGGGAGGATTCCCCCTTGGCGGGCAGCGACCCCTGATGGAGCCTGACTTATGAGTAATAGATATATTACGAATAAGGATGGAAAGAAAGAAAGGAAACAGATTTATAAAAGAGAATGGAGATGCAAGATACAGGCTCTTTTATATACAGGAGAAACAAACTACAAGCTTGGGCTTGTTGTCAAGCCTGTTTGTCAGATTACGGATCCTTCTGGTCAAGAAACCTTTGATGAGGCTTGTAAGTTGCCAGGGTCTTTTCTAAATCCAGCTGTCATGTCTACCAGTCCAGTCAGACTGATGTTTCCATTATACCTGCCCCTCTACCATCCTTTTAGATGACAAACTGGTTGCAGACGCCTTGACCCAGGCTGGTTCAAGCCACGATACCGCCAGTCAGTCTGCCTAAGGGCAGCTGACCCTGCAGCAACGATACGGCAACCGCCAAGTAAGTCACAAAAGACTACTAGCCACTCTTGAGTATAAAAGATGTTCTACCTTTGCTCACTCTGTCTTCCCTCGTGCACTTTCAACCATCAGATATTACCCTATCATCGCACCACTGCTTTATATCCACTCTATTCTCAACTCTCCCTTCAAACCATCCCTGAGCAGTCTTACAGAACCAAGAAAACCCATTCCAAACCTCTTGTTCATCCTTTGACTTAGTTCATATCCCTTATCACACAGCAATCAGTCAAAGACCTCGTACCGACTTTTCTCCTTCTCATCCAGTCCTATCTCTCCTTGTCTTGCTCATTGAGCCTTTTCTTTTTCTTCTCATAAACACCTCGTGTTACACTCTTCCTACTTGTTCACCATTGCAACCTATCCTCATACTTCCTTCATCATATTCCTGTTACATATTTTCTTTTCTCCAAGCGTGTATATGCCACTCGTCCTTATCACTCGTGTCTCTGCTCTTAGGTAAGAGCACACTTTGTTACCTTTCTTTTCTACTCTGTCGCACAGACACTTATTCAAATATCCTCTTAGTTCTTTGAATTCTAACAGATTTACAGTCTTGAACGACTCCGAACCAATCACCACCAACAAGGACCAACAAGAGCAGCGACTACAATATGTCATCCAAGGACGAGATGAAGCTACCCTCCACTCTCACCGGAAGCTCCAATTATCCCATCTGGGCGAGCCGCATGAAGGGATTTCTGGCCCACAAGAAGCTCTGGACTACCGTCATCACCAATCCCGGACTCACTCCCGCTAACCGTGTCACTGAACAGCAAGCCGAAGCCGCCCATATCATCACCACCAAGATAGGGGACCGCATCTACAACAGGATCATCAGAGCGGACAGAATGAGCAACGGATTTGAAATCTAGGCCAAGATCAAGCGTATCTACTGAATGAGCACCGCCCATAACATTGCCAGGGCACTCTCCAGATGGCAAAATCTGCGTTTTGAGGGGAATCTCACGACCTTCATCAAACAGGTCGAATCCTGCCTGGCACAGTTTGACGCCATAGGACACGTCCAAGGAGAAAGCGCTATCTGCGGCATGGTCATCTCAAAGTTATCCTCTCGCAGATCAGGCATGACGGACTCTATCCTCATGAATGATACCCTCATGACCAACTCCAAACTCCTTCTTGAGAAGCTCAAAGACCTTGCCAACCATGATGACAGCAACCACAAGGCAAACTACTCTGAAAGAAACGCCACCGCAATGTTCAACAACTCCAATAACAGGAGACCACCTGCCGGATGCAAGAATGGGGTACACAATCCAGAGGGTAACCATCCTCCAGAGAAATGCTGGGCCTTGCATCCAGAACAGCGCCCCAAGAGGGGATTGGCGGGTTGAATCACCTCAAACACTCTCTCCAATTGAATCACTGCCAATCACACTCAGGCGGAGTCAGGATCAACCCCTTCATCCAATTACGAGAAACCAGCGTTTGCCAATTATACGGTGGTCCACGCGTTCTCCACCGACGTAGTCAGGTTGAAAGCGGTTCTTGATTCTGGGGCTTCTCACCACATGCTCAACAGTCTTGACTTCTTCAGTGAAACTACGCCTTGCAACATCCCCATCACCACAGGAAAGGGTTCTGAAGACTTGTGCGTTACCAGCATCAGCACTGCACACATCATGCAAGACTCAGCACGCATTGTGTCACTCACAGGTGCTTTGTTTGTTCCGGGCCTCATCCGTAATCTCGTCTCAGTTGGCAAGTTCATGGGAACTTGTCTAAACATGGTCAAGCAACAGGACAAAATGATAGTCTCAATTGACGACACCATCCGATTCACCTGCAACATCACAGAAGGAATCCTGGAATTCAGCTCGTCAATTGGCCCCATCCCTCAGGAAGTCACGATTTTTGCGACCACCACTCATTCCGATCCCACAACATCCTTCCGTACGTTGCACAACAGATTAGGGCATGCGGGCATGGCAAGAATCAAGGCTTCCATACCGGACATCAAACTCGACTCCAGTGAAGCATGCAACTCTTGCATGAAGGGCAAGACCAGTCGTCTCCCATTCCTTGGCCACTTTGACAGAACAGCAGCCCCATTAGATGTGGTTCATGGAGACATTGTTGGGCCAATCACACCCTTGAAAAAATCGGGATGCAAATACTTCCTTACCCTTGTTGACCAACACACTGGATTCATATCGGTCAAACTGTTGAAAGACAAGACGCAAGTTGGACCAGCTATCATTGACTTCAAGGTATTCTTCGAGAACCAAACTGGGTGCAGGATGAAGAAGCTTATCACCAATGGGGGCGGAGAATTTGTCAACAACAGCTTATCTGAGCAATTCACCGAGCTCAGAATCCAGCACAATGTGTCGCCACCCTACACGCCTCAACATAACGGAGTGGCGGAACGAGCCAACAAGACAATCATCAATATGGCCAGGTGTATGCTCATTCACTCCAATCTAGCAAAGGAGTGGTGGGGGGAAGCTGTGAGGACGGCGATGCTTGTCACCAATTGTCTTCCTTCCCTTGGTCGCAGCAGAATGCCACCCATAGAGCAAATGTTTGGGAAGCAACCAAACTTCTCGGTGTTCAAACCCTTTGGCTGCAAGGTCTGGTCCATCAAACATCAGGCTTGCCGCGACTTCAAATTTGGAGTGATAGCCTGGGATGGCATACTCATCGGTTACTCAAATGATTACTCCTCTTATTGTATAGTCCGAGTTGACAACAAAAGGATAATCAAGACCCGAAACGTCTACTTTGATGAGTCGGTCTTTCCTGCGTTCAACGCCATCATCCCAAGTCATGATGCCTTCCCTCCCGTCAACCTTCCCACCTTCACCTTTTACCAAAATCTCCCGTTTAATCAAGCTGAAATGGAGGCTTCAATCAAACCCAACGCTGATCAAACTGAAGCAATGGACGTTGATCAAGAAAATCATGAGGAAGATGCCCCAACGGACGAGTCGCCTCCTGAAGGGGACACTATGGAAGCTCGCAGACCCCGTTTGATCATTCATGGCCCTTGCCACCCAACTCTTGTCAACAGCTCTGTTGATGAGGGGAACATCCTTTGATATGCTTGACGTCGCCATCACGCCTTGCTCATTCAAAAAGAACCAGAACCCAAAAATCATGCCACCGCAATGAAGACCCCTGACTGCGCTGAATGGATCAAGGCTGAAGAAAAAAGAGATCTCCAACATGCATGCACATGATGTGTGGACGGAGGTTCCGGCTCATCCCAATCTCAAGCCCATCCCGTCAACATGGGCTTACAAGCGTAAGCTAGGCGCCAACAATGAAATCATCAAATACAAGGCACGCATCTGTGCTCAAGGATTCCAACAAACTCACGGTCTCAATTTTGACGCCAAATATGCACCCACCGGAAAGCCAACCTCTCTTCGATTACTCCTTTCCTTTGCCGTCACCAATTCCCTTCTCATTCACCAACTAGACATCAAATCCGCCTTTCTCACATGCGACTTGAAGGAAAAGGTCTATCTCACCCCTCCTCCAGGCTACAGATCAGAAGGCAATGTCCTACTAGAACTGAAGAAAGCCATCTACAGCTTAAAACAGTCTTCTCTAGCATGGTACAACAGGCTCAGCTCCTTCCTAGTCAGCATCGGCTTGTCCATCTCAGCTGCTGATCCTTGCGTCTTTTGGCGCAACAATGAGACACCGACCTGGATCTTTGCGCCTGTTGATGACCTTGTCATCTTCAGCAAGAACCCATCAATCTTTTGTAAGAAAATGGAAGGCGAGTTTCAAATCAAGTACCTGGGAGAAGTGTCTTTCCTCCTAGGTATGAAAATCGACTGAATCAACGACTCCATTGTCCTACATCAATCTCAGTATGTGGAGCAAAAGCTATCTGAATTCAACATCAGTCACCTCCACTACACAACAGTTCCTCTTGATCCGAAGACTCACCTGCAGGCCGCAACCAATCGAGAAATAGCCCGACTTGCTCAATTTTCAATCAACTACAGAGCATTGATAGGCTCATTAAATTATCTCAGCATCTTAACCCAACCTGACATCTCCTTTGCCGTCAGTAAACTCTCACAGTTCTTGGAACAACCTGGCATCACCCATTACAAGGCCGCCGTTCAAGTCTTTCGGTATCTCAAGGGAACGATGCATAAGGGCCTCCTCTTCAAAAACAATGGACCTGCTC
Source organism: Puccinia coronata f. sp. avenae (assembly GCA_002873125.1). Taxonomy (NCBI): domain Eukaryota; kingdom Fungi; phylum Basidiomycota; class Pucciniomycetes; order Pucciniales; family Pucciniaceae; genus Puccinia; species Puccinia coronata. Next base: position 214,099 of record PGCI01000039.1, read on the forward strand.
CTATGTGCATTCACGTTGATGCGGATTGGGCAAACTGCCCAGACACACGCCGATCTCACACCGGTTTTCTCACCACCGTCAACAACCACCTCATATCTTGGAAGTCAAGCAAGCAGAGCACAGTCTCTCTGTCAACCACTGAAGCCAAATACAAGGCTCTCACGGACGCCGGCAAAGAAGCTTGTTGGCTGACCAATCTAGCCAAAGAAATTCAACTCAATCTTGATGACTCATAACCGAAAACCATCTGCATCGACAATCGTGGCGCTCTTGACCTTGCTTGCAGTGAGATCAGCCAAAACGGTTTTCGGACGAAACATATGGACTTGCGTCTACATTTCATCCGAGAGCTACATAAGGAGAAAATCATCCAACTCAAGTTTGTAACCAGCCAATCCAACCGAGCCAACTTCCTTACAAAGCTGGTAGGACAAATCGTCATTGTTCGCACGCTTCATTACCTCACTAGGGATTCACCAAATCCGTCTGCTTCTTGCTCAACTGCTCCAAGCACGGGAGGCTGTCAGATTACGGATCCTTCTGGTCAAGAAACCTTTGATGAGGCTTGTAAGTTGCCAGGGTCTTTTCTAAATCAAGCTGTCATGTCTACCAGTCCAGTCAGACTGATGTTTCTATTATACCTGCCCCACTGCCAAAGGGGTTGTATCGGTTACAACCCCCCGCGGTAACGTTGGCCAGAGGCGACCGAGGTTACATCGGTTGCCCAGACCGATTTTATGTCGGCCGGGCCCACCAATACATTAGAACAAAGGCATAATGTATCGGTGGGAGCCGCCGATGTAACATCGGTCTGGTAGACCGATGTTACATCGGTTGCCGCCACCGATCTAGCCGCGGGGGGTTGTAACCAATACAACCCCTTTGGCGGTGCCCCTCTACCATCCTTTTAGATGACGAACTGGTTGCAGACGCCTTGACCCAGGCTGGTTCAAGCCACAATACCGCCAGTCAGTCTGCCTAAGGGCAGCTGACCCTGCAGCGACGATATGGAAACGTCCGTCCCTCTCGTCGGCCGACCGGTACAGTCTGTACCCGCCTGCCGAAGATGAATTCTCCCTGGCCAGCTGGTAGAGTCTGTACCAGTCTCCTAACAAGCAGTGCTCCTTGGCGGCCCAGTACAATCCGTCCCTGCCTGCCGGGGAGGATTCCCCCTTGGCGGGCAGCGACCCCTGATGGAGCCTGACTTATGAGTAATAGATATATTACGAATAAGGATGGAAAGAAAGAAAGGAAACAGATGTATAAAAGAGAATGGAGATGCAAGATACAGGCTCTTTTATATACAGGAGAAACAAACTACAAGCTTGGGCTTGTTGTCAAGCCTGTTTGTCAGATTACGGATCCTTCTGGTCAAGAAACCTTTGATGAGGCTTGTAAGTTGCCAGGGTCTTTTCTAAATCCAGCTGTCATGTCTACCAGTCCAGTCAGACTGATGTTTCCATTATACCTGCCCCTCTACCATCCTTTTAGATGACGAACTGGTTGCAGACGCCTTGACCCAGGCTGGTTCAAGCCACGATACTGCCAGTCAGTCTGCCTAAGGGCAGCTGACCCTGCAGCGACAATATGGAAACCGCCAAGTAAGTCACAAAAGACTACTAGCCACTCTTGAGTATAAAATATGTTCTACCTTTGCTCACTCTGTCTTCCCTCGTGCACTTTCAACCATCAGAGATTACCCTATCATTGCACCACTGCTTTATATCCACTCTATTCTCAACTCTCCCTTCAAACCATCCCTGAGCAGTCTTACAGAACCAAGCAAACCCGTTCCAAACCTCTTATTCATCCTTTGACTTAGTTCATATCCCTTATCACACAGCGATCAGTCGAAGACCTCGTACCGACTTTTCTCCTTCTCATCCAGTCCTATTTCTCCTTGTCTTGCTCATTGAGCCTTTTCTTTTTCTTCTCATAAACACCTCGTGTTACACTCTTCATACTTGTTCACCATTGCAACCTATCCTCATACTTCCTTCATCATATTCCTGTTACATATTTTCTTTTCTCCAAGCGTGTATACGCCACTCGTCCTTATCACTTGTGTCTCTTCTCTTAGGTAAGAGCACACTTCGTTACCTTTCTTTTCTACTCTGTCGCACAGACACTTATGCAAATATCCTCTTAGTTCTTTGAATTCCAACACTGTTGTCAGGGACAATGATCCTGTAGTGCGTGTTACTCATAGCGTGGGTAACACCTGACTACAACACCCCCCCACTCAACGGCAAGCCCTGTTGGACCACGGCACCCTGGGCCTGGTGCAGAATGGGCGTCAACGGTTTTGTAAAGATGATGGCAAATTGAGATTTGGTTAAAACCCATCGTAAGCTGATCTGTTTTTGGTAATATGCCTGATTGCTGATGTAGAACTCTCGTTTGGCATGACGGACTTGTTTGTTAGAACCGTTGTTTGTACACACCTGGATCGCCGCTTGGTTGTCACATAACACGTCAACAATGAATTCAATCCCCAAGATATCGCAAACCAAGCTATGGATCCACAAACACTCCCTTACTCCAATACCCAGTGCCATGTATTCCGCGTGGGCGGTCGACAAAGCGATTGTGACCAGCCGGCGCGAGGTCCACGCCACAGGACAACCAAAACAGGAAACAATAAAACCGTGAGTGGACTGAGATTTTTTGCCCCCCCAACTGGCATCCACAAAACACATAAGAGGCGCTGATCCTTTTGACGGACAAAGCAACAGACATTGCGACCGGGTGTTGGCCAGATAGTTAATGAAATGGCGTAGGAAACGCCAATGACACGCGGAAGGGCTTTGGGAAAATTGAGCCAGGAAGTTCATGGCAAACGCAATGTTGGGTCGCGTCGCAACGGCCAAATAGTTTAAACAGCCGATGGCATGTAAGTAACCACTAGGGTCTACTCCAACACCCTTGTTTGTCTCCGGTAACGGTTCACTTGGAAAGGGTGCCCTTGCAGTATCCGTCCCGTCCCACTGCTCCTCAAGTATCTCGTTGACCAATCCTGGCTGAGTTAAGCGGAATCCGTTGGGCGTTCAATTGATGGATAGGCCTACAATCGACTCAAGCCCCTCCAACCACTTTATCTTGATTGAGGATTTCAACGTCACTTCCAGCCGCCGGATTGTTTCTTTGTCTGAGCCCGTGACAATTCCGTTGTCCACGTGGACCCAGATTACCGCTGGGGTACGTTTATTTTTGAGACAATAAATGGATGTGTCATATTGGGAAGACTCATATCCCGCGCTTTGCAACAGTCCGGACAAGTGCTGCCACCAGCATCTCCCCACTTGCCTCGTTCCATACAGCGCTTTCTTCAGTCAACACGCGTGTCCTGGCGGAACATCCAAACCTTCCGGCGCTGTGACCCAGACCTCCTCGTTGACTGGTGAATTTAAATAAGCCGCAACAACATCAAACAAGTGTACTTGCCAATTGAAACAGGCGGCAATTGTCAAGATGAGTTGCATGGAGATAAAGGTGGCCGTCGGGGAAAATGTCTTATCGAAGTGTTCCCCTTTAATTTGGGAGTAACCCTTTGCAACATACCGCGCTTTAAACCGTTGGATTTCACCTGCATCATGGAATTTCTTCGCAAAAACCCAACGCGCCCCTAACACCCTTGTGTTGTCCAGTATCAGCTCCACCTCCCAAACGCCCAATTCCTGGAGATTGCGTAACTCCTCCTTGATCGCCGCCTCTTTACCCTTCAATGCTTGCTTGACTGTACAAGGCACCAAATGGTCAGTTGGTTGAGATAGCAGAGCATCCACTAGAAGCTCCTGATTCTCAACTGTTATCTCGTCAGAGAAGTCACCCAAGCGGAACCAATTTAAAATATATGATAGATCATGTTTTGTGACCTCCGCGTCCGGTTTGACGGTGGTAAGCGGTAAATCTGGTGCAATAAGCTGGTGTTTCATTTTGTTGGAAATTGTCGTATCTAACACCGGGACCAGGTTTTTATCCTCTAGATCCAACCATCGTACAAGTGCAGAGTCAACGAAGTCGTCAGCCGCCGGAACCCAAAACGTCCACCCCTTACTATCCGCCAAATACCCTACCATCCGCCCCTCATACGCACGGTTGTCCAGCTTTTTCCGGAGCTCCTCCGGTATGTGAACGTAGCCGGTGCTTCCGAATGGTTTGAATCTCTCAAAATTCGGCTTCTGTTTGTGCATGGCTTCGAAAGGAGACACGTCGCCGCTGGCTTTGTTCAGGATTTGATTCAACAAAGTGCCTGCGTAATGGAAAGCATGACCCCAGAACCGACGGTCAAGGCCACTGTCCAACAGCAGTGTTTGGCCCATCTCCTGGAGCGTTTGATTGAACCATTCAATAACACCGTTTTGAAAATGGTGATAAGGAATTGAACGTTCCGTCTTGATACCCTTCTCCTTCAAGAATTTTGCCAGGAATAAAGAAATAAATTCCCCCCCATTTTCTGACCGTAGTATTTTCACTTTCCCCCCGTGCTATTTTCCATGCAATTAATGAAATTGATAATGAGCTGTGCAGGCTCTGATTACTTCGCAATGACTTTGACTTTGTTGAAACCTGTTGCTGAGTCTCTGAAGGTGAGTATGCATTTGCCACCGCCGAAGACTTCTGTTTCAAAAGGGCCAATCAAATCCACGTTCAACACCTCCAATTGCTCCAACTTTTGCTTCTCACTACCAAGTGTTGGAATTGCTTTGCTCTTAGCAATCCAACATGAAGCGCAATGGATTTTTCCTGGGGGCAGAGATGTAGGCAAACCCTTGCCTACTTTCAAACTTATCATTTTGCGCAGATTTCGCAAGCTGATATGACCAAAGCGTTTGTGAAGAAATGAGAGCAGTTTCTCTGCTTCAGTCAGATGCGGAGCAGCCCATTCTATTGGGTGTGGTTCTGGCACGGCAACAGGGAACAACTTGTTTATATCAATTGGTGTGGTAGAAGTGTTATAAAATGAAGGACAAGGGCCAACATTAGCATTAAGAGAAAAGACAGGAGTGGCCTGTAGAGGCCGAGGTAGAGACCACTTGTGTCCAGGGCGATTGAAAGGGATACGTAACCAGGGAAGTGCATTAGAATATAACAAAAAGGAGCTATCAAGAGGGTTGTAAGAGAAAGGAACCCCTTGAAAGCATAGAGCTGCCGGTGAAATTAGGGTGACATTTTGCGCATGTGCAGTAGAGCACATCAGTGATCTCCACCGGCGTTCCATGAGGACCAATAAAACAAAGGTGCCCGCGCGCTGTAACATGTTGAGTGTTACCATCAGTTGCTACTCTCAAAGGTATGGGGATGGGCAGGACAGTAAGGTTAAACAGTACTGACTTATCACCAGTCAGATGGTGAGGGGCGCCACTATCAAAAAAGCGTCTCCTGCGGGTTAACATCAGCCGCAGGGGCACCATTAAAGCTTGCATTGAGGAAAGTTGGCTCCTCCTCTACAAACCTGTCATCCATGGCGGCGGCGCAGGCAAGGGTTATTGAGCTGGTGGGCAAGACGTAGAACTTTGGGGATGATCAGTGTGTTGTTGGCCCAGAGGCAGCAAGTTGGGGTTGTTGGCGTAGCTGGATCCAAGTGGGGCATAGTACTGTGTCATACTGTGAGAAGCTCCGCTCGGTGCCATGCCGGGTGGTGGAGGGAGCACGTTGGTTGCCATGTTGTACTGTTGCTGAGCAGGGCCGCGTTGTTGTTGGTACTGGTTTCTGGCAAGTCAAGGAGCTGCCGGCACGGTTGCATTGCATTGGCCAATCATGTGGTTGGAAGAGCCGCACCGGAAACATCGCCGGTTCGCAGTGCTGCTTGTAGTCGTGGCGGCTGGACGAGCCGCATCAGCGGTGACATAGACATTGTTGTTGCTGCTGATGACTGATTTTTCCCTGAATTGGTGATCTGACGCATACTGGTGAGGGGCTGGGACTTGCGTTGCTGCATTGACTTATGGTGGGGCCATGGGTTTGTCTTCAAGACCTTGCACCGCGCGGAATTGAAGAATGGCGGCAGAACAAATCTTCCATGTTTTCTCAAACGAGATTGGTTGATAGCCGTCCGCAACCATTGCCGCGTCAATGCGCCGGTCAAACTCTGCGCGCAGTGGGGTTCCTTGGGAAATGGTGCCATGAAGCATGAGGGGACCGACGGTATCGATGTCGATCCAGACGTCCATATCCAAAAGCTCTTTGAGAATCCGTTTGTACCGGGTGGCAACTACAGCCGGATTGCAGTGCATGTCGACGGGGATCCAGGAGAGTTCCTGCCACTTTCAAATCATATGGGCTTCGCTGAAGGTGGTGAAGCGACTCCTCAATGAACTCATCATAGCGAACACATGTGGTTGAGTCCAGAGTTCGTCGGCAAGGGTAGGGTCGACTACACGTAGTAAGATCCGTTTGGCCATTTTCTCAAGGATAGGCCGAACACAAGGGACTTGGTAATAGTGCCGGTCTTCCAAGATGTCCTGCGAAATCATTTCAATTGCGCAGAACCATTCCCTGAAGTTAGACCCATCCGAACGTAGAATGCCCAAGGATTTGACGTGATTAACGGCGCCGTCCACTAGGCCGGAGAGATCCTTCTCAGCTTTGATTCTGGCTTGGTCCTCCGCCTCAGAAATGGGTCCTCCAGGCGGCGGCGGCGGTGCCGGTGGGCCGCCATGAAAGTGAGAACGATTGTGGGGCGGAGGAGGAGGAGGCGGGGGTGGTGCCGCAAACCCAGGGCTTTCTTGATGGAGAGGACGGTTAACCCGGGTACGCCTATGTGAATTGTCAACATTGACAAAACCGCTATTCCCGTAGTTTCCCGAGTCGATGGAATGCGCTCGTGGGGGAAGTTGGCGTCCATCTACACAATGATCTTGTTGATGAAGGGGCATACGGCTTGGGGGTATGGCAGTGTTCTCAGGGCTGTTGGGAGAACAATCCTTGGTAGATCTAGGCGTGGTGGCATTGGCAGGGCGAGTGGGAGGAGTACGCTGGAGAGACATGGTAAGGGAAGGTGGGAAAAATAGGAAATGGAAGAGGATGAAACGGAGGACTGGCAGGGGATATAAGATAGAGAAAAATAGGGATGATAAAGGCAAAGAGGGGGAGAATACTGGCGATATAAGTAGCAAAAATTTGGACAGAGTATTGAACACACAGTTTGTTGTAAGACTCAAAAGCGTAAGTTAATACCTTTTGCTTAATGGAGAAGGGGAATAAGGAGGTGCAAGCTCTGCCCTTCTATACTATCAGAACAACAAGACCACCAAGATTGCTTGGCAGTTTACTTATAGTGATAGGACTCGTCTGGTTCAGATGACTGCGGAATGTAAGGTATGTATATGGTTGATGATGGATGTTGTTGATGATACTAGATGATGTTGACTATGACTGATGATGTTGACTATGGATGATGATGTTGACTATGACTGATGATGTTGTTACTATGTGTAGAAGGGTAATGGATGAGTGTTACGGGTTATGAGTGTCAATACAACTAGTAGGTGATGATGATAAGGGTGTATGTATATGATGAAGATGTGTTAAGATGACAAGGGTTGGGAGCTGACGCTACTACCAAGGATGGATGATGATGAAGGTAATGAGTTCTGGGAGCTGAAGCTACTACCAAGGATGGATGATGATGAAGGTAATGAGGTCTGGGAGCTGACGCTACTACCAGGGATGGATGATGATGAAGGTAATGAGTTCTGGGAGCTGACGCTACTACCAGGGATGGATGATGATGATGATGGTGATGTCTGGGAGCTGACGCTACAACCAAGGATGGATGAAGATGATAATGATGATGGTTTGTAGTGCGAAATGAGTTTTGGGAGCTGACGCTACTACCAAGGATGGGTCAAAATGAGTTGTTATGGGTAAATGATGATGTTGTTATTGTTGATGATGATTCCTTCAAACCTCAATATTGGGGGACTTATAATGAGGAGTGACCAGTGTTAATATACTATGGTGGATAGTGAACAATATCTGTGGATGATGAGTGAAGTGATGATATATTCTGATGGTAGAATCTGGTGAGGAAGGGGGGGGGAAACACCTGGAGGAGAGCCTCTTTTATATTGAAATCCTGACAAATGGGGGGTGGTCAACTTGTGGTTGGAACAATTGGTCATGGAACACAGTGGAACAACAATTGATGACTAATCACAGCTGACATGTGGTTGATGGAAACAAATGGAACAATGGAACAAGTGAAATGTGTGTGACTTGTGATTCTGAACCTGATGGAACTTTCCATGCTACTATGGGCCTAAGTTGGGTGGAATATCCTAGAAAAAGGGGTTACCAGTGCCCAGTGGTTGAGTTGTGGTTGTGGTTTTTGTGTGACTACCCTGTGAAAGTGCCATGTAACTGTGGGAAACTGGAATAAACTCGGGTCTAGGAACTAATAATGGCCATAACTATTGATCCAGGCATGTAACAAAGATTCCATGAGTTGTTCCCTAGGATCAATTTGCCTGAAGAATGTGTTTCTAAAAGAAACTATGGGATTTTGAGGGTTTTGTATTTTGCCAACTGTAGTAGGGATTAAGGTTTAGGTGACGGAGTATGTTGATTTGTTGATACTTTGAGATCCGGTTGAATGGTGATAAATCTGTGAGTTGTGTTCTAGAGTGAATTTTGCCGTAGATTCTGATTCTTCAATAATATCTGAGGATTTCTGAGTGGATATAAGAGAAAAAAAATGCAAAAGGGAAAAGAGATAGAAAAGAAATAAGAGAAATATAAGAGAAAATTGATGAGAAAACTGAGAAGGAAAAAATTGAAAATTTGTGTCATATTTGGAACACCACATCCTCTCCCAACTTATTGTCTGTCCCCAGACAATCCATCCTGAGTGTGGCCCAATCTTAAGTCTTGATAAAACTATTGGTACAGTTGAAGAAGAGTTTCCGCAGTCCCTGTTTTGTGTGTTTTACTGATTTTCTGGGTGTTTTTGATGGTTTACTGAGTTTCTTGATGTTTTGTTGTCTTTTCTGATTTTATCTGACTGTTTTCAGGGTTTTTATGAGTTTGCAGGTTGATACTGATCCAGAAATTGATGAGTGGAAGCCTGAATCCTAGTGAATTGCCCGTGTATGCTGAGTATTCTGCGCCTGAGCTAGTTTGATGACATGCGGTACAGCTTTGGGGGTCCCTCCCCCAACTTCTTTTAAATGAGTTTTGGTTAGGGTTTTTTGTATGCTAATACCCAGAGGTCTTGACGGTGTTTCAGAATAAACAAGGTTTATCTGTCACAAGGGGAGTATCCTCCCCCAACTTAAAAGTTGTGAGTTTTAGTTAAATTTTGTGATTTTGACCTTCAAACCTTATTTTTAGGATTTTTTGAAATTTCGAATATTTTTGAGATTTTCAGGGTTTTGAGTTTTTCGGGGGTTTCGGGGTGCTGCGCGCAGTCCGCAGTATTCCACAGCTGTTGACGTCGCGTCGACGTGTGTCTGGTCCGTGTCTTGGCTGCGTACCTTGATTTGGTTGGGCCCGGGTACTCGCTTTGTGGACGGGCCTTGGGCTTTTATTGTTCTGCTGGCCCGGTGCGTGTCTGGTTTGGTGGGTGCCGGGGTGAGATTTGGGTGGACGCAGGTAGAACGTCGCTGCGGCGCAACCCCCGCTTACGTGTGCCCTCCGGTCCGGACTTGGGCTCACCTGCGGCTCTGGAGCGGCCTGTCAGCTGTCAGATGTCGGGCTATACCTTCAGCCACCTTCAAATCGACCCATCGGCGTACTCGACCGGCTACACTCCTCAGATCTGGTAAGTCTCTCTTCTTCTCGTCCCTTTTTCTTGTTTCCATATGAGATTTTCCACTAATTCCCATTTATTTTTCTTCCAAATGACAGCCGTACCATCATGCTAGACGGTCTTCTTGTGCGTCGATTGGGTTGGTTGATCTCTTCAGCAGCCAAACACCGAGCTCTCGGCCCTTCCATTGCCTCCAGAGTCGGCCGATTCCCGCGTACAGGCATTGGGCCCTTCAGTACTCGACCTTTCCTGACCTCAGCTCAACCCGCTCTTCCCAGCTTCTACCCACGACTTCCATTGGGTATAAGTATTGGCCGAAACGCCGTATTTCCCTCCTTCCTTCAGCAGCTTCCTGCCTCCCTTCGTATGACCGTTATCCGTGCCACTAAAGCTGTTAGAAAATCTTCCCCTTATCCTTATCAATCAACCCTTAGTCAATCCTATTGCCGCCGAAGCCGCGCCTCCTCCGGTATGAGCTCTCCCCAAGAGGTTAAACCCGCCATTTCTGCCTATGGTAATTCCTCCTCCGATGTTACTTCCGCCGCTTCTAATGCGCGTTCTACGCCCGCTCCTCTTTTCCGCCTGCCCACCCATCATCATTTTGATGTGGGTGGGGTTCCAACTACTCCCGTTTCCCTTACTGCTGCTGCTCTGGCCCCTGTCCTTGAGGACATTTATTTTGACTCCAACGGGGTCCTTTTTTGCAATGGCATTGCCATAGTCAACCAGCACGGTTCCATCATTCGTTGCCCTATAGCCAAGCGTCCTTTACCGGTTTTTTGCCCCACCTTTGTTGATCCGGAAACATCGGTATGTTTTCTCTCCTTTTATCCTTCTTCTTTCCCAGCAGCTGACCATCCTCGATACTCCAGGTACTTTGTACCAATAGAGCGGTGATTGGTCAAAACGCCCATTGGATTGCGCCGCCGTTCTTTGACCCCCTCCCAGCTTTTATCGAATCTAGGCCCCACGCCACTGTAAGTAGTGTTCCTGCTTGGTCTTGCTCTCTCCTTTCTTGAGTTGCTGACAGCCATTCATTTTGTCAGCTTGCTACTATGACAGAGCCAACCTGACAAAGGTAACATAAAAAGAGACATTATTACTACAATATTAAGACCCATTTATATGACTAATGATGTACAAAAAAACTCAGTTTACTTATTTTTATCCAATAAGCTTAGCAAAGTCCTGGCACCATAAAAATTAGTAATTAATTAAAATAATAACTACTTTTTACAAAAATAATAAATAACTTCTAAACCTTGAGGATAACTTAAAATATTATGTCATATTCTGAATCCTCATGCAAATTAATGTAGGGTCCCTCACTGGAAGTACCCCTAAATTCCTACTCCTTCACCTTGAACCAATTACCCGTAAGAATTGGCCACAAACATATGTCACACGAACATTACACACGTATGTACTTGTTATATATGCATACTATATGTGAAATGACCAATTATGGACTTATAATTGAGGTGTTGTGTATAGTTTGGGAGTTAGGCCCAATTGGGGTTTAATCCTCCAACCCCGCGCGTGGATTATATAATCTAATTGGAAATTGGCCAAATGCGTGGAAATAGCTAATCCCCTAGTTACCACACGTGTACAAGTGTAACTAGGGTACTAGTAGATTCTACGTGGTTTATTTACAAGGTTTCATTAATAAAAACCTTGAATACATAAGAGTAACATAGCTAGCGTGGCCTTTGATGATTGGCCATAGCCATTTGTGGCCCATTTGCGTCATTTGTGGCCCATTTCAGATACAAATACACGTCAGTGTTGCTATGTACCTTAGTTACAATGACCAAATAGGTTATTAAGGTCATTATAAACACTTGTGACGCTGAAATAATGATCAGCAGTGCCATTGGGATGAGCCTTGTTAGTGCCAATCTCCCAAATTGGCCACATTGCGCTGAAATATAGCAACTACACGCACACAGGCAAGAAAGGTCCTCTACTATGAGTGAAAATAGTATATATAGAGCCCTCTTTCCACGCCAAATGTTGTTCATCATCATCAATTATTATTACAGTCAATCAGTTACGCCGTGTCCTGTCCTTATTTCAGTTACTCTGCCCTGTTTGCCTGTTTTATCCTTGGTGTTCTTATTAAATCAACCATCCTACGTGACCAGCTCCTGCGCAGAAACCATCCAATCTACCCAGCAGCTCTACTTCACCCCCCTACGTGGCTTTTTGGCTTAAAAGAAGCAATAGTGAGTACTTCTTTTATCCTTCTGTCCCCATTCTGGTTCCTTAATTGGAAAAGCACTTTGGTACCACCTTCTGTTACGCAGAAACCCATTGTTTGCTTAATCAGATACCACCCTGCTTAGCAGATCTCTGATTTAGAGGGCACCTACAAACACCCCTGCGCCAGCAGGCCCCTCTATAAAAAAGAATTATATTCTTTTTATTTCTTTCTTTACTACTTTTCTACGTGAAAATACCCCACTCTACCCATCCTTTGCACTCTTATCACCTTGTGTAGCTAAAAGGTACTAGCCCTTGGCATCACAGAGGCTGACAAAAGGGGGGGTGTTGAAACCTCTGTAACATCCGGTTCCTCTGGTCTTGACATGTCTAGCTCAAACAGCTTTGTCAAATGTGCCCGCTAGATTCCTGCCTCCAATCAACCTTCCGGATGTTAGCCTTTTTAAACTCCTAGTATACGCTCAAACCACCTTTTCTCTTGCTCGGTCTCATGAAGTGTTTTCCCTTCTTTCTCATCACCACGCTTTGACCAATGACGCCTTCAGCACGGCCTCCTCAACATACTGCTTGTTGCCAACAGCTCAGCCTTGTCACTCGTCAGCTCTCCTCACTTGTCAGCCTTAAATACAACTTGTCTTTTTCATCTCTCAGTCCTTCCCTTTGGGAACTCAACATCTTCATCACTCAATAGTCAGGAAACATCATTTATCTCTCCTCTGACCCAGTTCCTCTACCCCCGTTGACACTCTTCCTTGTCTTCGACCTACTTCCCTTCCCGTTGACATACGTTATACATCACTGTCTTCAACTCCACCATTTCCTTTTTAAATCATCGCGCTTAAATCGCACCTCTCTCAATCTGCCATCAGCTCAAACCTCAAAGCCCGTATGTATTCATCTTTGGTCTTTGCCTCAAGTTGCTTATTGGTTGATTAACCCTTCTTTTCTTCTTAGTCCTTTTTTCTTCTTATCTTTGTTCCAGTCCTGTTTTCTTCTCTTTCTTTGTTGTGTTTGCCTTCAGGTACTTTTCTTTCTTTTTTATTTTTTTTCTCTTTTTTTTGTTAGTGTCTTATGAAATGTCACTCCCTTCAGTTTCTCAAACTCTTATAGTGGCAACATCCCTCATTGTCAAAAAATATTTTCTGCCGTCCACCGAGTCAACTTGGAAAGGGCCAATGAGATCTACCGCCAGAATGTCCATTTTTCCAATTTCCCAATGGGTGCTGGGTAGTGGGTTGATGTGGGTGCTCTTGCTGATGGCGCAGACGGGACAGTGAATCTTCCCGGCTGGAAATTGGTCCGGTAGTCCAGATCCAAGTTTGTCCTTGATTATTCGTTGAATGTGCTGCAAACCTGCATGTCCAAACAACCTGTGATAACATAATAGAGCAACTTCATCTTTAGTTAAAGTTTCTGGTTTCCACTTATACCCCGGCGTATCCATTACCGGTTGGTTATAATACTCCGCTAGCTCATCAGGGGACAGTGTACAGTCAGTAGTAACAGGTTTCTGAACTTGGGACTTTTTATTGGCAGGAGAAACATCATCAACAACATCAAGCGATTTGACAGGCATAGGCATAACAGGGTCATTGGGTACAAAGGAAGATAGATAATCAGATGGGGAAGAGGAAAGCAATGGAATATCTGCAGCATTCATGGAAGTGTGGAAGATTTGAAAAAGTGGTCGGCCATTGCTTGACGGGTCATCAGAGGGAATAAACGGATGGGGCAAGATCCAACAATTTTGTTTGGATTAGAAAAGGGCAGGTAAATATGGGGCTACTGTTAGAGATAAACACAACAAAAGAGTCTGTGTGATTTTCATATGATACCAATGCATTAGCCTTGCGCAGTGCCGCCATAGATATGAGAGTGGCTTTAGCCTGCTCACAATAGAGAACTCGGCGTAACACCACGATGATGCCATTCGTCAGTGCAAATTTCAAGTCTCCAATACCGGAGATGAAAGAGTTGGCTCTGTTGGTAGCTACGGACACAGGGATTGGTTTAGGAAGGGAACAAAAATGATGCAGAAAGGACTTAGAACCGGTGAAGCCATGGGAAGCCCCGGTGTGGAACTACTCTTGGTGGAGAATAGAGCTTGAGAGGGATGTGTGCTTGAAGGGCTGCCTCTCTGTATAGCTGGGAGAGTTGAGTAAAACAAGAACAAGAGTGTGGACTCTTGCAGAATAATGGTGGCTGATGAGTATTTTTAGATATCTTTGGTGGGTGGTGGTTCTGTGGTAATGATTTATAATGCTGACTACTCTTCTGACAGAGTCATGTAACACCCTTTTGTGTACCCAGGGAAGCTGACAGTAATGTGTATATGGTGGTAAGTATTGACCAGAGCCAAGTAGCACTCTTATGACTACTCAGGGAAGCTGATGATATACTTATAAATTTTACTTGGGACCAGGGATGAGTACTGACAAATGATGTGGGGAGACAATCTGATGAAGAAGGAAAAATGAGCGGGGAAAACAGGCTCTTTATATAGGCAAACATGAAGAATGGGGAGATGGCCAGCTTGTGGGAGGATCAACAAAGGATCAGTAAGGATTTGTGGGAGAGGAACAGAATGGAAAGGTGTGGAAGACAGATCAATGCAGCTCATCAACAGATGTGTGAGAAAAAGAAACAGATCAGTCAGACAGGAAAAGAGAAAACTTCTGAATAGTGTGGGAAACTAATATTACAAATGAGTCATGGAATATTCTGAGGGGGTGTAGAATTTTCAAAAGTATAATTTGCAAGGCTGAAGCCTTGCAAAGTCCTTCTACTGTAAATTTACAGCTCCAAGAGACAGAGCATATTTTTACGTTGGATGCTTTACACACATACCCATGCAATTCAAAGCCCTGCAAAAAATGTGGTGTAAAACCACCTCACTACGCTAAAAACTGCAAATTTCCAAAGGTTTTTTTGCCCATGATTCGCTGCGCAATGAAAATACCATGCCAAAAGCCACTTCTGAGCCCAGAACACCAATTTTGCAGGGCTTTGACTTTTACAAAGTCAACACGCACAGAAAGGTAGTTTAGAAAATTCCACAAGACCACCCAACAAAAAACAAATTTGCAATCCAATGATCTGATTTTGCAAGAGATCACGTGATCAACCCATCTTTAATTGTCAGCCTCTGTGATGCCAAGGGCTAGTACCTTTTAGCTACACAAGGTGATAAGAGTGCAAAGGATGGGTAGAGTGGGGTATTTTCACGTAGAAAAGTAGTAAAGAAAGAAATAAAAAGAATATAATTCTTTTTTATAGAGGGGCCTGCTGGCGCAGGGGTGTTTGTAGGTGCCCTCTAAATCAGAGATCTGCTAAGCAGGGTGGTATCTGATTAAGCAAACAATGGGTTTCTGCGTAACAGAAGGTGGTACCAAAGTGCTTTTCCAATTAAGGAACCAGAATGGGGACAGAAGGATAAAAGAAGTACTCACTATTGCTTCTTTTAAGCCAAAAAGCCACGTAGGGGGGTGAAGTAGAGCTGCTGGGTAGATTGATAGGGTTCTGCTCAGGAGCTGGACACGTAGGTTGGTTGATTTAAAGAGAACACCACGGATAAAACAGGCAAAACAGGGCAGAGTAACTGAAATAAGGACAGGACACGGCGTAACTGATTGACTGTAATAATAATTGATGATGATGAACAACATTTGGCGTGGAAAGAGGGCTCTATATATACTATTTTCACTCATAGTAGAGGACCTTTCTTGCCTGTGTGCGTGTAGTTGCTATATTTCAGCGCAATGTGGCCAATTTGGGAGATTGGCACTAACAAGGCTCGTCCCAATGGCACTGCTGATCATTATTTCAGCGTCACAAGTGTTTATAATGACCTTAATAACCTATTTGGTCATTGTAACTAAGGTACATAGCAACACTGACGTGTATTTGTATCTGAAATGGGCCACAAATGACGCAAATGGGCCACAAATGGCTATGGCCAATCATCAAAGGCCACGCTGGCTATGTTACTCTTATGTATTCAAGGTTTTTATTAATGAAACCTTGTAAATAAACCACGTAGAATCTACTAGTACCCTAGTTACACCTGTACATGTGTGGTAACTAGGGGATTAGCTGTTTCCACGCATTTGGCCAATTTCCAATTAGATTATATAATCCACGCGCGGGGTTGGAGGATTAAACCCCAATTGGGCCTAACTCCTAAACTATACACAACACCTCAATTATAAGTCCATAATTGGACATTTCACATATGGTATGTATATATAACAAGTACATACGTGTGTAATGTCATCTGTGACACATAAGTGTGGCCAATTCTTACGGGTAATTGGTTCAAGGTGAAGGAGTAGGAATTCAGGGGTACTTCCAGTGAGGGACCCTACATTAATTTGCATGAGGATTCAGAATATGACATAATATTCTAAGTTATCCTCAAGGTTTAGAAGTTATTTAGTATTTTTGTAAAAAGTAGTTATTATTTTAATTTATTACTTATTTTTATGGTGCCAGGACTTTGCTAAGCTTATTGGATAAAAATAAGTAAACTGAGTTTTTTGTACATTATTAGTCATATAAATGGGTCTTAATATTGTGGTAATAATGTCTCTTTTTATGTTACTTTTGTCAGGTTGGCTCTGACATAGTAGCAAGCTGACATTAATGGCTATTGCTTCCCTTTCTTAGACACCCTTTTGTTCCTGCACTCAGGCCCACAAGTCAGAACAGGAACAGGGAGAAAATGAGAATCTCCAATTCTTTGGGTAGCGGCAAAACCACCGCCGCTTTAATGGGTGTCTCCATGATTTTCAGCCATTGAAACGTTAGCACACTTTGCTTGGGCTGCCAACATTGACCGCTCGGACAAAGCATTCCAAGCGGTAATTGACTAACTCTGGTCCAGCCGGTCAAGCAGGTCGCACCGCTTGACCGGTCACCCAGCTCACCGGTCAAACAGGCATGTTTGACCAGTGTGCCAGTCGAACAGGTCTCTTTTACCGGTGAGTGCCTAGGTCAAATAAGGAGCTCTGTCCCTTGCTTTCTCAATCACCCAGCATTGACTGGTACCAATCTTCCAGCTGGGTCACCCAGCTTGATGACTGGTACCAGTTGCCGAGCTGGGTGACCCCGCTTGGCGACTTCTACCAGTCATTGAGCTGGGTGACCCCGCTCAATGACTAGTACCATTCATCGAGCTGGGTGACCCCGCTCGGCAACTGGTACTAGTCGCCAAGCTGTGTCACCCAGCTTGGCGACTGTTACCAATCATTGAGCTGGGTGACCCCGCTCAACGACTGGTACCAGTTGCTGAGCACCCCGCTCGGCGACTGGTATTAGTTGCCGGCCTGGGTGACCCGGCTCAATGACTGGTCATAGTCATTGAGCGGGGTAACCCAGCTGATCAATGACTGGTACCAGTCGCCGAGCTGGGTGACCCCGCTCAGCGACTGGTACTAGTCCTCAAGCAGGATCACCCAGCTTGGCAACTAGTACCAGTCGCCGAGCGGGGTCACCCAGCTCGGCAACTAGTACCAGTCGCCGAGCAGGGTCACCCAGCTCGTCAACTAGTACCAGTCGCCAAGTGGGGTCACCCAGCTCGGCAACTAGTACCAGTCGCTGAGCGGGGCCACCCAGCTCGGCAACTAGTACCAGTCGCTGAGCGGGGTCACCCAGCTCGGCAACTGGTACCAGTCATTGAGCCGGGTCACCCAGCTCAAAGATTGGTACCAGTCATTCAGCTGGGTGACCCAGCTTGGCAAAGTCATTGAGCTGGGTGACCCAGCTTGGTGACAAGTACCAGTCATCAAGCTCTAGCTCAATGACTGCCAAGCTTGATTGCTGGTATCCCGTCCTTGAGCTGGGTGACACAGCTTGGCAACTGGCCGCAAACCAGTCATCAAGCTGGGTGAGCCAACTCGATGACTGGGTACAAAACGTTGATACTGGTACATACCGGTACACTTGATCCCTTGTATTTTTCTATTTACATCTGGGTTGGTATTTTACTGCACTGTACCAAATTAAATTTTATGTTATGTAGCCCTGTAAAAGTGATCCCTTGTATTTTTGCATTTAATTCCAGGTTTGTGTTTTATTGCAAGGTTATGTTACAAAACATGTAAACACAGCTGTGTAAAACTGTATAGGAAAGCATTTGGTTTGCAAATTACCATTGCATATTTTTTGAGGCTTCCATTTGCAAGGCCTACCATGTAAGGTAAGCCCTGCAAAATTATCACTACCACAGCTTCTATGTAATTTTCCTGGACATCCACTTTGCAAGGCTTATGCCTTGGAAAAAATACTTTTGGAAATTCTCCTACCCGATATTCTGAGAAGGAGGGCCTAAAGTATAAGTGAAAATCCTCAGAGGAGGTCTATTCTGGTTGAGGGCCAATTTGTGGTATTTGAATATTGGTGAAATCCCTGTGATATTGTTGTGATTGTGTATATGAACTCTGAATATTGATTTAAACCCTGGGGTAACCTTGTGATTCCTCTGTAATTTGATGTTGATCCATGGGTTATTCAACATTTAATACCTGTGTACATATGGCCTAGAGAAGGGATGGCATACCACACCGGTATCAAAAATAGCGGGGTTACTTACCAGATCTTCCCCAATGGCCATGGAATTGAAATTGAGGTCATCCAGGTCGTCGGGGAGACCATGGACCTCTACTGCCTGCGCAGACACCGTGTTGCTTGACGCAGAAGCCGCGGCCGGACCCTTTTGACTAGATGGGTGTGCCGCAGATTGACTGTACCTGGGCCGGTACTACTTGGCTAGGCGGCGGGCCTGCTGCTGGTTGGAATTGGGGATTGGCGGAGCATGTTGTTGGGAAAAATTGGGTAACCTACTGGATGTCACTTGTAACCCGCTCGGAATGTGAGCCTGGGCCTCTACGGTGGCAGCAGGACACAAGGATATGGGGGGCAACTCAATGAATTTCAAGGGAAAGAATGACAAGAAGATGTAAGATGAGGACTTAATGAATGATAAACAAGCTCTATGAAGCTTAAGATGATAATCAAGGTTGAAACCTTGCTTCTCTGACCCTAGGAGGGGAGGAATGATGCTCAATCCAAGAAAGGAGAGGGAGTAGCGGAGTATTCTCTACGCCTCCTCTGTTAAGTAACAAGAGGGTGAAGCTGCTCTTCAGCAGTCCTATTTTTTAGGCTAAAAGAAACTAGCCAAGGCTTTTAAGGGAAAACCTGGGTGGGAATGATAACTTAGAAGCCCACTAAAAAGCAATGAAATATGCTGATAACTTCTATGAAGAAGTGCCTCTGATGAATGATGATGATGAAGAGGAAAGGTTATGATCAAAAGATCAGAAGAATAAAATTAGAGAGCAGTATGTAAGAGTAGTGATGAATTATTCAACAACAGGTGACCCCAAATGACCACTAAGAAGTGAGGAAATGGGAGGACCTTTAGGTTGTTGAGTAATGATAAAACCTCTGGAGTAATGCTCTAAAAATTATTGTTCTGGTTGGATGATCTGATCTTGTTCTTCCTTCAGCCATGTGGAAGATGAACTCAGAAGATCAAATTGAATATATGCAAAGTGCAAAACCATGTGCAAAACCTTGAAGATAAAAAGGGATTATATTTACAAGTGAAATAACTTATAAGTGATTTAATCTTAAATAATTATTCCTCATTTCTGCGGAATAACACAACACAACTATGGCACATTTAATATATTAAATTGAAGCTGTAATATCATGGATTATGAGTAAGGCACTGTTGAAGCCTTTTGGGCAACAGTGTTGTCTCTAAGGCTGACACTCCCTACCACTAAAAGAGGGTGTGTTCTCTTAGAGAATACAGTCTAGAGGGTTCTTTTGTCACTCCTAAATTGTCTCAGCAGTACAGAAGCTTCAGGGATGTCTTTTTCCAAGAGCCATTCATCCTGGTCAGCTCCAAAACCTTTATATCTGGCTAAGTACATCTTCACATCTCTATTATCTACTCTAAGTCTTTTCTCTCTGAGGATTTTGTGGATGACTTTTGATTTAGGGGGTTTTTCCAGGGGGGGGATGACTACTTGAACTTGTTGTCTCAGTGGAAATCTAGATGGATCAGGTTTGTTGTAAGGTTTAATCAGGCTTACTGGAAAAGTGGGGTGTTTTCTACTGAATTCTCCTGTGAGGAGTACTTCTACTGCATTCTTGCCATGTAGTTTCTTAATGACAAATGGGCCAGCAAAGGAGTCTCTCATTTTCTTTGGTCCAGCTAAGTTGGTGAAGTTTGCTGTGGAGATGAGGACTTGGTCTCCAATCTGGAATTCAGGTTCTTTGTGGTATCCCACCTTTCTTTATTGTAAGCAACAGAGTCTTTAATGCACTGCTCTGCATGTAACCTGGCTTTCTCAAAGATTTTTCCATAGGTTCCAGCTGTGGGGTGGATATCTACTGCATCTTTCCTGATAAAGTCTTTAGGTAGATTTGGTAACCAGCCTTTTTCAAGGATAGCAGGAGCTTTACCTGTGGTGGAGTGTATGCTAGTGCTATAGGCTAGTTCAAGGATGGGGAGGAGGGAAACCCAGTCGTGAGTGTATCCATCATTATCCTTGAATTCAAGCCCATAAGCACAGAACCTTCTGACCATATCTTCCAGAGTCTGGATCATCCTCTCAGCCAGGCCATCTGTTTGGGGATGATAAGCTGTAGAGAATGCTAATTTAGTCCCCAACATGCAGTGGAGGCTTCTCCAGAATTCAGACGTGAATTTGGGATCTCTGTCAGAGATAATGATCTTTGGTATGCCTGTCCTAGGCATCACTCTGTTCCAGAACAAGATTGCTGTATCCATGGCAGAGTCTTCTTTGAAGCAAGGCACAAAGATAGGGGTTTTGGAGTACCTGTCTACTACAACAAGGCATGCATTGTAACTAGCAGCTCCTCCTGGGGATAATGAAGTAACCCAATCCATGTTAATGATGTCCCAAGGTTTAGATGGCTCTTGGATCTTTTGAAGTAAACCAAATCTTTTGCCTGTTGCTTTATTGGCTTTCTGGAACCTATCACAGGAGCTACAATAATCTGCTGTGTCTTTCTTCCAGTTGCTCCACCAGGCAGTGTCTGCTACTTTTTCCATAGTTCTATCTTCTGATAAGTGGCCTGAGTAAACACTGTCATGGCATTCATGGAGGATAGTGTTAACTGTTATTTCATCCACTATGACCAACACAGAGTTATGTTTCTCTCTATGGTATAAAAGCCCATCAAACAAGGAGAACCTTCCTTCAGCATAAGAAGTCTTCCAGTGACCTGTCAAACCATTGCTTAACTGCTGATCTTTGCAGTCTTTCAACAAAAGTTGAGCCAGAATAACGGCATTATTATTCTGCTGATACCCTCCTCTGACTGTATCAAAGAATTCAGTTTTGAAGGTGGACACATGGATTCCCATGATATTCATGATGGGGAACTTCTCATCGTCTTGTCCATCTTAAGGATCATAAGCTGGATTTCTTGGGTCATCAGGGAGAGCCCATCTGCTAAGTCCATCTGCATTCTTATGAATATTTCCCATCTCTGTGTTGAATCGTCATGTTTCCTCTGTATTCTTGTATGGAAATCTGCCATCTCAACATATGTCTGTTGGGAGTTTTCATGTTCAGCAGTGATCTAAGAGCTGTACAATCTGTAATGACCTCAAACACACTCCCATCAAGGTAATAATGGAGTTTGTCTAGTGCCCACACTAGGCACAGGCATTCAAGTTGGCTGGCTCCATACCTTGCTTCTGATTCTTTCAACTGTCTGGAGATGAAGACTACTGGTCCTTCTCTCAGCATACCATCCATGGTTTGTACTTGGTGTAGGGCAGCTCCTAATCCAATCATGCTAGCATCAACATAGAGTTTAAAGGGGAGTTTCCAGTCAGGGAAGAGGAGGAGAGGGGCTGTGGTGAGTTTCTGGATGAGCATGTTATAAGCAACCAGCCTTTGATGAGTCATTTCAAACACTGTCTCCAGCTTGCAGAGCTCAGTGAGGGGTTTGGCCACTTCAGCAAACTTGTCAATGTGCTGCCTGTAGTATCCTGAAAATCCAAGGAAAGATTGGACCTCTTTTCTGTTGGAAGGGACAGGTTTCTGTAACACAGCAGCTACTTTGTTCTGGTCTATTCCTATGGCTATTCCAGAGACAACATGGCCAAGAGCTTTGATTTGATGAAATCCAAAGTTGCATTTCTTCAAAGATATCCTCATGTTCATATTGATGACTATCTGGAGGATTCTGTCTAGCCTCTGTAGGTGCTCTTCCCAGGTGTTAGACATAATGATAATGTCATCAATATATATGATGATCCATTTCTCAGCCAGTTCCTTCCTGAATTCCATGTCCATCATTCTCTGGAAATGAGAGGGGGCATTTTTTATTCCAAAAGGCATTCTTAAGTACTCATAGATACCCTTGTGGCATATAATTCTTAAATATTGCCTGGAATCAGGGGCAATCACATTCTGGTGGAAACCTTTCAGTACATCCATGCTGGAGAGGAACTTGGCTTTGGCCAGGTTGTTCAATGTTTCACTGATCTTAGGGATAGGGTACCTATCAGCGGAGGTGTAGGTATTGAGGGCTCTGAAATCACCAACCATCCTGGACTTTCCATTGTGCCAGGCTATGATAACTGGAGTGGTGATTTCAACCACTTCATTATGGCCAACTTTTCTGAGGACATTCAGCCTAACTAGGTCCTCTATATGTTCATCCAGGGCTTCTCTGGTTTTGGGGATAGCAGGGTAAGGAGGTCTTCTCAACAGAGGTGGGAAGGGTCTTTCTGTGGTTAACTTGATGCTGACTTCATGGCCTTTAATGGCTCCTAGAGGTTGGTCAGTATCTGCAAAAGCTCCTTTGTTCCTGAACAGGATGGCAAACAAGGAGTTCTTTTGGTCATTTGTCAGCTGATCATATATCTTGGCCTCAGAAAGATCCTCCTTGATGAATTTGTTGAGGGCAGGGCTGGACTCTTTTACTGCAGCTATGTCGGAGGAGATGGGGGATTTCTCAAGACTGTGAGATTTGAAGCTGAATTTCTTCTTCTTGTTCTCATTGCCAATAGTGAAGTACCTTTCTTTGCTGTTGGTGATATCAAAACCATACAGGGACTGGTAATCATTTCCCAAGATGAGGTAATTCATCCTAGCATTTTCCATGACTACAAATTCAGCTATGATCCTCACTGATCCTCTGGTGTGGGTAAAGATGAGGGCCAATTCTATTATGCCTAGAGCCTTAAGTTGATCGCTGCAGCTATGGAATCTGGCATGGGTGATGGGCATGAGAAGTTCTTTCCATTCAGGGAGGATGGATTTCAACAGATGGCTGCTAATAATTGAACAAGAGGCACCACTGTCTAATAAGCATGAGTGTTCCTTATTATTAATGAGGACTGTGGTGAGCGTTTGGAATCCAATTAGATGTGCTTTCCCTTTCTCAGGTTTGCATCTCATGAGTCTGGCATCCTCAAGATGAGAAGATTGGCAGTTAATGGTCCAAGTTTGAGGTTGGTGGGACTCAGCTTGGATCTCTGCTATGGAGTATTCTTTGTGAGGTTCACACTCAACTGCAAATGCAAGGAATTCTCTGTCAATGGAACCAGAGGGGTCATAATCTCTATCTTGGTTCATGGCAAGGACAAACTGATCAATATCAGCTGCATTAGGAGTTTCATCAACTTCTTCCTGTGAGGGCAGTTGAGGACTTTGATCTTCTTTCCTACTGTCATAAGTATCATCAAGATTGTCAATACCTACCTCATTAATCCTTTGCCTTTTCTTTGGGAATTCTCTGGAGAAGTGGCCAGGCTGTCTGCAGAAGTTGCATAGGTCTTTCCTGGTAGAAGCAGGGACATTGGTAGTCTTCTTCTGATCAGTTTCAGTTTTACTAGTTTCAACCTTTGTACTGGAGGGGTTGTTCTTCCAAGTTTTTCTGGAGAATTGATTTGAGGAGTTAATGGAGGCAGGTCTGGTATGTTTCATAGCCCTGTCCAGGACCTCTTCAATGATGATCACCATCTCTTCAAAGTTCATCTCTGTAGCATCTTTTTTGTACCTGCTTTTCACGGCATGTTCTAAACTTCCTAGACATTGTTTAAGAACCTTTTCACAAATGAGATATTCACTAAGTTCAGGTTGGAAAGCTCTGAGTCTCTCTCTTTGAGTGTTGAACCATCTGTGTACCTTTTTATTTTCTAAGGTAAAGTAGTCTTTTTCAAACTATTGCTGCATCTTCCACTTCCAGTTGTGGGTGCCAAATTTGTTCCTGATAGTGTTTTTCCACCAGGCCCAAGATCTGTTCTCATGACTATCTCTGATGCCAATGTACCAGTTTTTTGCTGTATCTGTGAACAGCGCTGTAAGTCTGCTGATAATCATGTGGTCCAACATACAGTAGTCTTGCACAAAGACATCAATATTCTTTAACCATAACTCATGTTTATAGGGTAGTTCTCCTGAGAACTTTTCCCATTCACTAGTTTTGGGGATAGATTTCCATAATTCTTTTCTCATTTCTACATCAACGTGGTCTTGGTTGATGAAAGGAAATTCAGTTAGCCATTGGGGATTGTTGTTTGGTGGAGGGTGAGTTCCTGTATTCTCCTCAGAAGGTATCTTAGGAGGGACAGTTCTGTAGTGGAAGGCTTTCCTTGCTCCTGAATTGCTAGGCGATTGCTCGTTCATCATGGGGTTATTGTATCGGAGAGGTTGAGAATATTCACTGGGTTTCTGATTCTCTAAGGCGCTTTTATCCACTCTCTCTTTGATAGAAGCAGAGAGGGAAGAAAGGTCTCCTAGTCTCCTTCTCACTTGGTCTATTATGTCTTCCTCTCTTTTCTGACTATCAAGCAGTTTCTGCTTCAGATCGAGGACTTGTTCTCTCAATTGATCTTCCATGTGATGGAAGCTTCTAGATAGTTTCTCTATCTTATCATCATTTACGGAATGCATTCCTAGTATGATGTCTTGCAAGCCATCGATCTTATCAGTCAAAGAATCAGGGATATTCACATTTAAAGTATTAGGAGCTGGAGGTGAGAACTCAGAGACGTGCAACATTATTTTATGAACGAGTGAAGGAATAATGTTGGCACGGATTACTTCTAGCATGGAAGAAGAAACAGTTGCATTTAATCTGGAGACGCAGGCTTCTAATAAGGTACCCGGGAAAGCGTCCATCGTACCGGAGAGGTCTTCGAGGAAATTAGCAAATAGATCTTTCAGTCGATCTTCGATGAGAAAGGGGGCTTCTGCTATGAACTCGTGATCAATGTTTGCAAAGATCTTTTCTACCTCGGACGGGTTAGGACTAACCTCAAACTCTTTGGGGTGAAGCCTGCTCGCTATTGAGGGGCTGGGCTGTTGGCTTGGGTCTGGTTGTTGCCCCTGCCCTGTCTGCGGGAACGTCGACCACGGCCTCTTTGCTGCATCGCGTTGAGAGCTCTTTCGGCCTGGACGAAAAAATTCCCTATCTCCATCATGTTGGAGGTCAAATCTTGGTTCCGTTGACGGTTCCTCCCTCTGCCTTGGTTCTGATTGTTTCCCTGGCAAGGGTGGTTGTTCTGTCTGTGAGACACGTTCTCGTTCTGATAGTGGTATCCAGTTTGCGGACTGTGCTCGTTTGGTACCTGATACTGGTTCGCGAGGTGATGGGTATTGTAAGGGTACCCTAGATGGTGAGGAGGGATCTGATAGATCACGTTCTGGGAAGCAGGATGGTAACGGCTGTCCGTTTCTGGTGCGGATGGCGGCAAGCTTGCCTGCTGGTGTAAAGTAGTAGGAGGGGGGTTCGAATGAAGCATTTCGTTTGGTGGAGACGTCAAGTAAGGAGCGTTGGGCTGTATTACTTGGTCGCTCGGAGCGTTTCTCTGGGGGTTGGTCAACGTCTCCCTCAAGGTGGACGAACTGTTTGGCGTGGTTTGGGTCGCTAAGTCTTGGTCTATCACCATGTTGGAGTTCTGGAGTTGAGAGAGCATCTTGGCTTCTAACTTGTCCAACTCGTCCTTGGCGTTCCACTGGTGAGAGAGCCTCATCATTGCTTCTTGGCTGACTAGCTGGAGTAATACCAATTGGTTGGTGTAAGCCTGCATTAGGGCGGCTCTCATCAGCTGAGCGTTGTTGTTCGAACGAGCCCTCAAGAACAGATTCCATTGGCTGTCGAGGATCGTCACGGCAGCTTTCACTTCTTCCAACAACACATCTACTCTCTGGATGTTCAATCGGGGGAGGTTCGATGAGTCGGTCAAAGGTAATAAGTCGCTCGGTTGAGTCTCTCGTTCTATTGGAACGGGAACCGGTGTCGATTGACTCGATTCTAGAGGCCTGGAATTCCCCCGGGATTCTACCGACGAAGGGGCTAGGTCCTGGTTGTGAGAGGTGACTGGGTTGACGCTGAAAAGGTCTTTCATCTCTATCATCAACTGGGAAGACGGGAACTGCTGTTCCAGGAAGTCCAGAGTGGGATCTGTCTGCTGGTCGTTCATCGATACGTCTGGATCTTTCAACAGCGGATTGGCTGATTTCATAGATGATGGGTATGTTTCTACGGCCCTTTTGCGCTTCGAGGGCTCGGATTGCCCTTTGTTGCTCTTTGACTGAGAGATCTTTGCCGTTCCTAAGGTGGGAAGGCATTTGAAAGAAGAGAAAAAACGGTCAGCTTCCGAGAAGGAAGTGATAACGTTTGAGACAGAAAAGGGAGGTATAGACGACCTTGGGGAAGAGAACCTTTGGCCGAGGATAGCCTGCTGCTACGACGAGTGGGCGGAGGTTTGTGAACGTAAGGAGTAAAGACTCTGATTGGGTCTTTGACCGGACCAACGGGGTTGTGTTTGTCGCTGGTGGCGATGGGGGTCCAGGTATGCCAATTAATGAGGTTACCGGCCTGAGGGTGAGCTTTTGGTTGGTTTGCAATCAGATCGGGATCTGAATCAGCGGCGTGGTCTTTGGAGAGCCCAGACGTGGGGGGATGGAAGAGCGGTTCTACGTTCTCCACTTGAACGGGATAAATGTGGTGTTCCGAAGTGAGCGGAAGATGCGCAATCACGGTAACGGGGATGGAGTGTAGATCCAAGGTTAATCAGCTTCGCCGTGCTTATGAGCGGGAAGGAGATGTATGGGAAAGAAACCTTGTGTTGAAGGATTTACTTTGTTTGGTAGTTTTTTTTTTTTTCGGGTATGGTTTGGCCTTGGTGATCCTATGCAGGAGGCAGGAAGGATGATGAAGATGAAAATCTATTATCTCAATCCTGCGGGGAGGAGAGGTCTTGAGTCTAAAAATTCCCGATGAGGCCCCCAATTGTGAGCCTGGGCCTCTACGGTGGCAGCAGGACACAAGGATATGGGGGGCAACTCAATGAATTTCAAGGGAAAGAATGACAAGAAGATGTAAGATGAGGACTTAATGAATGATAAACAAGCTCTATGAAGCTTAAGATGATAATCAAGGTTGAAACCTTGCTTCTCTGACCCTAGGAGGGGAGGAATGATGCTCAATCCAAGAAAGGAGAGGGAGTAGCGGAGTATGCTCTACGCCTCCTCTGTTAAGTAACAAGAGGGTGAAGCTGCTCTTCAGCAGTCCTATTTTTTAGGCTAAAAGAAACTAGCCAAGGCTTTTAAGGGAAAACCTGGGTGGGAATGATAACTTAGAAGCCCACTAAAAAGCAATGAAATATGCTGATAACCTCTATGAAGAAGTGCCTCTGATGAATGATGATGATGAAGAGGAAAGGTTATGATCAAAAGATCAGAAGAATAAAATTAGAGAGCAGTATGTAAGAGTAGTGATGAATTATTCAACAACAGGTGACCCCAAATGACCACTAAGAAGTGAGGAAATGGGAGGACCTTTAGGTTGTTGAGTAATGATAAAACCTCTGGAGTAATGCTCTAAAAATTATTGTTCTGGTTGGATGATCTGATCTTGTTCTTCCTTCAGCCATGTGGAAGATGAACTCAGAAGATCAAATTGAATATATGCAAAGTGCAAAACCATGTGCAAAACCTTGAAGATAAAAAGGGATTATATTTACAAGTGAAATAACTTATAAGTGATTTAATCTTAAATAATTATTCCTCATTTCTGCGGAATAACACAACACAACTATGGCACATTTAATATATTAAATTGAAGCTGTAATATCATGGATTATGAGTAAGGCACTGTTGAAGCCTTTTGGGCAACAGTGTTGTCTCTAAGGCTGACACGGAAGGTGACCATAGATGGTACCAACAAAAGTGCCAATTACTTTCCCTTTCAATTGAAGACTGGTCTTGTTGGGGCATTCTTTGGCGTAGTGATTCTTGCCTCCGCAGTGCGAGCACTTGTGGGCTGTCACGGCGTAGAAATCGAGCGCATTGGGCCAGTCTTCTTCATCGATGTCAGCGAGGTATGCAGTGGTGTCAAAGTCCAACACCTGGTCAGGTGTTGTCATCATAAGGGACAAATCGTTGGATGGGAGCGGGGTTTGAGACTGGCGGATGCGACTGTGCTGATGATGTTAATGTTGGCGGCATACCTCAAAAAAGTGGAGAAGCAAGGGGAAAGTTGGACAGTTGGACTTGGGGTCTTGTTGGATTGATAATTCAACTCTCTGTTCAAAATCTTGTGCAAAACCAGCTGAAGATGCCATGATCGCAGATTGAAGCACAAAAACAAGGAAAACATCTGAGGACATGCAAACGTTTACCGCCTTCATCTTGGTGGAGAGGTCTTTTAGCTGCAAAGCAATACCGGTAGTGGGACCATTTGGGTCAATTGTGAACAACATGAACTGATACCAAAGGTTCATTTGGGCTGCACGGGAAACAGTCAAGAACTTTGCTTTGATGTTTTTGTACATTGCATGAGCTGTAGCGCTCTTCAGTTCCTGGAGGTTGGAGACAAGGGAAGGATGAACCAAGGCAAGTAAGACTGCGTGACCAATCATTTCAAAACTTAAATTGTTGCAGGCTTCAAAAAAGAATTTGGGTCCGGTGAGGTGAATTAGCAATCTCCCGTAGCAGCCTAGTCCATTGGCTAAAGTTCAACCCGTCTGGAAGAAGAATTTGATCCTTCCGGATGGTGCCTGTGATGGAGGAGACAGCGGACAAGATGAGTTTAGCCTGCTTCAACGCAAACTGAGCCAATTCAAAATCCGCCTGCTCCTTTGACATATTAGGCGGATTGCGGGCATGGGGTTCTGGAGGGGGTTGACAATGTGGAGAAGGTACTCGGCTGGTATGGTGCTGACGCAACCGTTGGCGAGCATTATATGCAGCTTGTTGTTGTTGAGCTGCTCAAAAAGTCTCTTCAGCCAGAGATGGTCCAGCAGTACCACTTGTTACATTGTTGAAAATGTCCTCCATACGGTGTTCTCCGTCTCTGATGTCAATATCAAAACCCTTGATGTCAGAAAAACCTGCCTGGTGACCTGTGTGTGACACTTGGGAGGAGGCACGGGATCGGGATTCCAAGTCAGCAGCACTGTTTGTACCTAAGGATTTGGCAAAAGGCTGTCTAAGGCCGCATAGAAGGATGTTGCGGGGCATGGGGAATTTGAGGAATAGGGATATGGGAAACAGAGAGGTGATTGGGGGGAAAAAATTGGAAGAAGATGAAAGCAGATATGGAAAGAGAGGGGAAAGAAAGAACAGAAAAAAACGGGTTTGGTGGATATCGGAAGTATAATGTGGAGTATGTTGTAGGGAGAGGGAGAATAAGAGAGAGTTTGACGTAATACAAGGAACAAAAGGGAATGATGGGGTAAAAAGTATGAAAGGAAAAAAATTCCGCAACCCAACTCTTGCAGTTCAGCGCCAGAGATACGCCAAATATATATCTCCAATTTAAAACGGATGGCTAGTCTGCTGTAGCTCCTCTGCAAGGTTTAGTATTGGATGTTAAAAAGGAAAAAGGACAGAAGGGGATATTGGAGAGAATAGAGAAGGTTTGAGGATAAATGGAAAGATTGTACAAGATTGTTTGGATGAGCAAACAAGCTCAATCGGATATGGGGTTGGAAAGCGAAACGATCTACACAATTAGGTGTGCGATCCTCACAATTAGGTAAGTTGAAAAGCTAAAACTAGGATTAGTAGATTGACTTTTCAGAGAAGGTAGCAAGATTAAGCTTTAGGGGCTCAAAACCTGAAGAGGATATGGCACAGGGTAATGTGCTAACTTAATCAAGTCCCTCTGCCTTCGCCCCGCAGGGCCTCTGAAGGAGGGACTTACACCTTATCTGCCCCTGCCTGCTCTACTCCAAAACGCTTGGATATGAATGTGGGAATGAACAATACTTGAAATACAGCTACTTTTGTCATATCACAGAACTTACAGCATGAAAAATATTACATTGGTACAAGCAATCTGCACAAGACTTGCAGATGTATTCCATGTATTACAGTTAAGGCAAAACACCATAAAAGTTTTTTGGATGCTTGTCCAAAACTTCACAAATTTTTAGGGCCGCGGTGCCGCAAGTCCGAGTGATATGGATACAACAGGATGAAAGCTAAAAATCTGGCGAACATGGCTGTTTTTTCAGATTCACCAAAAATGCTATGATGGAGCCGTGAGATAAGTTTTAAAATTTATCCCACACAAACTGGTTTTAGAGTAGAGCCACGCAGGGGACATTAGCCGTAATTAGTCCCTCCTTTGGAGGCCCTGCGGGGCCCACCTGCCCTCCGAATTTAGGAGGGGCTTCATTAAGTTAGGGTAATGTGGTAGGAAACTCAATGATTATCAAAGTGGTTCTCTTCCGGGTCTAACCCGGAAGAGAACATATATAGGGACTGCGGCGAGTCTCAGGTGTGTAGCCCTCTCGGGTCACAACACACCGCATTTAGAAGATTCCCGCTTGCTGGGCTGGCACCAGCCCATCAAGAAGGTGTACCTCTGCTTTCTGGCCAGCTGGTACCAGCCCAGCAAGCAGGTTAACCTCTTTACCCATCTGGTACCAGCCCAGCAATTAGGGGTACACCTTCTTGATGGGCCGGTACCAGCCCAGCGAGCAGGTTAACCTCCTCACTGACCTGGTACCAGCCCAGCAAGCAGGGGCACACCTTCTCGATGGGCCGCTACCAGCCCGGCGAGCAGGTTAACCTGCTCACCAAGCTGGTACTAGCCCAGCGAGCAGGTCAACCTGCTCGCCGAGCTGGTACTAGCCCAGCGAGCAGGTTAACCTGCTCACCAAGCTGGTACTAGCCCAGCGAGCAGGTCAACCTGCTCACCGAGCTGGTACTAGCCCAGCGAGCAGTTTAACCTGCTCACCAAGCTGGTACTAGCCCAGCGAGCAGGTTAACATGCTCACCGAGCTGGTACTAGCCCAGCGAGCAGGTTGATCTGCTCACCGAGCTGATACTAGCCCAGCAAGCAGGTTAACCTGCTCACCAAGCTGGTACCAGCCCAGTGAGCAGGTTAACCTGTTCACCAAGCTGGTACCAGCCTATCAACAAGGTGTACCGGCTTGTCAAAGGGTATACTTGCTCACCAAGGGGGTATACTGGCTCACCAAGGGGCTATACTGGCTCACCAAAGGGTATACTGGCTCACCAAGCTGGTATGTGGGGGTGTTGGGGAATTATGCTGTATTCTTCAGGTGAGGCAGGCTGGAAGCCACCATTTTGGCAGATGTCTTCTAAGGGTGGCATGAAAGCTATTGGCCAATGCATTTGTAGTTCAACAAGTGCTGGGTTTATGAGGAGATATAGGGCATGAGTGGGCATCTTGACACACCGTAGGGTGAGGCAATGAAGGATGGATCTGAAGGAGTGGGTGGTGAAGCCGCCGTGTCCTTTAGTGTAGGATAATTCTCTATATTTGATCAGTAGCTTTTTTACTTCTTTCAGTTACATGTTTAGTCCAACAGAAAATTTGATAGATTGAGACTTTGCTTCTTATTTAGGATAACTACATAAATTAAAATTAAGAATTCAAACTGAAACCAAAAGATTGAGAAGAATTAAGTATACTCACCTTATACACCACCCCGCCAGAAATTCCTCTCCTTGCAAGGGAAAGACTAGGCCAAGTGAGGCGTGAGTTGAAAAGAACCTTGAGACTGAGTCATAGGAGTTGATTTCACGTATGGTCAAATTTGAGGCCAAGGCTCTGTTCTCAGTTTCTTCATGGTCCTGGATTGAATTGATAAATGGCTGGCTGGATGTGAAAGGAAGACATGAAAATTCAATGAATTATTGTGCAACATTGTGCCTCAACATGGAGAAATGTTACTCAAGCAGCTTATGAACAGCAACTGTTTTGTCAAATCCAGCAAGTGTGAACTGTTGTGTCAAGGTGATCTACATCTGTCTGTTTACAAGTGACTATTCTAAGAGAACCTGAGCTCAGTGGTTGGTGACTTGCTGAAATGTCCAGTTTGTTTGCATGAAAAGCACACTCTTTCCAGACACAAGCTTTCATCATCATGGATGATAACAATATGGGATCCTTCAAGTCTATGATCGCAGAGAAGTTTGTATTCGTTCTATTCTATGCACCGCTCACTCGAGAGCTGAATGATGCATAGATTCAATCAAGATTGTGTATTTCGTCAGCTATGATGATTGCGCGTTTGATATCACTTCGGTGCGAATTGTTAGGTAGTGGATGTTTACAAGTCTTCATACAACCCTGGTGCAAGATAGGATAAGCAGCTGTAGTAAGGTCGTAGTACAATCTGATCGATTTTCTCTCGGGGTAACAATAAACAAGATGGAGGATTGGAGGGGTTGAGTGGGATTACAAAGAGGTCAATCGGAGGTAAGAGGTCTGATGATCGATAGGGTTGGGGAATATCTTTTCGGCATCTTGGTTGGTCACTGAGGGATGGACGATGACCGGTTGGCCCGGGGTCCAATTGGCGGGGGTGGTGACCGGGTGTTTATCGCCCAATTGGAGCGAATCCAATACACGAATGATTTCGTCAAATTGGCGGCCGGTCGAAGCCGGGTATTGCAATATCAATCTGACCTTCTTGGCGGGATCAATGATGAAGACGGATCGCACGGTCTGGGGCAAGGGCGCCGGGTTAGCTTTCGAAGTCTGATCTAAAGGGTGGGAATGAGTGTTTCAGAAAACACGTACAAATGGCACCCCCTTGTGGTCTTTGTTGGTGGCGTCTTGCTCATCTAACATGTCGTACAGAGTGGCTATCTTGCGGTCAGGGTCCGCGATAATGGGGAAAGACAACTGGACCGAGTTGACAGTGTTGATACTACGAGGCCGTAGTAAGAGCATATCAGTCAGTAGGCACGATTAATGGCCAGGGAGAGTCAGGGAGGGGAAGGACAAAAGCCTACTCCTTGATCCAGTCGTCATGAGACTTCAGCTCATTACAGCTTAGCCCGATCACCTTGGTCTTACGCGCCTCGAAATCCTTCTGTCTTCGGGCAACCTCCCCCAGCTCGGTGGTACAAACCGGGGTGAAATCGGCTGGATGAGAGAAGAGGATGGCCCACGAATCGCCGATCCACTCGTGGAATGACTTGACGGGACCCGCGGTCGTGTCGGCTGAAAATTCGGGCGCGGTGGAGCCTAGTCTCACAGACGGCATCTTGATGTTTTGAAGTGGTGTTTACTATGAATTCTTTATGAGACAAACTTGCAGATGGGAGACGAAGCAGGCAAATTGTTGGTGGACCGCTTGCCACTGCAGGGACACCACTTCTTATAAACTTTTTCCATAAACGTATTATTGACCCGGGGCTCGGGTAGCGGGACCGGAGAATGAGATAGTCAGAGGGAACCCGGGGCCCCGTGGTGCGATACACCACACGGATGGCATCATTTTCTTTCGAAATTTCTCATCTTCGGTTCCCCATCTCACTTACAGTTCTTCTCAGTACCAATCAGACATCGGTGTAGGTCGGTAATCGGTTCCATAGAATGCATAGCTCCATTTCCCTTATAATTAAAATGTCCAGGAAGATAGTTCGGAATAATGCTGTAACTGTTGCGATGCGATCTTGATGTACTATTTCCCGGCATCGCGTCTCATCGCATGCACCGACAAGGTAAAGGAACCCGCTCATAACTTGTATCACATCGAAATAGTACTGTAAAATTTGGGTCAGCCTAAAGGAACTCAGGAAGAGTATCCGCAAGAAGATGATGGATTACATGTAATAGCAGAGAGGAACAGACTATATACATGTAATCTAGGTCAGAACAAAGGTGGCAACGGTGTCTAGGTGAGTGTCATTATGTGAGCCCTAACTGGGTCACAACACTCCCCCCCTCAGCTAGACGCCAGACATGATGGCCGTCCTGAATCTCTCAAAAGGCTCTCTGCCTAGGGCCTTTGTCAATACATCCGCCAGCTGGTCCATAGTGGGTACCCAGACAAGAGAGGTTTCCTTTCTATGGAGTGACTGGTTGGTCAGAAAGTACTCCTGGTCCACATGGCAGACCCTCTTATTTGCAGAGTCGTCCGTACTTACTTGAACCGCAGCCTGGTTGTCGCAATGTAGGTGGCCGGTGTATTTGCATTTCAGGATATCTTGAAGTAGGTGTCTTACCCATAGCACTTGTCGTGTTCCTATACCCAATGCCATATATTCAGCTTGGCACGTTGAAGCTGCCACAGTCGCAAAACGCCTTGAAGCCCAGAGTACGGGACATCCAAAGAAGGTGATCAGGATGCCGTAGGTTGACCGGGCCAGTTTGCTTCCCCACGACGCGTCACAGAAACACTTGAGTGACTTCTCTTGCTGTTGAGGGTAGAGGTTGAGGTGGAGTAACCTGAAGCTAGCCAGATAGTTGATCAGATGGCGTACTCCCTTCCAGTGGTTGACCCCAGGTTTGGCGAAAAAACGTGCCAGTACGTTCACTGAGTAGGCAATGTCTGGTCGAGTGCCCACTGCTACATAATTAAGTGCAACTATGACAGAGAGATAGTTAGTCAAGTCTGCTGCATTTCCATTGGGGTTGGATATCAATTCTAGGCTAGTTGGTAGAGGGTTAGAGGCAGTAAATACACCATCCCAGTGGTCCCAAAGTATCTGGTCAATCAGTTTGGGTTGCCGCAGTTGGAAACCTGCCTTGTTGCGCTTGATTTCTAGTCCTACAATTGATTCTAGTCCATCAGACCACTTGATTTGTAGGACACCTTTTAGGCCCGTTTCCAGCCACCGGAGGAGTTTGTCCAAAGAGCCTGTGACTATTCCGTCGTCCACGTGAATCCATACCACCCCAATTTCTCGCGGGTGTTTGAGTGTGTAGAGACTGTTGTCGTATTGGCTCGCAACATACCCAAGCTGCTCCAGAATCCCTTTGAGATGTAACCACCAGCTGTCAGCTTGCTACTATGACAGAGCCAACCTGACAAAGTAACATAAATAGAGACATTATTACTACAATATTAAGACCCAGTTATATGACTAATAATGTACAAAAAACTTAGTTTACTTATTTTTATCCAATGAGCTTAGCAGAGTCCTGGCACCATAAAAATAAGTAATAAATTAAAATAACCACTACTTTTTGCAAAAATACTGAATAACTTCTAAACCTTGAGGATAACTTAGAATATTATGTCATATTCTGAATCCTCATGCAAATTAATGTAGGGTCCCTCACTGGAAGTACCCCTAAATTCCTACTCCTTCACCTTGAACCAATTACCCGTAAGAATTGGCCACAAACATATGTCACACAGACATTACACACGTGTGCACTTGTTATATATGCATACTATATGTGAAATGAACAATTATAGACTTACAATTGAGGTGTTGTGTATAGTTTGGGAGTTAGGCCCAATTGGGGTTTAAACCTCCAACCCCGCGCATGGATTATATGATCCAATTGGAAATTGGCCAAATGCGTGGAAATAGCTAATCCCCTAGTTACCACATATGTACAAGTGTAACTAGGGTAAAAGTAGATTCTACGTGGTTTATTTACAAGGTTTTATTAATAAAAACCTTGAATACATAAGAGTAACATAGCCAGTGTGGCCTTTAATGATTGGCCTTAGCCATTTGTGGCCCATTTGCGTCATTTGTGGCCCATTTCAGATACAATCACACGTCAGTGTTGCTATGTACCTTAGTTACAATGACTAAATAGGTTATTAAGGTCATGGAAAGCACTTGTGACGCTGAATTAAGGATCAGCAGTGTCATTGGGATGAGTCTTGTTAGTGCCAATCTCCCAAATTGGCCACATTGCGCTGAAAACCAGTTACTACACGCACACAGGCAGAAAGGTCCTCCACTATGAGTGAAATTAGTATATATAGAGCCCTCTTTCCACGCCAAAAGTTGTTCATCATCATCAATTATTATTACAGTCAATCAGTTACGCCGTGTCCTGTCCTTATTTCAGTTACTCTGCCCTGTTTTGCCTGTTTTATCCTTGGTGTTCTCTTTAAATCAACCATCCTACGTGTCCAGCTCCTCCGCAGAAACCCTTCAATCTACCCAGCAGCTCTACTTCACCCCCCTACGTGGCTTTTTGGCTTGAAAGAAGCAATAGTGAGTACTTCTTTCATCCTTCTGTCCCCATTCTGGTTCCTTAATTGGAAAATTACTTTGGTACCACCTTCTGTTATGCAGAAACCCATTGTTTTCTTAATCAGACACCACCCTGCTTAGCAGATCTCTGATTTAGAGGGCACCTACAAACACCCCTGCGCCAGCAGGCCCCTCTATAAAAAAGAATTATATTCTTTTTATTTCTTTCCTACCACTTTTCTACGTGAAATTATCCTACTCTACCCTTATTTTGAACCCTTATCACCTTGTGTAGCTAAAAGGTACTAGCCCTTGGCATCACAGAGGCTGACACCAGCATTGTGCGGCCTGTCGCGTACCATATAGGGCCTTGTGCAACTTCATCGCGTATCCATCTGGTACTTTGAGGCCGGCCGGTGCCCGAACCCAAACCTCTTCATCAATGGGTGAGTTCAAGTACGCTGCTACAAAATCAAAGGATCTCACCGGCAAATTAAAGTTAGCTGCCAGGCTTAGCAGGAGCCGCATGGAGACAAAAGTCGCTGTTGGCGCAAAAGTTTTGTCAAAATCGACGCCTTGGGTTTGTGTGAAGCCTTTAGCAACATACCTTGCTTTCCACCTGACTGTTTCCAACTGACCGTTCATTTTTTCAGCAAAGACCCAACGACCGTCCAGTGGCCTTTTTCCAGTGGGACAGGGCATAGCGGTCCACACTCCCATTGTCTTCAGGTT
The DNA here is from genome assembly GCA_002873125.1 of Puccinia coronata f. sp. avenae. NCBI lineage: Eukaryota > Fungi > Basidiomycota > Pucciniomycetes > Pucciniales > Pucciniaceae > Puccinia > Puccinia coronata. The sequence continues at coordinate 251,242 of PGCI01000039.1, forward strand.
AGCCAGCTCTTTGTCAATTGTGGCGCTCCACTTTGCCCAGTCCTTGGATTTCTGTGCCTGCAGGTAAGTACGAGGTACTGTTGCCGCGTAGAAGGAACACTCCTGGAGTACTTTGTCAACAATCAGCTCCTGTTCTTCCATCAAAATATCTCCTGAGAAATCTCCCAGGGTTAGCTGATTCATCAAGAATTTGACAGAGTGTTTAGACGGAGGGGTGGAAAGGGCGTTATCATCTGGAGGGGGACCTGTGGGCTGGTGTTCCGGGATACTTAACTGCGGTGAGATTAGTAAGGAAGGCTTTTTGTCTCTCCACTGGATGATAGCTGATGGCCGGAGGGAGTTGTCTTCTTTGACCCACATCAGCCAGCCCTTACTATTGTCCAGATTTGCTACAACTTGCCCCTCCACGGCCCAGACATCCAGTTTCTTTTGATTCTCCGCATGAATGTGAACAAAACCGGTCTCTCCAAACAGGCGCTGCCTGTCAAAAGATGGTTTATAACCATGGAAAGCCTTGAATGGTGTCACCAATCCGCTTGACTTGTTTGGTATTTGATTCAGAGCGTCGCCCGCCCAGATAAAGCTGAAACCCCAAAAACGTTTGTCGAGTCCGCTGTAAATTAGTATGGTTCGTCCCATCTCACTGAGGGTACAGTTGAAACGCTCTATTGCCCCATTCTGGTAATGGTGGTAAGGGAGTGCGCGTTCAGCCTTGATGCGCTGCTTGGTGAGGTAGGAACGGAAAACATTACCACTAAACTCTCCTCCGTTATCGCTCCGCACTATCTTCACCTGGTCTCCAGTCAACTTCTCCCATCTTTCAATTGTCTCAATGACCAGGTTGCAAGTCTTGGCTTTCGACTTGATGATCTTCACTTTGCAGAAACCTGTGACAATGTCCCTAATTGTCAAAACATATTGTCCTTCATTGAAAGTTGGAACCTGTAAAGGGCCAATCAGGTCAGCAGTAATGACTCCAAGAAGGGTGGTCATTCGATCATTAGTGTCTAGTCAGTTCTTAAGCAAGCTCTTGCTGATTGCGCAAGTGGCACATTTGATTTCACCGCTGGGTAGTTTGCCAGGTAGAGCCACCAGGGGAGAGGAGGGGGCACTCCCCAGGGAGTGCCATAGCTTAAGTTGACCCTGGTTTTGGTCTGAACTCTGTCAGAAGTCAATCACAAATTGTGAATGAACTATTCCTTTCAATAAGGTGAAATGTAGGTGAAGTAATGATGAAGTGATTTGCTAAACATTGTGAAATTATCAACAAATTTTGTTGAATTTATTTTGAATTCTAGCTCAACTTAATCATGACTATGGACTACAATTGCTCAATTAATGCATGTTAAACAGAAATACTGGTCAACAGGCTGGGCCTTTCACGGATGATTACTAGTTTGTGTTGGTTATGGGGTGTGAAGCCAATTTTGAAAATGTCCCCCTATCCCACTCAAGCGGGATAGGGGAACATTGTCAAAATTCCCTCTCACAAAAAACAGAAATGGAACATGAAGCTGAGAATATGTTAATAAATGAAAACCCCCTCTTACAACAAAGTGTGTGGCAATGCAACATGATGTCCAGCTGAACCCTAACACTCTCTGGATTGAGTTCAATCAGTTTTTGGACTGAAAGGGCTACCGTTTTGTTGCATGTTGTGGTACAATTGCAGCAAGTTTTTGCTAATGTCAGGGCAAATTCTTAGATTTATTTGAATGAAGAAGGTAAAGAATTCAATAGTATAATACAATTATTAACCAATTTTTTCAAAGAAGATCTTGGCCATAATGATCTGTTGGAACATTACCATCCTTCCTGCAAAACATTTTTTGTACACTACTTAAATTTCAATCATTAAACAGTCTGGATTTCCACCAGAATAATTTTATCAATTGAAGAACAATTCAACTTGAATTACAAATTTGTTTTGAGTATCTTTTTTATACATATCAAACTAAATTCCAGTCAAATTCCAGATGAGTTCAACATGGGTTAACCAATACTTTGTGAAGTTCAAAGAAAGATTTTGGGTAGGTGTCCACCAGAGTTACAGAAAAAAGTTAAGCTATGGCACTCCCTGGGGAGTGCCCCCTCCTCTCCCCTGGTGAGCGAGGCCAAGGCCATGGAGACACATATGTTTAATCTTACAGAGGCTTGCGTGCCCGAACAGGCAATGCTAATATAACAGGCACTGTTTGTCTTTGGTAAGGTCTGGGTCAAAAAAGTCAAATTTCTCAGAGGGCAGGTCTAGGGGAACATAGAAATTGGTAGAGATTTTAAGTTGCTCCACAGTTGTTATGGGACAAAAGGAAAGAGGAGTAGGTGGGCTAGTTGAATGAGTGGGGATTTTTGTGGCCGCAGGATTACGAAGAGGGAAAGGAAAGATCCATTTATTTTTATTTTTAATGAACAGGCAGGAGAAAACACTACAAACATTTGTAATTTCACCTAAAGAAAAAACTACTGTTTGGGTTAAGCAAAATGTTAACTTTTTTCAACAAAATGGCTCAGTAATAAACATTGAGCAAAACTGAGCATGCTCAGCAAAATCCCCCAAAGTTGCCATAATGAATAAAAATCATTTCTGCTCAGTTTCTAAAAAAAAAAAAAAATTTGCTGAGCATGCTCAGTAAAGCTTATTTTTCACTTCTGACCATTTTCTGTAAAATTGGGTATATGTTTTGCCCATCCCAATTTTACATTTTCTTTCTGGGCAGAGTTGCAAATGTTTGTAGTGAAACGTGGTGACCATTGTTGGTGAAAACATTGAATTGGTCAAGCTGCATGTCATAGTTGAAGGCATTAGCTTTGCGGAACGCTGCTAAAGAGATAAGAGTGTTCCGGGCGCTCTTACAATAGAGGACGCCGTGAAGGGTAACACCCTGATTGGCCAGGCCATTGAAATGTAAATCACCCTGGCCAGTGACGTAAGCCTAGTTGCCTTTGGTGGCTACATTGAGAGGAACAGGGGAACAGAATGAGCGGAAGTTGAAAAAACGAGAGAAATCACCACACAGTGAATGAGACGCACTGGAATCGACGATTGGTGCCGTGTCAATCATCTCTACATCAGCATGGCTGAAGTTGAGCTGGGCAAGCTCGTCTTCAAGGTCGCTGATCTCCACTATGCGAGCCTGTGGCTCGTCTTGCGCCGGCAGGTCGCTCGAGCAAGCCGCAGGTTGGCTGGCGGGATTGCCAATCGAGGTGTTGCCCGGTCTTCTGACGTTCACTCATTGCAACCGGTATTGCGGGCGGTAGGAGTCGGCTCCTCGGGAATTGGCGGTGGGCGCTGTGGGGCTGTGGCGGGCTGGGGGCTGGACCTGGGGGTATGTCCCCGTGTAGCCAGCTGGGGCTACAATTGGGTAAAAGCCCTGGAAACCCGGGGCGTAACCTGCTGCTGGTTGTTGCATACCCCCAGGCGGCAGGGCTTGACAACCGGATGGGCGGAAGTTCTGGCGGGCTGGGTTGTTGCTTTGGCGAAGCGGACAGTTCCGGAGTAGGTGTTCCGGTGACCGGCACTGCCAGCAGACTCCGGCCTGCATAGCTGCAAAGTCAGCAGCATCCGGGATGTTGTCCGGGTGAGGTCCGTCCGGCGGGGCTTGGCCATCTTGGGTGGTTGCTAGGTTGGCGGCAGGCGGACAAAGGGTGGGGTTAATGGCCATTTGCTAGTCCTCGCCTCTGACTTCATTGCGATGGGCGATGTTGCCACGCGCAATGTCGATCATGCGGATGATAGCGTCAAAGTCCAGGATCCAATTGGTGCGTGAGGACAAGATAGCTAGCTCAACCCATCTGTCAACTTTGACCATTGTTTCTGGCTCCGCGCCCAGGCCATTCTGGAGGATTAGGCTGGCGAGCTGATTGCACGTGAGCAGGATATTCATTTGCTCCAGCGCGTCAAATTGGTTGTCGAAAGACGGGCCAATGGTCGCGGATATTAAACCGGAGGAGGCAACAAAAGTGGTTAAGCTGTGCAGCACAGCTGACCGTAGTGAAGCGTGCGGTCACATCGAGGTACATCTCATGTACACTGTTGAAACGCCCAAGGATCCGGCGCATACTGCGGTCAACGGAGGATATGAAGATGGAACGGATGATGCGTTCTTGGACATCGTTGAAGGAGCGGAAGCAAAGATACTCCGGGTTGTTGACAGCATCCCGGCAACGCTCCTCCATGAAATCCTTCCAGGTGGCATAGTTTGTACCGTCGGGAAGGAGCCTGTCTTCATCACGGATCTGTGCGGAGACTGCAGATATGATTGCTGCTGCGTTCCTGTCTTAGATATACTGGCAGGGACGTCTCCGGCATGGGCTGCCATTGCTTGGTTGTTGGCGGGAGTGGGTGGTCTGGGGGGATCTCCTAGATGGTGGGAGTTGGCGGACGGGTGTGAGATAGAAAAGAGGGAGAACAGATTTGTGGATGAGAGAGGCAAAAAGAGAAGGAAAGGAAGAAAAAAGGAAAGACCGAGGTGAGGATGAAGGTAGGTGGAAGGAAGTGTTATAATTTTTTGTTTTTTTTTTTGAGGAGGAAAGATAGGGAAACGGGAAAGAAACAGAAGGAAATACAATTGGTTAGGAAGAAAATTGGAGGAAAAGGGATTATGCGGCGATTGAGTCAAAAAGAAGGATAGCTAAACTTTTGCTTATGCGCCTGTTCAGCCCTTGTGCTCGGCGTCCCGAGTCAAGATATACACTTGGATGGCTAATCTTTGTGTAGCTTAATCAGCTACAGTAAGTTTCAGTTGTTGCTGGGGAGATGTGATTATTACCGGAAGCGGGGAAAGAAAAGGATCGGAAATGGCGGGGTGATTGGTGTGGGAACGCTGAGAGATATTTCGGAAGTATAGAAAAAAAAATTGGACAGTAAAAAACGGCAGGGCAATTACTCCCGACACAGGGATACCTCAGGTGATTTTGGGAAAGAAAAAGGAGCAGGTTGATTACTCCCTACGCTGGGATACCTTGTTGAGCCGTCGTGGGAAAAGAAAAACTAGAAAAGGGTAGCAAGATACGTTAGGCGCTCATAACTTAAAGGAACTCAGGAAGAGTATCCGCAAGAAGATGATGGATTACATGTAATAGCAGAGAGGAACAGACTATATACATGTAATCTAGGTCAGAACAAAGGTGGATACAGTGTCTAGGTGAGTGTCACTATGTGAGCCCTAACTGGGTCACAACACAGCTTCTAGGCACACCAAATTTTTACTTGATGTACACCAAGATTTTGGTGTGTACAGTGCCTTGCCAGAAAGATCTGGCGGGGGGTAATTGGGGTAGCGCGCGGGGGGTAATTGGGGTAGCGCGCCGGGGGTAATTGGGGTAGCGTGCGGGGGTGATTGGGGTAAGGCTTTACTCAAGGCACTGCCTGTTGACCACTTCAAACGGCGTAAGCAAACTCCAACCAACGCACATCCAAGCAAGTAAGTCTCTTTTTTTATTTTCTATCTCTCTGAACTACATTGCCAATCCTACATTGACTGACAATTTGATTTTAGGCTTCCAAGATGCCCAAACACAGAAAAAAACACAACCAGGCTCAAAGCCCATATCGTTGGTCTTTCCAAGGCCGGAATGATCAAAACCACCATTGCACGCAAATTTGGGATGGTCCGGAAGACCGTCTCTGGAATCGTTGCCCGATTCTCTGAGCAACAGAAGGTTGTATTGGCTCCAAAACCAGGCAAGCCTTGTAAGACTGATGACCAAAACCTTTGTCAGTTGGGCAAGCTCCTTGAGGCCAATCCTCAAATGAAGATGGCGATTTTCAAGGATCTGATGGATAATCTGTCAACTCGATGGTAACCCTTGTTAGTGTTTTACTTTGTGTTTCACAACAAAAATAAAAAAATAAAAAAAATAATAAATATTTTTCAAGTTTTTTTTTTCATGATCATTCTTCCCAAGTCTCTGCGCACCCCACCCCTATTTTTCCAATTTTTTAAAAAATTATTCAAGCATCTGCAAAAACGGACAAAAATGTTTTGATTTTTAATTTTTTTTTGGCTGAGTTTGAAATCACAAAACCCCCTTTTTCTTTCTCTAAACTATTCTGCGAGCATGTGAAAAAAAATTGAGTGCTCTGGGACTGTTTTGACCCTTTTTTTTCAAAAACAGTGGCGCCTGATCTTTCTGGCAAGGCACTGTACAAGTGTGTATATACACCAATAATATTGGTGTAAGGCCATAATGCACACCAAATAGCAGGTGTGCATAGACATGCACCCCAAAAAAGTTCACTACATAACCTACAATATATCCCGTATGGGATACTGAGTAAGATATTACCGGATATATGGGATATCTTGTAGTGGTCAACTTTTTCAAACAACCCCCATATAACATCACCATATAACTGTCATATCCCAATATACCAATATCATATCACTGTCATATTACAAGATAACACCATCATATCGCTATCATATCACAAGATAACACTATTGTAAGCACTGTCAGCATTGACCTGTCAAACATGGATGGTCCAGCAGTGCTCAAACATATGTGTTCAACCAGTGATCTTGGACAGGCACAGTCCAACCAAAGCCCATGCTGGCCATTCAAGTGGGTCTTCCCAATCAGTTCCTGGCTGGTGGTGACTGGTTGCATTCAAACCAATTGGACAGGCCCCAACTGGCTGGCACAGGCTTTGGTCAGACCGTGCCTGTCCAATCACTGGTTAAACACAGCTGTTCAAGAACTGCTCAACCAGCTTTGTTTGACCAATCAATTCCAGAAGTGAAGCTTGCCTCACTCCAAGCTTGCATCAACTAAGGACTTCAGTAATACTCAAGTTGCCACATGTCAACTGCCGGCATTTGAGCAAGTTTTTATTGCAGTGCCTAGCCCAGTGGCTTTTCCAGTGCATTGCCGCAATGAGTGCTTGACCTGATCAAAAAGTGCAAAAAAAATTGGTAAACTCCATGCAAAAAATCTGTACTAATGTGGACAACTTTCCAAAGCAATCTGCAGATTGCGACTCCATGCAAAAAATTAGTAGAAATGTTTTGCATGGGGTTTAGAAATTTTGTTGCACTTGTTGATCAGGTCAAGCACTTCTTGTGGCAATGCGCTGGGACAAGCTGATTCAGTTTTCCGCCTTTTGCTGCCCTCTGCTCCCTGATGTCGCACAAAGATACTGTCCTTTGGATTTTTCAAACTCCCTTTCCCATCTCCGGTGTGGTAAGTCAAAACTTCCACAGGTGGCAAGAGGAGGTGTGTAAAGTGGTGATATGTTCAAGAGGAATCACAGGAAAGAAGGTAAAACCATGGGGGAGTCACTAGATATGTTGCAGGCAGGCAGGTTCCCAGCTCTGGTTACCAATCACGGCACTTTCACTCCACAGTCACACACAATTGCTCAACCACAAGTCCACCACTAAGAATTGTAACCACTTTTCATAATTTTCCATCTAACTCAGCACCCTTTTTCTCTTAGAATGTTCCATTGGCTTCCTTCCCACAAGTCAGCCTTCATGTCTCTTCTGTCTCTGTTCCACATGCTTCTAAAATATTCCGCCAACCACAACTCAGCCAGAGTTGTTACCCTAGTTGTTCCATGACCTTCCATTTCCATTGTTCCAACCACATGTTGGCCACTCCCACATTTCCTCTGATTTGTCTATATAAAGGCCTGTCTTCCTCCTCCTCTTTCCCTTCCTCATCAGCTGAATACAACTGGTCATCTAGTCAATCTCATTTTGCCCCAGGTTGAATACATCCTGGAGTATTATTATAAGTCATAAGCATCAGTCTGAATACATTCTGAAGCCCCCTCATAAACACCGAACCCTTACAAATAAGTACTAAGCATCATCAGCCACACAATTCTTAAGAGCACATACTCTTATTCTTGTCAACATGACTCTCCCAGCTATTAAGAGAGGCAGCCCTTCAAGCAACATTCCCTCTCAAGCTCTATTCTCCCAAGAGTAGTTCCACACCGGTTCCTCCCTGAAGACATCCATTTACACCATTCCCGGACTTTTCTGCACCCTCAACTGTGACGCCATGCAACCCTACTACCATCCATTTCTGTTCTCAAATGCAAAAGTACCCAACAGTCACCAACAACCAAAAGGCTTGTTGTCACAAGTGCTTTCCGCAGTTGGTGCTCTATAGTCTCACTTTTGAAATACTGCCATTGCGACAAAACCTTAAGTATTGTGCCTTTTGCCTGTCAAGATTGGGCTTCACACATCAAAATTTCACAAATTACCTATTTTTCCTGTGTCTTCCCAGGAAAAAAGACCCTTGCACATGGTGGATCAAAAGCGATATGGCCAATTGATTCCTCTGACTTGAGTCAAGGGTTGATTTTCATGTAGTGTTGTGGCAGTATCATGCCTTTTGCCTGTGAAGATGTGACTTCATGCATCAAAATTTCACAAATTACCCTTTTTTTTTCTATGTTTTCCCATGACAGAAGACCCTTGCACATGGTGAATCAAAAACATAGATATGGCCAATTCACTCCTGTGAGCCAAGATTTGATTTGCATATAGTGGTGTGGTGGTATCACGTGTTTTGCTTGTCAAGATTTGGCTTCACACATCAAACTTTCACAAATTACCTATTTTTTCTTTGTTTCCTCATGAAGAAGGACCCTTGCAAATGTTGAATCAAAAAAATATATATGGCCTATTTATAGCTGCGAGTCAATGTACATTTTTGATATAGTGGTGTGGCATTATCACATTTTTTGCCTGTCAAGATTTGGCTTCATGCATGAATATTTCACAAATTACTTTTTTTTCTGTGTTTTCTCAGGAAAAAAGACCCTTACACATGGTGGAAAAAAATAGATATAGACAATTGATGCCTTTGAGCCCAAATTTTATTTCCATATAGTGGTGTGGTATTAGCGTTTTTTGCTTGTCAAGATTTGGCTTCATGCATCAAAATTTCACAAATTACTCATTTTTTCTGCATTTTCTCAGGAAAAAATACCCTTGCACATGGTGAATCAAAAATGTAGATATGGCCAATTGATTTCTGTGAGCCCAGGATTGATTTGAATGTATTTTTGTTGTAGTATCATGCCTGTTGCCTGTCCAGATTGGGCTTTGCGCATCAAAATTTCACAAATTCCCTATTTATCCTGTGTTTTCTCAGGAAAAAAGACCCTTGCACATGGTGAATCAAAAAAATGGATAAGGACAATTGATGCCTGTGAGCCAAGGTTTGATTTTCAAATATTGGTGTGGTAGTATCACATGTTTTGCCCATCAAGAGTTGGCTTTACAATTGAAAATTTCCCAAATCTCCTGTTTTTTCTGCGTTTTCTCAGGAACAAAGACCCTTTCACACAGTGAATCAAAAGCATAGGTATGGCCAATTGATGTATCAGAGTCAAGGTTTGATTTGCATATAGTGGTGTGGTATTATCATGCCTTTTGCCTGTCAAGATTTTGCTTCACAAATCAAATTTTCACAACTTACCTATTTTCCCGTGTTTTCTCAGGAAAAAGACTTTTTCACATGTTGAATCAAAGACATAGATATGGCCAATTCATGCCTGTGAGCCAAGGTTTGGTTTACACCTAGTGGTGTGTTAGCATTCATTGCGTGTTTTGGCTGTCAAGATTTGGCTTCATGCATCAAAGTTTCACAAATTACCTTTTTTACTGTGTTTTCTCAGGAAAAAAGACCCTTGCACATGGTGAATCAAAAGCATAGATATGGCCAATTCATGCCTGTGAGCCAAGGTTTGATTTGAATTTAGTGGTGTGGTATTATCATGCCTTTTGCCTTTTAAGATTGGTCTTCATGCATCAAAATTTCACAAATTACCTATTTTTCCTGTGTTTTCTCAGGAAAAAAGACCCTTGCACATGGCACCACAAAAAACAATTATCACCTGATGTCAATTGACATGTGGCTAGGTGCAAAAAGGTATCTGTGATCTATCTGGTGCATCATGGATTCAGCCCCCTGGAACCCACAAAGGCGCCATTGTAATTGGGATGAACTAGAATTTGAGCTACATCAGAGCAGGGATTGATTCTACATGATGTCACTTGTATTAAAGGTAAAATTGATTTTTTGTGGTGTAGTGAATCAGAAAAATTGATCTGGAAATTGGTGCCTGTGAGCCAAGGTTTGATTTGAATATAGTGGTGTGGTAGTATGATGTGTTTTGCCTGTCAAGATTTGGCTTCACCCATCAAAATTTCACAAATTACCTATTTCTCCTGTGTTTTTCCAGGAAAAAGACCCTTGCACATGGTGAATCAAAAACTCAGATATAGGAAATTGATACTTCTGAGTCAGGGCTTGATTTCCATATAGTGGTGTTGTAGTATCATGCCTTTTGCCCGTCAAGACTTGGCTACACGCATCAAAAGTTCACAAATTACCCGTTTTTTCTGTGTTTTCTCAAGAACAAAGACCCTTTTACATGGTGAATCAAAAACATAGATACAGCCAATTGCTTGCTGTGAGCCAAGTTTTTGATTTGCATATAGTGGTGTGGTATTATCATGCCTTTTGCCTACCAAGATTGGGCTTTGTGCATCAAAATTTCACAAATTACCTATTTTTCCCCTGTTTTCTCAGGAAAAAAGCCCCTTGCACATGGTGAATAAATGAAACTTTGATGCACAAAGCCCAATCTTGACAGGCAAAATGCATGAAACTGCCACACCACTATATGCAAATCAAACCTTGGCTCACAGGCATCAATTGGCCATATCCATGTTTTTGATTCACCATGTGAAAGGGTTTTTTGTTCCTGAGACAACACAGAAAACACGGTATGATATTCTTAACATGTTAAAATTTTTAGTTTTTTCTTTTTCTATATTTCTCTATATTTCTTTCAGGATTTCCTCTTTTTCTCTTATATGCACTCACGACTTCTCAGAATTGACTCCAGAATCAGACTCTACAGGTACAACTTACCTTAGTTACAACTCACGGGAGCCTCATTACACTACTGGATGGGAATTTATGGCCAACTCAATATGTATAACACTATGTAACAACAGCAGACATGTAACACTAGTGATGACCCATAAAATATGGGGGTTCTTATTTTCTCTTATATTCCTTTACTTACATTCTCTGATAGCTCATACATCTTAAGTTTATAATTCTTGAAGGTTCTTTCTTCCTGAAGCATCACTCTTCTCGACACATCTTATTTGAAAAACATAGCTTATAGTTATCATGTTTCCTAGATTTCACACATATTCTTTTCTTCCGGACAGTTCTTTTATTCTTATGGGAGTATGGGTCTCATCAAAACTTCTTATGCATTCATTTGTAGCTTGTATTCTAGGGGATTCTTGTATTTACCAGTTTCTTTCCAGTCACAAGACCCAAAGGCAGGGCCCAGTTGTACTCACCTTGGAGCTAAAATCCTTCACTTTTGTCTATTCAAGAGGCTCTCCTCCAGGTGTTTTTCCCCCGTTCCTCACCAGATTTTGTCCCCACAAACATATCAGTACCTTACACACTCAACAACCTTATATATATACACCTGATATTAGTACACTACCCCTATAGTCTACTACTGGTCAGCCCTCTACTGAGGTTTACTGTACCATTATTACTACATACATACATTAGCAATCAAACGTTTATAGTTATCATCAACACCTTTCAGTAGCTTGAGAGCCTCTTTGGACTAAGACTGCCCAAGTACCATTACTAAGCAGACCCTTATCCAACTAGGTTATCCAACCTTTATTATTACAAACCCTTTTATTACATAAGCCCTCATCACAAGGTAGCCTGTTCAATCCCTGGTTGTAGCGTCAGCTCCCAAACTCATTTAGCACTACAAACTATCATAATCATCATCATCCATCCTTGGTAGTAGAGTCAGCTCCCAGAACTCATTAGCTTAACACACCTTCATCATATACATACACCTTTGACAGTCATCACCATCATACCTACATACCATCCGCAGACGTCTTGAACAGACCAAATCCTATCACTATAAATAATCTGCCAAGCAATCTTGGTGGTCTTGTTTTTCTGATAGTATAGAAGGGCAGAGTTTTGCATCTCCATTTTCCCCTTCTCCATTCAGCAAAAGGTTTAACACACTTTTGAGTCTTACAATGGGTAATTTGTGATCTTTTGATGCGTGAAGCCAAGTCTTGACAGACAAAAGGCATGATAGTACAACACCACTATATGGAACACAAACCCTGATTCAGAGGCCTAAATTGGGTATATCTGTGTTTTTAATTTACCATGTGCAAGGGTCTTTTTCATGGGAAAACACAGAAAAAATAGGTAATTTGTGAAATGTTGATGCGTGAAGCCAAATCTTGACAGGAAAAAAAAGTGATACTACCAAACCAATAGATGCAAATCAAACCTTGGCTCACATGCATCAATTGCCATATCAATACTTTTGATTCACCATGCGCAAGGGTCTTGTTTCCTGAGAAAACACAGGAAAAAAAAGGTAATTTGTGAAATTTTGATGCAGGAAGACCAATCTTGACAGGCAAAGGGCATGATATTACCAAACCAATATATTCAAATCAAACCTTGGCTCACAGGCATGAATTGTCCATATCTATGTTTTTGATTCACTCTGTGAAAGGGTCTTTTTTCCTGAGGAAAGACAGGAAAAAAAGGTAATTTGTGAAATTTAGATGCAAGAAGCCAAATCTTGAAAAGCAAAACACACAATCCTACCACACCACTATATGAAAATCAAACCTTGGCTCACAAGCATCAATTTTCTATATCTTTGATTTTCTTTCACCATGTGCAAGGGTCTTTTTTCCTGAGAAAAGGCAGAAAAAAAGGTGATTTGTGACATATTCATGCGTGAAGCCAAATCTTGACCCGCAAAACACATGATACTACCACATCAATATATGACAATCAAACCTTGTCTCACAGGCATCAATTGGATATATCCATTTTTTTGATTCACCATGTGCAAGGGTCTTTTTTCCTGAGAAAATGGGGGATAAATAGGGAATTGGTGAAATTTTGATGTGTGAAGCCCAATCTTGACAGGCAAAAGGCATGATACTACCACACCACTAGATTCAAATCAATCCTTGGCTCAAAGGCATCAATTTTCCATATCTACATTTTTGATTCACCATGTGCAAGGGTCTTTTTTCATGAGAAAATGCAGAAAAAGTGGGTAATTTGTTAAATTTTCATGCATGAAGCAAAATCTTGCCAAGCAAAACACGCAATAATACCACACTACTATTTAAAAATCAAATCTTGGCCCACATGCTTCAATTTATATATCTATTTTTTTGTTTCACCGTGTGCAAGGGTCTTTTTTCCTGAGGAAATGCAGAAAAAAAAGGTAATTTGTGAAATATTCATGTGTGAAGCCAAATCTTGACAGGCAAAACATGTGATAATACCACACCACTATATCAATGATGAACATTGACTCACAGCTATCATTTGTCCCTATCTATGTTTTTGATTCACCATGTGCATGGGTCCTTTTTCATGAGGAAACACAGACAAAATAGTTAATTTGTGAAAGTTTGATGTGTGAAGCCAAATCTCAACAGGCAAAAGGCATGATACTACCATACACCACTGTATGAAAATCAACCTTTGACTCAGATGCATCAATTTTTAATTTTCATGTTTTTCATTGATCTTGTGCAAGGGTCTTTTTTCCTGAGAAAACACAGCAAAAATGGCTAATTTGTGAAATGTTCACGTGTGAAGCCCAACCCTGACAGGCAAAACATGTGATACTACCACACCACTTTATGAAAATCAATCCTTGGCTCCCAGGCATCAATTTGTCATATCTATGTTTCTGATTCACCATGTGAAAGGGTCTTTTTTCCAAAGAAAACATGGTAAAAATAGGTAATTTGTAAACTTTTGATGTGTGATGCCCAATCTTGACAGGCAAAAGGCATGATACTACCACACCACTATACTCAAATAAACACTTGACTCAGAGTCATCAATTGGCCATATCCATTTTTTTGATTCACCATGTGCAAGGGTCTTTTTTCCTGAGAAAACATGGGAAAAATAGATAATTTGTGAAATTTTTATATGTGAAGCCAAATCTTGACAGGCAAAAGGCATGATACTACCACACCATATATGAAAATCAAAACTTGACTCAGATTCATCAATTGGCCATTCCTATGTTTTTGATTCACCATGTGCAAGGGTCTTTTTTCCTGGCAAAACACGGGAAAAATAGGCAATTTGTGAAATTTTGATGTGTGAGGCCCAATCTTGACAGGCAAAAGGAATGATACTACCACACCACTATACAAAAATCCAACCTTGGCTCACAGGCATTAATTAGCCATATCTATTTTTTTGATTCCCCATGTGCAAGGGTCTTTTTTCATGAGAAAATGCAGAAAAAATAGGTAATAGGGGGTATCAAATATAGGCAAATCCACACTTATTTGATTGACTGGTTTTCAAAAATCAACCAGGTTTAAAACCTGTTGGTTGCTCATCAATCATCATTTTGGATCCAGCAATGAAGAAAAAGATTTCTGGATAATTGACTGGTTTCTAATTGTGGATTTGGTGTATTTGACACCCCCTACACCATGATTGCTGGTGTGTTGCTTGTATAGCAAGCAACACCCCAAAGTACAAAAGGGCCTTTGTACTCTTGTGTGTTGCTTGCTATACTAGCAACACACTTTTTTTCATGGTGCTAATTTCTGAAATTTTGATGCATGAAGCCAAATCTTCTCAGGCAAACACCCAATACTAGTACCACACCACTATATGTAAATCGAACCTTGGCTCACATCCATCAATTTTACATATCTATTCTTTGTTTCACCATTTTCAAGGGACTTTTTTCCTGAGAAAATACAGAAAAACAGGGTGATTTGTGAAATATCCATGCCTGAAGCCAAATCTTGCCAGGCAAAACATGCAATACTACCACACCACTATGTGAAAATCAAATCTTGGCTCAAAGGAATTAATGGGCCATATCTATGTTTTTGATTCACCAAGTGCAACGGTCTTTTTTCATGAGAAAACACAGAAAAAAAGGGTAATTTGTGAAATTTTCACGCGTGAAGCCACATCTCAACAGGCAAAAGGCATGATACTGCCACACCACTATATGAGAATAAACCCTTGACTCATGAGAGGCATCAATTGGCCATATCTATGTTTTTGATTCACCATGTGCAAGGGTCTTCTGTCATGAGAAAACGTAGAAAAAAAAGGGTAATTTGTGAAATTTTGATGCGTGAAGTCACATCTTAACAGGCAAAAGGCATCATACTGCCACAAAACTACATGAAAATCAACTGTTGACTCAAGTCAGAGGAATCAATTGGCCATATCTATGCTTTTGATTCACATGTGCAAGGGTCTTTTTTCCTGGGAAGACACAGGAAAAAATAGGTAATTTGTGAAATTTTGATGTGTGAAGCCCAATCTTGACAGGCAAAAGGCACAATACTTAAGGTTTTGTTGCAATGGCAGGATTTCAAAAGTGAGACTATAGAGCACCAACTGCAGAAAGCACTTGTGACAACAAGCCTTTTGGTTGTTGGTGACTGTTGGGTACTTTTGCATTTGAGAACAGAAATGGATGGTAGTAGGGTTGCATGGCGTCACAGTGCAGGGTGCAGAAAAGTCAGGGAATGGTGTAAATGGATGTCTTCAGGGAGGAACCAGAGATGGGAAAGGGAGTTTGGAAAATCCAAAGGACAGTATCTTTGTGAGACATCAGGGAGCAGAGGGCAGCAAAAGGAGGAAACTGAATCAGCTTGTCCCAGCGCATTGCCACAAGAAGTGCTTGACCTGATCAACAAGTGCAACAAAATTTCTAAACCCCATGCAAAACATTTCTACTAATTTTTTGCATGGAGTCGCAATCTGCAGATTGCTTTGGAAAGTTTTCCACATTAGTACAGATGTTTTGCATGGAGTTTACCAATTGTTTTTGCACTTGTTGATCAGGTCAAGCACTCCTTGCGGCAATGCACTGGAAAAGCCACTGGGTGAGGAACTGCAATAAAAACTTGCACAAATGCCGGCAGTTGACAAGTGGCAACTTGAGTATTACTGAAGTCCTTAGTTGATGCAAGCTTGGAGTGAGGCAAGCTTCACTGCTGGCATTGATTGGTCAAACACAGCTGGTTGAGCAGTTCTTGAACAGCTGTGTTTAACCAGTGATTGGACAGGCATGGTCTGACCAAAGCCCGTGCCAGCCGGTTGGGGCCTGTCCAATTGGTTTGAATGCAACCAGTCACCACCAGCCAGGAACTGATTTGGCAGACCCGCTTGATTGGCCAGCATGGGCTTTGGTTGGACTGTGCCTGTCCAAGATCACTGGTTGAACACATATGTTTGAGCACTTCTGGACCATCCATGTTTGACTGGTCAATGCTGACAGTGCTTACAATGGTGTTATCTTGTGATATGATGGTGATATGATGGTGTTATCTTGTAATATGACAGTTATATGATATTGTTATATTGGGAGATGACAGTTATATGATATGGTGATATGGTGATGTTATATGAGGGTTGTTTGAAAAAGTTGACCACTACAAGATATCCCATATATCCCATAATATCTTACTCAGTATCCCATACGGGATATATTGTAGGGTATGTAGTGGTTGGTGTACATGCATATAGACCCCAAAAAAGGCAAAAAAATTGGTGTGCAACAGAATGTACACCAAGTCAGTTGGTGTAGGAGTGTACACCAATATCTACATCAGGTTGCACAAGTGGCACACCAAAAAAAACAACACTTGGAAAAAACAAGGCAATTTTGGTGTTCAAAGCTGCATAACATAAAAAAAAACATAAATTCACAACAACATAAACCTCCACAGTTGGCAGGGACCTGTCAACGTGCATAAATCTTGTTTGACAGCTCCCTGCCAAATTTTGAGATTTATTTTGTTTATGATTTTATGTACATTTCATGTTATGTAGCTTTGAACACCACTAATGAAAGAAAACAAACCTCATGTTTCATGGGTGTCACTAGTTCTACATTTCTGTGATTGCTACTGTATATAAACAGGTAAACCTGGGTGTTGTTACTTATATTGGCCATAACTCCTGATCCATCCATGTAACAAAGATTCCATGAGTTGTTTCTTAGGTTCATTTTGTCTGTCATGGTAGTTTAAGGATTTTGTAATGGGTCAGCCTCTGGACACACCAAAATTTCACTTCATTTACACCAAAAAGGGATTGTGAGTGCTAGATGGTGTGGTGCAGGGCGTGAACACCCCAAAGATATCTGGGGTGCAAATGGGATCACCCCTTTCAAAAGTTGTAACTCTGTGACACTTTGGGGTGCAAGGTTAATGCAGACCAATTAGTTGGGGTGAACTTGCTGTGCACACCACTAATTTAGCACTTTTTGGTGTGAGATATAGTGTACACCAAAATCATTGGGGTATGCTATGGTGTACACAATCTTTATTTCTGCACAATATAATTTTGCACACTAACAACTTGGTTGTGCATGATTGAAGTACACCCTTTTGGTGTACATGAAGTAAATGTTTGGTGTTCCTAGAGGCTGACCCTAAAATTTTGGCATCGCATCAACAGCTTGATGCACAATCCCTAATTGTGTAAGTGCCAACCCGCTTTGGGCCCAACTCTTTGATCACCAATGCAATTCTCAACTCCCACTTGAAAGATCAAAATATGGATATGAAAACAGCCTCCAATTATTTTTGCACCAAATCCCTTTTCTGCTTGCTTGAAAGCCAGCGCAGCATGCTATGAGTGGTCACAACAAATGAAGAGTAATTGGTGAAATTCTACAGGGTGCTCTCTAGGGGAAAAAGATGTGGCAGGTACGTACAGATCATCATTTAGCATGTGGCTTGAATATGTTGGTACTGGACTGCCATAATGGCCAACAAAAAAAAAAAAAAAAAAAAAAAAACAGAAATCAAAAAATAAAAAATAAAAATCCAAAAACTGATTTCTGATTGATTCCAACTGCCAGACTGGCCATACATACATCAGCATATACACGGCAAGCCACCTTGCATTTCATACCAACCCCTTAGTACTGGATTCTTCCAGCCAGGTACTAATGTAATTGGTACAGCCATACCCTTACAAGAGTATGGTTGTACCTTGTAAGGGTATGGCCGGGTAAGGGTAAAGCTGGGGACAGCCCAACCTTTCTGGAAATTGAGCTGTGAGGTCTCCACACTTGACAACCATTATGTATGAATGTCCGGTATGTACCGGCCATCGGGCGGGGAGACCTCCCTGATCTATGGACAGTACATACTGGTCATCAAGTGGGAAAGTCTCTCTGCTCAATGGCCTGTACCTACTGTTCATTGTGCAGGAAAATCTCCCTGATCAATGGCCTGTTCATACTGGCAATTGATCACGGAGGTCTCCCCACCCAATGACCAGTGAGTACCAGCCATCAACCAGGGAGGTCTCCCCGCCTGATGGCCGGTATGTGCTGGCCTTTGATCAGGGAGGTCTTCCTGCCCAATGGTTGGTATGTACCGGCCATCAATCAGGGAGGACTCCCTGTCTGATGAAACATATGCACCGGCCATCAACCAGGGATTTCTCCCTGCCCAATGGCCGGTATGTGCCGGCCTTTGATCAGGGAGGTCTCCCCTCCCAATGGCCGGTATGCACAGGCTATTGATCAGGGAGGTCTTCCTGCCCTACGGCCGTTATATACAAGCCATTGATCAGGGAGGTCTCACCACTTGATGGCTGGTATGTACTGGCCATCAATCAGGGAGGTCTCACTTCCCAATGGCCAGTATGTACTAGCCATCAATCTGTTAGAGTAGGCACAGTGTTTTTTTGTCTCTTTCAGTTTTTCTTTTCTTTTTGTCTGCTTTAGACCTGTCATCTTTCTTTCACTCATATGTCACATATCTTGTGACATACCTGGGACCATGGACGTGGAAGGATGCCTTTCCTCATCCTTTCTCGCACCGTGTCCTCTGGCCCCAGGTATGTGATTTCTCATCTCTCATAGTCTTGTTTTCTTCCTTCCCTTTCTTCTCTGTTTTCTTGAGTCTGTCTATCAAAGCTGAAGCAATGATATCCATCCTTCCTCGCACCGTGTCCTCTGGCCCCAGTTTGATCCATCAGGTTATGAGTCCCATTTAGCCTCCAGCTGGGTAAATCAGGTAGCACGTTAAATATGAACTTCAAAGGATCAAATTTCTGTTCATGTCCAAACAAACCAATACCAGCTCTTCCGCCAAAAGGTTTGCCACCGACTTGGAAAAGATCAGTGCTGTTATGGAAAGTCAGTCCAACCTCCATCCTGCTTTGAAAGCTCCAACCGTTATGCCGCTCAAGGCTCCAGGCCCAGAATCCAACTATTTGGACTGGGTGTTTGTGCTTTGGGTACACTTCAGCTCTTGCAAAGTCATCTATGTACTTGACCCGGTCAAGCAAGTCGTCCAAACACCAGACTGGCGGAGGGAC
The DNA here is from genome assembly GCA_002873125.1 of Puccinia coronata f. sp. avenae. Taxonomy (NCBI): domain Eukaryota; kingdom Fungi; phylum Basidiomycota; class Pucciniomycetes; order Pucciniales; family Pucciniaceae; genus Puccinia; species Puccinia coronata. Next base: position 270,658 of record PGCI01000039.1, read on the forward strand.
AATTTGGCGGTAGTCTTGGTCCTCACCAGCACTGTCAACCCTTGCAACCTCCCGTTCATTCATGACCACAAAGAAGATGCAGCCGGGATGTGGGCTGCTCTCCGCGCGGCCCACCAGGACTCCTCCACTGGGGGCAGGATGTACTGGCTACTCAAGCTAGTTCTATCCCGCATGTCTGGGGACAATGTCGAGTCCCACATTGACGAGATGGACGGCTACGCCAAACAACTTAACTTGCTCATCTCCACCACCAACCCCCTCACTGCGGACAATGTCCACGCTGCTGCCCTCCTAATCTCCCTTCCGGACAAATGGCTCCACTGTTTTTCCTCCCTCATGAACAAGGAGAGAGTCTCATCTGCTAAAGTGGTCACCGCCCTCAAGCAAGAGGCCTATTGCCGCAAGTCACGCATCAAGGACGGCGCCAATCCAACCTCAGTATCTTCTGCAAAAGCTAACAAGCCCCTGCCATTGTCTTTTACCCGTTTCTGCACCTTTTGCAAAAGAGAGGGTTACACTCTTGAGAACTGCTGCTGGGCCGCCTGCACACTCCAAGAGGCCAAAGCTAAGCAGAAACCCAAAGAGGGGTCTCAATCCGGTGGAGGTACTGATTGGAACCGTCAACCAGCAACGGCAGGCCGCACTTCCGCGGCCCCTTTAGGGGGGGTACAAACCACGAGGAGATGGAGTCTGACTTCTTGGGCTTCAAGGTTGAGGTAACGGCCTCAAATGCCACATTTTCACTCTCCGCCTACAAAGCCATCAAACCCACCGGGGATGCAAACCTCGATTTGGGCTGTTCAATGTCCATGACTCCAGAAGCCTCCACTGTGTACAACCTCCGTCCCAATAGCACTCCTTTCTGTCTTGCAGACCATTTGGTTGTTGATGCCACCCACAAGGGGACAATCTCTTTGCCCCTTGACGGCAAAACCATCATCAAGTCCCTAGCCGTCCCTTTGCTTCACAAGCCACTCATCTCAAAAGCAAACTTGTGCAACACCAACCTCACCGTAGTCTTGACCAAATCACCGTGTGAAATCTACTCCACCACTGCCTTTCAAGCGACGGGGACCATGACAGGCCGTGGATACAGGAGGGGTAACCTGTCCTATCTCCAGGCTGAGCCTTTGAGCTTGGAGTTTCTATTTTCATCAAAAGTGCCTGTGGTTAATGACACCCTTTTGGGCTACCACCATTGCTTCTCTCACATAGGTCTCCGGCCCCTTAAAGCATTCCTGAAGGAACACAAGATCACCCCTTCTGACGTGGACAAAATCTTGGTCCAACAATTCCCCACATGTGTCCAGTCAACGATGCACCGCTCTCCCTTCAAATCTTGTTCCGCATATTGTTCAATCCCCCCAGGCCAACTAATCCACTCAGACATAGGGTCATATGAGGTCAAATAGCGCAAAGGGTACTCCTACTTTGTTACTTTTATCAATGATCATTCCAAATATGTCTCTGTTTTCCCAATGAAATCCAAAATCAATGTTTTCTCCTGTTTCAAAATCTTCCGCTCCTTCCCTGAGAAGACTGGGAAGCACACTATTCTATCCCTCTGCACTGATAATGGGGGAGAATACACCTCCAAAGAGTTGGAGAGCTATCTGGCTGCCGCCGGCATCCGCCACAAGCCAGGGCACCCCAGTCTCCTCAACTCAATGGTGTTTTCGAGAGGACCAACCAATCCATCAATAATCTGGTACGATCTGCTCTGCTGGAAGGCCAATGCCCAAAGTCATTCTGGGCGGAAGCCCTTTGCCACATCTTCCACGCCTATAACATGTATCCATGCAAAACCCTGGCCGGCTTTTGGTTGCCTATCTCAGTCTTGGGTCTCCCTGCCGTCAACATAAGCAATCTTCACCCATTTGGGTGTATGACATGGTACAAGATACCCAAGGCGTCTCAAGAGAAGCTTGACAGAAAAGCTCAATCATCCATCCTCCTGTCTTATCTCCCCAACGGTGCCTGTTTCCGCCTCTGGGATCTGGAAAAGAAGTCCGTTATCAAATCCCGCGACATCATTTTTGACCATTCCTCTTTTCCGTATGGGGCCAAACTGGATACCAGCAAGACACCAGTCCAAGTCAAAATACCTTGGCCCCCACCTCAAACAATTTGCCTAAACCTCCTCCCAATACTCCCTAAGTGGAGGAAGTCTCCCAGTCCGAGAACCCTCCATCCTCTCTGGCCAACTTGTGGTCTCATTTGCCCCTACACTGCCAAAGCAGTTGTGTCGGTGGCATGTATCCGGCATTATATCAGACCATTTTGTCCGACATTACATCGGTGTGCAGGTCTGATGTAATGACCCCACCGATGTTGTATCGACGGTGTTGATATTGCATCGCGGCTGTCCTACTCAAAGTAGAGGTTGGTGATGTAATAACAACAGGCCTCCCACCGATGCAAGCTCACAGCAATGCTACATTGCCAGTTCCATCACCGATGGAATTTGGATGCGACACATCATCGATTTAAGGCAATATTACGTTGGCGCCAGAGACTCAACTGGCGACCCAATATCTGTATGCCCTGACATCCTGTTGACCGCTATTGACAGAATGCTCGACTCAAACACGACTGCATCGACATGACATCAACACCGGTCGTTATCTTGTCAGAATACATCGATACAACCTCAGCCCGGCTTGATGCAACTTTGGCCTTGCTTGATACAACCTCAGCTTGGGTCGAGGCAACCTCAGCCTTGGCCGATTCAACCTCAGTCTGGGCTGATTCAATCTCAGTCCAGGCTGATTCAACCTTGGTCCAGGTCGATTCAACCTCAGTGTTGGTCAATATGACCCCAACCTTGGCCAACGCAATATCGACTACCCTTGGTAGATGCAACTTTTTTTTTCTTTTCTTAATCTATATATGCAAAGAAATATTTCTTGTGAATCAATTCCACCCTTTGTTTTTTCTGATTAATTTGAGAAATCCAATCTGGCAATATTTGATCAGCAAATCGATTGTACCATCGACGGTCAGCTCCTTGGTTTGACTTTCTGGGTCTTCGTCACTGGAACCTATCCAAAAAAAAAAAAAACTTTTACACAACTTGTAGGAGGCAGAACACAAGCCACTACAAATATAACCTGCACCCACAAACACACATAATGACAGAATGGCATCAATTTCCTTTTTTTTCCCTGTCTTTTTTCTTGACGAATCACTGCATGCACCAGATCTTTTTTTTTGTCTTTCTTTCTTTCTTTTTTTTTGCATGTGATGTCCACATGTATGTATATGTAATGTAAGTATAAGTATTGGTGAGGAGAAGCACACACCACCATCAGAGCATAAGGATCATATTGCCCCAACATTCCTCCCAAAAACACAAACAAACAAGAAAACAGCACCGAATTCACCATCCAAACCCAAACCCAAACCTAGCCAAAAAAACAATTGACAAAAAAAAAAAAAACACGGTCGCAGGGATATATGCGTCATTCCCCAGCAAACGCCACTGGGCGAACATGAAAGCAAGAGCAGCGCGCGCAGATGGCGACCGAAGCAAGGAAGACGCAGTATGTACAGACCAGAGGATTTGGAGGCGGAGGTTCCAAAAACCAGGTGAAGTCTACGAGGAGTTGGTAGCCAAGAAAGCATCCAAGCAGGCCCACACGGCGTCCGGCGGGAGCTGGCCCTGGTTCTTCAACTCAACGATGTGCGGCGGCAGCTGGGCGAGGTAGGCGCGCAGGGCGACCGCCAGCGAGTGCCGCGACTCCTGCGCAATCGTCTCGTTCCCGATCACCGCCAGCAGCGCGTGGATCACCTGCTCAATCCGCCCCATCCCCGCCTTGCTCGCATCATCAATTCCTTGTTCTTTTTTGGGACGCCGCGCATCACCTTTTCTCAACAAAATAAAAAATAAATAGGAATATCACGGGCGCTACTTACCGCGCAATCAGCTCCAGCAACAGCCCGTAGCTCGGCTCCACCTCCTCCACGTCGATCTCAATCGGCAGCGCATCAATCCAGAGGGGCAAGATGGCATCCACGTCGATGACGAGGCCTTCAGGGTTACGAATGATCTTGGCCACTACAAAAAAAAAAAAAACAATCAAACCCCTTTTTAAGAAATCAAATAGGACTTGGTATCATGTCATCATTTTTTCGGGGATCATGCTTACATGCCGACACACAGTTCTCCCGTGCGACCTGCGTCGCTTCGCACAGCGCGGGAGGCGAGTGCGCAGGAGGGAGGAAGCTGCAAGCCGGCGACGAGCGGGTCAATTGCAGCTACCACAACGAGGCATGTATGGCATGACCATGATATCAGTCCACAAAAAAAACCGCCAACCCCGCATCTTCGTCCAAACAAACTGCTCACATTTGATCAGCTCCACGTACACCGCCGGCCGGCTGTCCCCGTTCTTCTCCGCACATAGACCCATGATAAACGGCGCAAGGCTTCGGGAGCATTCGTCTATAGAAACAAAAACCCCATACACAAAATGAATCCCTAGAAACAGAGATAAAGACCTCGATCAAGTGACATTTAGAGGCAGGACTGACCAGGGTGGTTGAATCCGCCCAACACATGCTTGCCCACTTTCTCGACCAGCTCGGCGCCGGCGGAGGGGGAGTCCACATCCACTCGGGATCCACCCCAATCGACATCCGCAGCACGCGCGAGATCCCCGTGAAGAGTCGCCGGATCCCTGTTCCAAGCTCCTGCCTTCCGACTCCTCCTCCCCTCCTTCCCCACCACTCCCTTCCGCCATCACGCGTCGGATCCGCTCGCAACACGCTTCCGTCATCTGCCATACTTCTTCCACCCCGGGCGCCTGGTATCCCACACACTCCACCGACGTCATCAGTAAGCTGTCCGCCACATTGTCCAAATCTAATGGCTCGGCACTTCAAATTGCAAAAACTCGTCAAGACGCCTTGTAATTGTTGAGTCGACATGCCAGAAGCTTTGGCGCCTGCAAATCAAAAAGGAAAAAAAAACCTGGGTGAAAATCTGTTGGTATTCGTTTGCTTAGCTGATGACGTACTTTGAACCAATAATGGCAATAAGTTCATTGCCGACTCTTGAACTTCATTGCTGAAACTGATAATATTTCAGAGACCGTCAATCCACTGAAAATATGATTCCATGAGAGGAGCAAGAGAAAGCGGAGACGCAACTAGAACTTCAACAAGGGAATGACCGCCGCGACGATTTTTTCGCAGTGAGGAATCAACCATGCGCCGATGGGGTTAGCCAATAGAATGAGCGTCTTGACCGCTAGCTCCTTATCCGCGAGCTCTGCTGATTTAATCCCGTATGTTTGTTCTCCAATCATCACGCTGATTTTCATATCACAAGACATGATTTTTGAGACACTCAGGCAACGTAACTACTTGCAAAAAAAGAAGAAGAAAACTTACGACTCCCACTGGCAATCATCAAACTCATGAGACTCGTCGAAGAGAGCGGAGATCGAGATATCGGGCTTTGAGTTACACATGCTGACCAAGCGGCCAATGAGGATGGCGAGGAAGCCATGGTTGACGAAGCGTTCAGCGTTCATTCCGCCTGACAGTCTGGCCAGCGAGCTCAGGATCCTAGTCTGTCCTTGCGGACGCAGCTCTACAGCAAAAAAAAAAACAAAAAAACACGACAGTAAGTAAGTGAGGGTTCTACACGCAATATGGAGACGCTACAGGAAGAATATCATGCTGGGTGCTTACCTAGAGTGTTCGTCATCCGTTGCGCCCACCAATCGGCTTCGGCATTGAACCTCTGTTCGCTGCTGGTCATAGCTACCTGCGCGGCACACGAGAGTCAACAAAACAACCTTCTCTTGCGACCACCTCAGCAATTTCCCTTTCCCACATGTGTGTCACGTACCCAGTCGGCTCATTGCTTCAAAGATCTTCAGCTCCGTCTCGTCTATCTCCTCATCATCTAGTCCACTCCCGTCACTCGGAGATGCCGCCCTGGCAATATCGATTTTGTCCATCAGCTTCCGTAGAGTCACGATGGTGTTATCAAAGAATGCCTAGAGAGGTACACAACAAAGGACCCAAGTTAGCTATGTGAGTGTCAAAAGCCATCCACATGCGTTGGGTCAAGGTTAAGGTCAACTTGACCCCGAGTTATATAGGGAGGTCAAGTGACTTGCGGTGGGTGTGTGTGAGCGCATCAATCGAGTGAGATCGTAGATCGATCAGTGGAGTCGGAGGAGGGATGCTTAACCTCATGTCAAGCGCCGTCAGATTTGACGGACATTTACCAGAATGGTGATGCCTGGTAAGTTTAGCTTGTCTTAACACAATCGCGATCGCGATGCGTTTGTGTTTTTTTTTTTTTTTTTTTTTTTGGGGGGGGGGGGGGGAAAGTTGGTGTTAAAGTGCTTTATCCTGGGGGATTTGCCGCGACGGATGTGGATGGTCTGAATAAGAGGGTTTACCAAGGTAGCTATGTAGAATGAGGGAGGGGAGGGGAGGGGAGAGTGGAACACTGACGAGAGCGCCCTGTTGACTCATCGAGGCAAAGAGCTTGCCAATTGCATTGAGCGCATCGGGCTGGATTTTGTTGTGGAGCGAGCGGCGGTCCGTGTAGTTGGACTGGCACAGGGAGATCAGACGGGACAAGATGGGTCCAATCATTTCATCCGTGATCTCAACCTTACGGAAGCCTTCATCCCACAGCACATTGATCAGCGCCTTGGCAGCAAACGCTTGTAAGCGTGGCTGTGCACCATTCTCGAGGCACCGCAGCAGCCACGACAGTACTTGTTGGTGTACCGGCTTAGTAGAAAAGGTGATCTATGGGAGATGGATGCGTCAGTTTTCCGAATAATTAAGGTGACAAACAAATGTTGAAAATCTGACCTTTAGTGGGGATGATAGCTGTGCGATGGCATACATGGCGACATAGATGACCCTTGGATGGGGATTGTCGAAGCCGGCCTGGAGGACGTGGTAGATATGCTCGGTGGCGAGGGAGAAGGATTCAGCAAGAGGTTCGCCCGTGAAGGCGAGGACGGAGAGGAGGGCATGCTTGACGTTCTATGCGGAAGGCAGGGGCTGCTGGACGGCGGCAAGGATGAGCTCGAAGAGCTGGTCGCAATGGGACTTGACAACCTCTTGGGCCAAGCGACCGAGGGCTTGTTCAGCCTGGATGTAGAGAGCGTCCAGGTCTTCCTCGTCGTCATCTAAGGCCAGAGACCACCCTTCATCTTCTTCGATCTCAGCCATGAGCGTAACCAAGGCACTGAAGACAGATGTAAGCCATGTCAGGCTCGGGGTGGCGTTGGATGAGGATGGACGGGATTCGATGAGGGTGATGAGACACTCCAGTGCGGTGCTCCTAGTGGAGACGGGCAAACGCTGATCTTGAGTGAGTTGGAGCAACGGCTGGAGCCAGGTAGTGAGGTCGGATATGTCGTTGAAGGTAGCGAATTCGATCAGATGGGTGAGTGCGGTGTTGATTTCGGCTTGGTTGGGAGATCCAAGTTTGTAGCATCCGTGATTGAGGAAATTAGACAACGTCGTGTTGGTGGTATCCAGCATGACATACCTGATTCAAACAAATCAACGACCAACTCTGGAGTAGGTCAAGAAGTCGCGAGTTGGAGATGCTGAAACCACCATTCATGTCTTGGTGTTGGATGAGCTGAGTGGAGGATCAGTCAAAGATTTGTGAGAAGCATGTCCGTCTCGGTTGCTAGCAGGAAATCATTGAGATGCTATTATTGCAAGGAAGGGGGAAAAGGTGACAAACGAAAAATGAAAATGAAATTCAGACACAACCACTTCTGAAGCTTTGGCGGGACGTAGAGACTGCAGGTGAGCTCGGCTTTCGGAAGACCCAGGAGACACGTGTTTCCCGCCACCGACCAGAATTGATCATATGTGTACGCTTGAATGAAATTTGCCTCTCTGTCGGTGGTGTAGGCGAGCGGGCACGGCTTTCATTGTATGTAGGCTTGAATGAAAATCACCTCTCTGGCAAGTGTTTTTTTTGTTTCTGAAGAGATCCAGATTGTTGGCATGGGATTGCTGATTGCCCACCGGGACTAAAACTGGGGGGAGGAGGGCTGGGTGTAATTGATGTCAGGCAAAAAAAAGACAAGGATGAGTATCTATGTCCTCTTCAATATCACCAAGAAGAAAGAGAATGCATACCATGTACAGAACAAATCCTGGCATAAATGGAAAGATCATCTAGAAGATCCCGTTGAGAGTGCAAGTCAAGGGTCCGACATACCTCCAGATATATTATAAAACAATCCAAGCTCAAGTTCCGTTTGGACACGTTCCCCCCGATAAATTGGGCCATGTTCTGCAGCCAGACAGCAATAGTCGTTCCATCGGACTTGGATCGATCTTTGTCAGGGTTTGAGAAAAACTCAACAATGGAGTACTTCAGGACATTGAGGGCGAACAGATTGAAATACCTCAGAAATCGATGACGCAAGCGGTAAGGTTGTCGTGGGTCTGGACTTGATTGAGCCCCGCATTAAACATGATGCAAGGGTTAGGCAAAGTTAATCTAGCCAGCACACGGTATTTTTCCCTGGGATTGTCAAGGGTCATGGTCTTGAGCACACGTTCCGTTTCAGCGTCGGCTTGGACTCGTTCAACGTTGAGCTCGGGAATCCGCTGATAGATACGACTTTTCCACTCCCCGTACATCATGACGTTTGAGGCGGCTACACATGCTTCTGTCATACATAATACGGCGAGAGGCGATAGACTTCTGGGCAAATATTGAAGCGGAAGACCACGGGCACACAGCATGTCTTCCCTCCCAGGAGGAATGTTCAAGCTGGAGGTGCCAGTGATCCTTGATTAGCTGGGGCCATCTTACTCCTGTACATTGAAGATGTTCGTCTTGACTGTCTATGTACGTTAGAGTCTCCTTGATTCCTCAGCCGCTTTCCGTAGCTGGTCCGTTGGGCTGGCCGCGTTGTGCGCTTCGTCTTCTTCCGCTGATCCGCACCCGGCGATCTCAGAGAACCGTCCGAGTCACCCGGTAACACGGGCGGAAAGGCAGGCGGCAAGACGCTGTATGTTGGCAGCGCGTTCAGCTGCTTCAGGAGACCCTGAGACTTGAGGTAAGAGTTCTCTGCTCTCAGAAGCCTCGTCGCTCCACGTAGTGACTCAACCTGGAATAATGTTGAGTGTGTAATAATGTCGAGTGTGTTGCATTGTCAGGAAGCCAAACTCTCGTCATCTAAAATATAAGTGCGCAACATACCTGTTCGACAAGCTGTGTGGTCTCCAAATTTCCCTCATAGGGCACATAGAAATCGTTCCCTGAGATACCCATGAGTGGTGTAGGCCCAGTGGATTTAGCATTCTTGGCGCTCTTCGATTCGAGTAGTGGAAGTAACTGCCAGTGTCCATAGAGACTGAGCCAGGTGTGCGGGCCGAATATCTGGGCGAGTTCCTGGATGTCAAACAAGCCGTCTTGAGGGGTGGCAGCCCTGACGTCTTTGAACACCCGGTCTTCATCCCCCTCTAGCACCATATACTGCTCATCCTGGAGTGTCTTCAAGCGCAGCTGGTCCCCCGATTTATGGACGAGGGTGGATTCCTCCAAAATGAGCTCCTCCTTCTCCGGCAACGGGGCGCCACACAAGAGGCGGTACAATGGGCCACCGGGCTGTTTGTTCAAGTCGCCGGCCAAGAACACAGGCCACTGTGTGGTGGTGGAAGTGGCATAAGTTCGAGTCGAATCACTCCTCGCCCGAACCTTTTTGATCTTCACTCAGCTGCCCCGCTCAGCAGCAGTTTGATGATTGCAAGGATGTTCGAACAGTCCGATTGCACTGACCAAGGTGAGTGTGTACATGTAATCGAGCACAAACATCAGCATCTCTACGTCCAGCAGGGCCAACAGGATGAGTGCGCGTTGGATCGCTTTTGACCATGGGGCGGGCTCCAATCGTGTAGTATCTGATCGGAAAAGCTGAGGAGTGAGGATCACGGTCGGCCTGCTGCAGATCAGAGGAAGTCCCAGAGGGATGGGCGGGGTGGACTGCAAGGTTTATGTTTTGGCGTTGTGGATGGGTTAGGGGGGGGCGGGCTGGTCAAGGCGGACGAGGTTGTGTGAGGTAAGAGTCTCGAGGATTCCCAACAGGAGCATCAGGAATTTATAGTTCAAGTTCAACTGGACGTGTAGGAAGCCCCGGATAATAAGGAAAGGATGGTTTGATGAGATGCTGGAGGCATTTGAGTCCAGAGATAGCAAATTCCGGACAACTGGCTTTGAAGGCGCATCTGCGGGTGGCTTCCGGGAGAGGATCGCGGAAGATTCAGAGGAAGCGGTACAGGTCAAGGAGGGCGTCGATCAGTCCAAAGATCTGTGAGGGATGGATTGGATAAGATTGGGCTCAAAGAATGAGCCGGGCAACAGAATCTCGAGGCCGTGGTCCATATCATGAGCGAGAGTACTGGATCTGGGCGGAGCAGGAGGCAGTTGTGGGGGCCGGGCTGTTCGAGGTGGTGTGGCTTCCCATTCAGCAGAAGGTTTCCTTGGAACCCCGTGAGAAGGGGGCCCTCCTGGAAAGGGATGTGTGTTGGCTCGACAGCAAGAGATGATGGTATGTGCTGGGCTTTCCAGTGCCCAAAAGAGGATCATCACCGCAGGATTTCGAGTTGGATGGTGTGGACCAACCCACCACTGCGTCTGAGGGAGCTTATCTCGGTAAGCCTGATCCATCGCAGACCAGTCATTTTTGCTTTTCCATCTAACTTCTCGAATATTTCCCCTAAAGCAATCCTCCGAAACCAACTTGAGATGGTGGAAAACGAAGACGGGTCGGAGGGAGGCAGCTCAGGTCTTTTTGCAGCCGGAACTTCAAATCCAGATCCCGCCGACACCAGCGTCGGTGGGGTCTAGTCAGAAGATCGTTGATCGCCTGAATAATGACCGTGCGTGCGTCATTACAACCTAACCAGATTAACATGAGAAAGCGTGGGAGGAGGATGGGGATTTAGGACGTACACTTAAGGATTCATGCCTTCCTTTGGAAGGGCAGCAGTTCTGATTTCCCAGTTGGCAGTCTGGATCACCAGACTGTAAGAAGAAAGATCGGAGGGAGCAGCGTTGTGGTCATCAATCGTCCCTTTGAGTGGTGCAAAAAAAACAGTATCAAAAAGTAAGAGCCCTAGCGTTGGTGGGCTAGACTTACAGTACCAAAATTCTGGATCAGTGGATGTCCAAACGTTGATGCCAAGTTTTGACTCTGAAGCGCCAGAGCCTGGAAATTTATGTTGTTGAGATTGAATATTAATTTCTGTAGCTTTCAGGAACACAGTCGGGCAGAACGCGGTTGTGCGCATCACTTCCCCCCACATCCCTGCCTTTCATCGATTGAAAAGACAAGTTTGAGTAATAACCTCTAATGGAGCGCCAGCAAGATCTGAGGGGCCGTCATGACTGTTGCGGTGCGGAGGATAAAAATCGGAGGCAACCAGTCTATCATCTTCCTTGGACTTGTCAACATCCGTATTGACAGAGCCATTGCCATCCACGGGGCTGACAGCCCAGCTTTCTGGAGCTATCCAGCCGGCGGCAGCATTGACGGCAGGGCTGAGGTTATTCGAGGAAGGCACATTGCTAGTAGACTTTCCAGGGAAAAGAGTAGAGATCGTCCCATTCACTGCTGAGACCATGGAGGTACCGATATCAAAAACAGTGACGGCTGTAGATGTTGGATGAGGTACGTGGGCGGCACCAATACCAAGACCAATGACGCCTGTAGGTGTTGGATGAGGTACGTGGCGGCTGTAGGTGTTGGATGAGGTACGTGATGGCTGTAGGTGCTGGATGAGGTACGTGATGGCTGTAGGTGTTGGATGAGGTAAAACCTGATTCAGACCACTATATTGATGCTCGGTCGGTTTTGGAGAGGGAGCTTTGGCCAAGATAGGAGGGTGGAAACCAAGTGCGATTGGTCGTCATGGATGGCGTGGGGCCAATGTCAGTGTCATTGAGATTTGCTTGAACATTTATACTGGTTAGAATTTTCTGACTTGGACTCCCCGGCTGTCGAAGATGACCATTGAACTGGCTAGATGATCTCGACAATAGTAAGTCATGTGTTGGACTGTGATATTTTCAGGCAGAACTGGGCAAAGCAGGCCTGATCACTAGCTAGATGGGCTGTTGAAAAACCTGTTCGCGGTGATTGTTGTTGTACCAACTCTTGAGATAATGGCTGGTGTGAGCGTTCTCTGAGGGAATTTTCGCTCCGGCGAGAGCTGGATTCAACTTGTGGTGAAGGACCATGATGTTGCTGAAACCTCGGAGAGAGTTCGTGCATGTACATAGGCTGAGGTTGTGACTGGCGAGAAGACAGCGAGTTGGTGGACAAGTCAGTCGATTGCGAGCTATGGTGGCGAGAAGGCCCTGCTGAAGATGAATGGAGCTGTTCAGAGTAGCGCTCAAACGGACAAGGTGGGATTGGGCGGAAATGATGTGCTGAGTTGGACATTGCTTGCTGCTGACTGGGCCGTTTGGATGTGGCTTGGTATGGATATATGTTAGTGTTTTGATGGCGAGGAGATGATTGTAATTGCAGGTTGGGAGAAGACATGGCTACCCTATGAGGCTCTGGTTGATAAAGACGCGGCCGATCAGGAGAACCGGAGGGTGAATCGACGTGGTGAGGGCGCCTGACCTGCTGCTGAGAGGCTACACTCAAGGATGACTGTTGGTTTGTAAGGCTAGAGGATGTTGATGGTGGTGAGACAGGATGGGGGAGGGAATGGGAAGACATTCCCGGAGATGGATGAGACACATCTGAGCGGTGAAGGCGGTTTTGGGAAGAATGTAAGAATTGATGCTCGTAGGAATGACTTTGATTGTGGAGTTAATATGAGTGCCTGGGATCTGGATTGGGACAAGTAGTTTGCACACATTGGGCCAGTACGGTTCCGTTCCTTTAGCAATCTGGACATCGATCCACTGGATGGACTGGAGGGTGGGGACGGGGAAGTTAGCGATGAAGGAGTCGGGGTGGGGGCGGTCGTTAGCCTGCTGGGCATGGGCCAGCTTGTCAGCAAGCTTCTGGAGCCCGACGGGCCCGTACTTCTGCCGGGTGTCTTGCACCCGCTGCTTCCTGTGAGCCTCCGGCTGGTCCGACATCTTGGCCGACGGCCTGCCAATAATGCATGTGCTGGGTGGGTCGACCAGCCATCTGGAAAATCACAGATATATATAGGGCTGAGAAATGCTTGCTTCTTTCTGTCATTCATCACAAAGGGGGAAAACGACTCACTTTTTGAACACCCCCGCCCGCTCTTCTGCTGTACACGCAGCCAGGGTTTTGTAGCGCCTGAGCTCGGGCCAAGCGGCCTGTGACCAAGTCGGAGCCGGAGCCGTACAAGAAGTTGGAGATGCCGGCGGACGTGAGACAGTCAGGCGTGTCAACCTCCATGGTGTTGCACATCTTGAGTGCCCCCCGCTCCATGTCTAGCAATGCCGCCTCGTCCGCTAGCGCTTGCTTGAACATCTCTCCCATCCCGCCCAGCTGCTCGAATGGCACCAACAACAGGTACGTTGTTGTGATCGACTTCTCCGCGTCCGTGGGGTGGAAGTGACATCTACATGCAAAAAAAAAGTGTCACTAGCGCTCTCTTCCTACCGGCCGCAGGCAGGTCGCAGTTTTTTTGCAGAGCACACCTGTGCATAATGGAAAGTCGATATCTGCAGTCAAGAAAACGAGCCCTTTAGTTTTTTTGTAACTATCAGTACTCGACTTGCAACTGGAAAAGAGATATATAGACAAATGAAAAAACACTAACCAATGAAGTTGTTAGCCAGAAGCGAGACAGCCAAATCTGTCAAGTAAGTGCGGTGGTCAGAGACCCTTGCCGATCACAAATCTGTGGTGGTGCACTTTAGTCCTGCGGCTGCGCAGTCCCGGGGGTTTGCCGTCCCTGACGTATTGCCTGCCTGCAGAAGCCAGTATAATCAATTGAGACTCAATATGTTTTCAAACAACCTGTTTTTTTCCATCTTCAAGCATTGGGTCACTTCTGATTATTTTTTCAGCCTTTCTCAACATATCTAAAAATAAGCCATAACTCTCATGTCGCCCCAAGGGTTTTCAAACTGCAACCTGTATTTTTTTGTCTTTTCCGACCAACACTGGTTTAAAGCACCATCAAACGCAAATATGTTGAAATTTATACGTGAAATCAATGCAAGTACAAACTTATTACCTACCTCTGCTCTATTGCAGGATAAAATCATTTTCAAGAGGCAAAGAGAGGAACATGTCCAAAAGGCTATTTAAGGCTATTTATACAGAATGAAAATATTGATAGGCTATTTACACAGAATGAAAATATTGATAATACAATCAGGAAGCAGTGAATTGATGCGCAAAAGAGAAATTAACACAGCAAGTCTTTCATATTGACAGCCCGCCCAAGATAGGCTCCCGAGCTTTCAAAGTAATCTTGTGTTGCGGCTCCAATTCTTTTAGCCATGATTGGGAGTAGCAATCGTCTGGCAACTCGATGGGCCAACAGGTTGAGTCTGACACTACTGGGTTTGAAGGGGCGATTCTTTTGGATGGCTTTCGTCCAGACCGCTTGGGGTACTCACTTCTTCTTAATTCTTTATACGCACTGTCGACACGGTTCACCAGCAATGTTGCCAATTGACTTCGCCAAGGAGGAGTGTGCCGAATCTTTCTTCATCCAATGGATCGTCCATTGACTCGTCCGAAGAGCAAAGCCTGTCATCTTCAAAGAGCTTCGCATAGCTTGATAGTCCCTGAACCGCTTGACAAGTTTCCAGTCGGCGTCCAGCAAGCTGAAGAAAAAATAACATTGGGAATAAATGGCATCTTCATCTTGAAGGAGCAATCATAATAAGCAAGAACAAAGGCAGACAGAAAACTTACTCGAAGACGTCTTGTTGTTCTGCGATCACTTTTTCTCGATGAGTCAAAAAATGCCTCGTCTTTCCTGGATCGTTCTATCACCTCTAGCTGATACTTGAGATGGGAATCAAGCAGCTTTTCAATTCGGGTTGAGTCAGAGTTGGAGGAAAAGGCAGAAAAACACTCGGGGTATTCGCCATATCGGAGTGCATCTAAGAGTGTATCCAAAAGAAACATTTTGGTCCTGCTGTTCCAATCGCAAGCCATTTCGCTATCCTCAATGGCCAATGCCACAAATGGAAGTCCATACTGGCATGCTTTCTGTTCACAATACTTCGCAAATGCATGTCGAACATCCTCATCATCTGAAAAGTTAAGGGAAACCTGATCCAGGGTTAGGAGGTACGGGGCATTGGTAGGAAGAGGAAGATGACAAAATTTCCAATCGAGGTTTGGAAGGTTTTCTAGATCTTCCTCAGTGGCTAATCGAAGACAGTCGCTCTTATCTCGCTTGGTAGAGGTGAGAATTCTGATGTGACGTTGCAATGCAAGCGACTGTAAAATGATTTGACCAATAATTAATTCAATGTGGCTTTATTTACCAACGGAGTACTTACCAAAGCCTGGTCTTCATCTTTATGTCTTGCATCCATTTGCGACCGATCTTTCCTCACGCTCGAAGCTTTAAGTCCTCCCACATATTTTCTGGCCCTTCCAGGATTAAAATACTTTCCTTTTCTATACGAGGGGGAAGAAGTCTGCGTGTTTTGTGAAGAGTGATGGTTCGCTGGATGGAAATAAAGATTGCGCAGATAGGGATTGTGTGAGGTACTGGCACAGGGACGGTTTTTTGTGTGATTTGGTCTTGGTAAAGGACTTGAAGAGGGGGATCGTGCCCGATGGTTGGATTTCTGGAACCGGGTGGTTTCTTGATCATCATCCGAGATAACCATTGCATCTACTTTTGAAGAGTCTTCGCCGGCCTGGCAATCAAACAAAATATACCTTTGGTCAGATTTGAGACTATGCAATATTCAAGCCAGATGAGAAAATACTGACGTTTCCATAAAAATTACCTTGCTGCTGCGCATTTTGTTGCAGAGATGGATCAATGTCAGACTGTCTCTCAGGGACTTTCCCAAGCCTAACCTGTGATTTTTGAAATTCTTCTGAAACGATCGCCCCAATTTCATCCTTCATACGCTGTACCTGGTTGACAAGGACCAAAAGTATAAATTAATTGGACAACTTGAAGAACTGTGCTGGACGAATTTTTAGATAGGCTTACTTCGACTTCAAACCTGGAACTCATATCACTCCGAATCAATTCCACTTGCTGCTTGAGCACTGGACTTTCAAGTTCTAGGGCATCCTTAAAATGGGCGAGCTGGATAAAGAGAGCAAAAGGTACACAAAATCATCAACAGGAGATTTGGAGTAAATTTATTGAATGCGCAGGTGGAAATGCGCCAAACCTCTACTTTGAGGGAGGAATTTATTCTGCTTTGAATCGAAGCCATTTGATGATCTAAGTCGGCAGCATACTTTGTTAAGGAGAAAGTGATAATAAGTTTGGCGTAAGATTATAGCCCATTGCACTCAAAGCAAGTACATCATACATACTTTCTCCTCGCGACGTGTTGAGTTGGCCACTTGCGCTTGAAGATCCTCAAATCCTTTCCTGTCCTGTAAAAGTATGATTTTGACATTTTCAACCTGAGTTTACAAATAAGATATCAAGCCCAATTCATGTGTGAGTTGAGAGTCCTCCAATTTTAATTCGTGCAAACAGCTACCTCACCTCCTCCGCTAAACAGTCAAGATTTTCCATTTTTTTCGATACCTCCTTTGTTATGACCTCCAGCTTCTGGTCGAACTCATCCTGTTGAAAAGCCTATAATCTTAGTCTTCTGCGTGAAGATCTAGAGAAATGGCTTACCAATTTTGTTTGGTTGACTAATTTCGTAGTTTCCTCTTTCACTTGGTTTGACAAAGCAGCTTTCGACTCGGGCACCAAAGAGCCAACCTTCTTGACTGCTAATTCGACAGTCTCCTCGATTTTAGATTGCTGCATCTCAAATGAAAATCACAAGGATTAAAATGCTAGTACCAAAACAAAACTCAAAAGGTTGATGATGGTCTATTGATGAACGGATCAGTACCTACCTGTTGTGAAACCCAATCTCTATAATCCTTGTATTCTGCAGCAAATGCCTTTGGGAACAATGTTTATTCGTAAGCTCACATGAGATTGTGGTTCATCAAACTGAAATCTCAATGAAATTGGGACGTACTTTCTCCTTGTTGATTGTTGACCTTTCTACAAGTGATTGAAGATCTGCAATCTGCGTATTGTCAACGATCAGCATAGATTTGACTGTTTTAACCTGATTTCATCAAAACACAAATAGGCCCCGGGGCGTCAGATCCAGACGAGCTAGAAGTTAGAAATAGAACATTAGTTTATGAAATTTTGAAAAAAAAAAAAACACGTCACTTCTTCCGCCAGAGTATTGAGATTTGCCACGTTGTCTGATAAATCCTTTGTAAAAACCTCCAACTTTTGACCGAGGTCGTCCTGTTAAAAAGGGTATGGTTTGAGTATGGTAGATGAAGAGTTAAAGAAACGACTTACCCAATTTTTTTGGTTTCCTAGACTCATGATTTCGACTTCTTTTGCCTTGGGTACCAGGGCACTGACCTTATTGACTGCTACCTTGACAGCATCCTCGATTCTAGATTTCTATAAATTGGACGTAATAGAGCATCATTCAAAGGCTGCGTACATGAGTGGATGATTATAAGGAATACGTACCTGTTGTGAATACCAGTCTTCCTGATCCTTGATGGTCTACAAAGAATTTGCTCAGTCTTGACTACCGAGAAGTTCAACAAGAATCAACTTACTGATGATTTAAAATTTTGTACCTCGGATGAAAGGATGTCGATCTATTGATATGTTATCAGGAAAATCTATTGCAAAAATCTCATCATGTATCTTCCCAACGACTTACCTTGTTTTGAATGGTATCAAGCTTTTCAAATGAAGGATGGCCAAGAATTCAGCAAACATATTTCAATTGACAAAACTAAACTGCCAAAACTTACTTCATTAGAAAGCTTCTGGGGCCTCCCGGTCCCAAAAAAATCCTTCAAGTCGCTCACTACCTTGTTGAGTCCAGACTTGACTAATTCCACTTCCTTGGGAAATTCTTCGCATTTGAAAAAATTCAAGGTAGTCTCAGTCCGATATAGCTCCTCTTTGATTCCTTTAACGATTTCTTCCAGTTGTTGGATGGTGTTGCAGGGTTCTAAATGAATCAGCTTCTCCAACTCTTGGCAAAACTGCGGGTTACGGAAGATTTCCGGAGGCGATTCACGGTTCACTTGGGTCTCCACGGCTGCATTCAACTTCATGGCATTGACATCTTCACGAAGTGATTGAATCTGCAATACCACTTTCAATACGGCATGAATCCAGTGAGGATAAAAACATACATACCTTGTGCTGCAATTCTTCCTGTATTCGTTGAGTTGGTGCCTGGACAAGGCCATGTTGAATAACTAAATCGTCCAGCTACATAAGTAAAGTTGGGCTTGTCAATTCAGATCCAAAATCAGCAAGATAGTTGACCTTACGTGCCTGGTTGGAGCACTCCTTTTGAGCTTCACTTAATTCTTTAAAGATTGCCACGTCCTAAAAACGCTCAAAGTCATAATGCAATCAGCTGGTTTTATTTCTATGCGCGTAACATTCAGGACTGTATTGACATCACCTGATAACTCACCACCTTGTCCAACAATGAAGCTTTCAATTTTTCACGCTCAGTGCGATCGACCTCCTGCCAGCGATACAACTGCAGGAATCCAGCTTCGACCTTGACCTAAAGATTTCATTTTCAAAGATATTTAGGGAAGTGGTTTTGATGAAGAGTGGCACTTTCTAGCGCTGATTAAATTGGATTACTCACCTCTTGGTCTTCCAATGATTTTTGAAGCTTTTCCATTGGGTATGATGTCGGATAACTGGGATGTAAGATCAGTTTGGAGTACCAAGAAAAAATTGCTGAATAGGACGCCTTGAGATTGACTAGTACCAAAAAATCACAGAGCAGGACTCCTTGAGAATTCTGTGGACAGAGCCGGGCTAAGTTGAGTCTATCTTCTGAAGGCCAAGTTGCCAACCGATGATTGGGCCAAATTGCAGTGTTTTGAATACAAACGGTTCTCAACATTAAAACGCTTCTGCATCTGCAGCTTGGGCTTGTTTGTACTAGACCGCGGCAAGCCGGTGCAGAGCTCCATGCAGGCAACCGTTTTGAGTATAATAAAAAAAACACAGAACAGGCCGGGTTAAGTCCATTGCCTACATGTATCTGAACCCAACTTTCTGCGGGTAGAGGCTCTAGTTCAAACATGGCCATTGATCCAGTTATGCTGCAGATGCAGACGCAACGTTAAAAACTGTTCAACTGGAAGGAATACAACAGAGAATGTTACCTGTTGGGACCAGAGAGTACCTGATGATTGACGTTAAGAACTCTTTTCATTCAAAGGCATACCACAGAGAATTTTACCCGTTATTTCCAACTCTTTTCATTCAAAGGCATACCACAGAGAATCTTACCCATTATTTCCAGAGATGTACCAAATCAGCATCAAGGCAGTGTGCATTGAAATTAATCCCGACTTAGTTTATGACCATGACCCCAAGTCTCGATCATTCGCTGGCCCCCAGAAGAAGAGATCAATATTGAGCCCCATAGCTAGCGAAGCATCAAGTTTGAAACAGTTGACACAGAGATACACACAAGTCTGCAAGGCAGCTTTTGTTCAAAGGGAAACCACGGCTAAATCAATGTTCAATTGATTTAAAAAACTGTTTTACTCATAGGAATACAACAGAGAATGTGACCTGTTTGGACGAGAGAGTACCTAATGATTGACGTTAAGAACCCTTTTCATTCAAAGGCATACCACAGAGAATCTTACCTGTGTTTCTCGAAGTGATAATAGACTTACAAAAGGCCACTCCATCAAAACTAGCTATTCTCTTGAATCGGTGTATGATTAACTTCCATCCCACGAATCCCTGGAATTGTCAATAGCCCAAAATGTCTTTGACTTCTAGGTTTGATGTGGAAACTTCAATCCATACATCATTAGCCTGTACAGATCAGACACCTTGTTCCTTGCATTCAGTATTATCCAGCGCAGATCACACATATATCCTGCCTTCAGAACTATCCAGTTCAAATGAGACGCCATCTTGGGCATGTACATTACCAAACCTTTCTGCCGTGATGGACCTATCCCATGATCCTTGGACGAATGAACAAATTCGGTTTCAATCTTCCGCAGCAACATTAGACACCTTTTCTGAGATATCAATTCCGAATCAGATCAGCATTCGCACTCCAGGAGAATCGCTTGTAGTTCCAGGTGAACCGGTCCTTTGCAAAACCAGGGCACGGGAAACAAACTACTGGCCTGCTCGTCTTGTTAAATACGAAGGATCCTCAAGAAGACAAGCCAGAACACAAACCGAAGAACTCTTTTGCGTCAAATTTTGTGATGATGTCCGGATGGTAGTGCCACGCTCCTTCTTTTTGACTGCATTCCAAAAGGAGTTCAAAACGGCAAAAGTAAGTCAACAGAAGGAAACAAAAAAAAAAAACGGAATAGAGACTGAAACTATGAGAGGTTTGTTTGGGTTGTCAGTTGGGGGAGTTAGAAACAACCGAGGTGACTTGGGAGCAGATTTTGCCCAAGCTGAAGAAGGAAACGCAAAAATTGGATTCCATCATTTCTGGATCGTATATGGAGCAATCGGTTGTTGATCGGCACGAAGACTACCTCACCCGCACACCTGAAGGACACAGACAACTGGCTGAAGGCGTATCCTACGGTCAGTATCCAAAAGCCGTTATTACAGGTGTTACGGAACATCTTCAAGATCGATATATATTTCACCTAGTGAGTCGTGTTTGTCTAACTCTTGAGAATGTACGATCATGTATGCAGTGTATATAATTTAGATATGCATGTTGAACTGAGCCCAAATTGCGCCGCTCTTGATTTCATAGACCGAGCCAATAGAAATCGTGGTAGACTCGCGGTTCCTTGCCCTTACTAAGGAAGAAAAAAAGGTGTACCTTCAGGGTGTCATATTACCAGAGGCAATCATATTAATAACTCAACAAGACTTCCTTGATCAGTCAATTGACATTTCTCATTCACGTAGTTTGGCTATAGAATCTCTGAACACACCTGATATTGTTTCTCTAATAGAAACTTTGAGAAACCCTAAAAACTCGTAATTGACTCAATCTTGTCCACGATCATCCTGACATACTACCATCAGATGGTTACAGTTCATTTTGTCATTTTTATC
Source organism: Puccinia coronata f. sp. avenae (assembly GCA_002873125.1). Classification (NCBI taxonomy): domain Eukaryota; kingdom Fungi; phylum Basidiomycota; class Pucciniomycetes; order Pucciniales; family Pucciniaceae; genus Puccinia; species Puccinia coronata. The sequence continues at coordinate 291,910 of PGCI01000039.1, forward strand.
AATGTTCTCCGTGCTAAGTAGTTAAATGAATAGTGTTTCGGAAAAGATGAAATCCGGTGCGAGCTGCTTGTTTTGCCGCTTTGTCAAGGGGTAGGGCACAGATGGTGGCGCTTCCAAAAGATGCGAGGCAGCAAGAGCCTGACTTAATGAAGTCCTCAGTAGGGCCACCAGGGGGGAGCCAATGGGTCCGGCGTCGCCCTCTTGACGAGTTCAGGGTCGCCCTAATTGCATATAATACTCCGGTGTGGTCACCGGCGCGCCACAACTGGTCGCGCGACCCCTAGGGGACGGGGACGCCCAAGGGGTGTATTCCGAAGACTTGGAATCGTCCCACCGTGTATACACTAGCTTAATCTACACAACGGGATGATTCCCGCTGAAACAGCGGTTTGGGGAAACAACACCAATGTATTCATGATCAAATTGAACCTTTCAAATCATTTTGGGTGAGGTAGAGTCAAAAAAACAAAAGGAGCTAGCAAAAAGTTGGATATAAGCAGCCGAGAGAGAGGGTGAATGTGAGGAAAAAGGATGACAAACAGATTACAAGTCAAAATTATATTCAAACAAAGGCGGCAAGGTCCCTCCAACAGAGCGCAATCGGGATCAACCAAGCCATGGTAGCCAGTGGCAGCAGGGTTGGCGTTCAGGTCAGGGTGAGGATGGGTCGGGTCGGCCCATGGGTGGACCCGACCCGTCCCGGGTCTGGGGCAGGTCGGGTCAGGGTGGCAGGGTTTTTTGACCCATCTGGGTCGGTCCACTGGGTGGCCCATGGTGGGTCGGGTTGCCCTTCAGCAATTGTGGGCTACCCATGGGTCGGCCCATCTGAGAGTGGTATTTCCAGAAGGTGGTTTTGGATGCATTAGCGCAACTCATGGGGCTCGGAATTCCTTGGAATCTGGATTCTGAGACAAATGAGCCATGATTACTGACGCTTGTGTCATGTGTATAGGCTGCCTGACTTGTGTCAGTGTGGAGTCGTGGCAGTGCTGAGTGGACACTGGATGTCGTTTTTGGGAGTGGAAACCTGTAAAGCGAAGTCTTGACCAATGGAGACTGTCACTGGAGCCAGTGGAGCAAGACTTCAGGCTCCAGGCTGCCCCGGGAGTCCAGAGTTTTCTTGACCTGACACGTTGACGACTCTCAAGTCTCAATCAAAATTGACAAGTCCCTCTTGAGTACAACAAAGGATCCAATTTTTTTGTTCGCAATCCATCCACCATGGTTTCTAAATCTACCAGTACCGGCCCTATGCCAGCCCCACCTCCAACAGTCATTGATGACAGCACTGACTCCACAAAAAAAGCTGACAGTGCAGACGTAACTACTAGCAAACTTCCAGCTACCAAGAAGCGTAAAACTACCAGCGATGTTTGGATACACTTCACCAAAGATAAAGAGGGATCTAAAGACCCCAAAGCAGTCTGCGACTCTTGCAAGAGTCAACTCTCGGGGAAAACCTCGTCAGGTACACAACATCTGTGGCGGCACTTGGAACGCTGCAAGGCCTTCCAAAGCTCAAGTCGCTCATCCAAGCAATCCTTACTAGTCGCCACCAAAGGATCAATGAATCAAACGACTTGGCAATTTTCAGAAAAAAAAAACCAGGGAGCTCCTTTCAAAAATGGTTGCTGCGCACGATTATCCGTTCCGAATGGTTGAGCACAAGTACTTCAAGCTTTTTGTTGCCTCTCTTCAACCAAATTACAAGTTGAAAACCCGCTTCACTGTGAAGGAGGATTGTATGAATCTTTTCCAATCGATGAAAGTTGATCTTCTCAAGGAGATTTCACAAGCGAAGCGATTGGCATTAACCACTGATCTCTGGAGTTCCCGTGATGCCAATGGCTACATGGTAATCACTGCACATTTTATCGATGCTTCTTGGAAATTAATCAAGCATGTCATCTCCTTCAAAGAATTGCCCACGCCACACACTGGTGTAGCAATTGCTGATCGACTCTTACAAAGCCTAGTTGAATGGAAATCTATTACCAAGTGTTCCTTTATCACTTTGGACAACGCATCATCAAACAATGTAGCTGCTCCTCGATTTCGATCAATAGTCTCGGACCGCAGCCCATCGGGTTTAGAGGCAGATGGAAAATATTTCCATGTGCGCTGTGCTGCCCATGTTATAAATTTGATTGTAAAAGATGGGTTTTCCAAGATGCTTGATGCCGTTGAAAAGCTGCGCCGATCAGTCAAGTACATCAAGATCAGCCAAGCACGATTACAACTATTCCAAATGTCCATGAACACTGCCAATATTAGACTCAATTATTTACCATCAAAGGATGTTGCCACTCGATGGAATTCAACCTTTCTCATGATTAAATCTGGATTGCCATTCAGGCCGGCATTTGAAGATTTTGCTACGTTGGATTCTCATTACGTCGACTGTCCTAGTCCTGAAGAATGGTCTCAACTTGCTGCAATGAAAGACTTCCTTGCTATATTCTACAAATGTAAGCATATTTAATTTATCAAACATTGCATGTATGCGTACCCACTAGCTAAGCGCATCTGAATCTGGAATCCCTTGACAGCAACTGTTGATTTATCCGCTTCAAAGTACCCAACTTCTCACATGATCTTCAAGATAATGAAGAATATTGAACATCACTTACTGGCGAGTCGCAAGTCGCCCAATGATCATATCAGCAGCATTGTTGAGCCAATGCTCACGAAATTCTACAAGTATTGGGAGGAAATGAAAGTTTTTGCCGCTGTAGTTCACGTCTTTGACCCTAGATCTAAAATGTCGTACGTCGAGTTCAAGTTGCGAGACAAAGCCGAAAGCCAAGAAGTTGCTGCTGTTGAGATTGAAAATGTACGCACTGCTCTGTACTCATGGTACAAACAGTACATCACAGACTCCGAGTCCGAGAAACAAAATCAAAAAAGCAAGAACATTGATCAAAACAATGATATTATCTGTACCGGTGAAGTTGAAGACGACGACACCCAGGCATTCAGACAACACCTTGCTAGAACAAAAGGTATTGGCTCAACCAGTGCACCAACTGGCGAGCTTGATCTTTACCTTCAAGAGCACAACCTTGAAGTTCCTCCAAAATCGAATTTTGACTTGCTTGAATGGTGGAAAGTCAACGCACTTCGATTCCCCACCCTTAGCCAAATGGCTCGAACCGCCCTAATGATCCCTGCAACCTCAGTTGCATCGGAATCTGCATTCTCGGCCTCTGGTCGAGTTTTGGACGACTTCAGAATGAGCCTCAATCCCAACACTCTTGAGGCTCTCATTTGTACTCAAGATTGGCTCAATGCAGACAACACAGATGGAGATGATAAATATGATGATGTCTAGTTTTTGTTCCTTTTTTACTGCCTTCCTATCATTACATACAACATTTCATGCGCAATATGTGAATAAAAAACTGACAAGTAACTACTTGAGGAGCCTCTGAACAGCAAATTTATTGTTTGTCAGAGACCCACGGACCAACCCGTGACCCGACCCGACCCACCCTGAGACCCATTAATTCTATAATGGGGCAGGTCGGGTCGGCATAAGGTGAAAATCTGACCCGACCCGCCCCGACCCAGAAATAAGTGGGGCAGGTCGGGTCAGCAGTTTTCTGACCCGACCCGACCCATCCTCACCCTGACGTTGCATTGAACAGCTCCGCCTGGTGACACGAACTGAATAAGTCCCGCTGGCCGGGGGCCTGGGGGCTCCCCGGGGCACATCCCGGATGACCCCCAGCAACCAGGTGTCCACCCCCATGTGAGCTGGGGGTGGACACCCGCAACCCAGGGTTTCAAACCCGTCCGGTCAGACCAAATACCGGTTTTTCACTTTAGTTTTTTTGCCAGATTTTTGAAAAACCAAATGCCCCAGATGTCAAAAGGGTGTACCATAGTGACTATCTATAAATTATCTTGCAGCCCTCATTGGAAGGTCAACAAATCCTCCCCAGTTTTCATTCTCCCTTGTCAACACCTGGCAGTGGGACACCTAGCTCCCTCCTCCTGATCCCATGTGATGTGTATCAAAGTTTCTCAACCCAAGTATAGTGGTGCTAATTGCATCAACAATTTAATCTAGAGCAAATAGTTCATGCAAGGGAAAGTGTTGAACGTGAAAAATTTGATTACAGGAAGTTTGAAAAAATAAATGGCTTGAAGATGTTGAGAAGTGTTGCGACTGTAGCAAGGATAATTTAAAAGGTTGTCTACAAGGGCCAAGCGCCCACAAAGAGGAAGAGTAATGCATTCCATGATGGAATGCATTTCATTACTATCAAGCTGCAGTGGAAATGGTTTCTTCTAGTGTTGATCACCACCTGCTGGTTCTTACACCCACGGCATGAAACAGGTTGCGGATTTTGTTATAAAATTTGCAATTGGTAGGGCAGGCTGGGGATGTTTTGCCCAGGCTGGGGATGTTTTGCCGTAGGTCTATTCCAGAAAACAAGAGTTGCAGCCGGGGGAGACCAAATAGGTTGAATAAAATATCAAACCAAAGAAGCACGCATAGGATTGAAAACTTTGAAAGAAGTCAATAATACATATTCATGAAATATACATGAACATGAAAAAATACCTAGCCCATTAAACTCATTCCTCCTTCAAAAATATGCCGGTCAACAAGCCCAAAACTAAAGCAACAATGAGAAGCAGAAAGTGATACTTGAAGATGAATTTCGAGAAGTCAGTCATCAATTTAACACAGTTCATTGAAGCAGAATTACTCACACCAGCCGCGGTTGTCAGTTCAAGCTGGGTTTCGGAAACCGGATCCGCGGTTTTCAGTTCAGGCTGGGTTTCAGAAACCGGATCCGCAGTTTTCAGTTCAGGCTGGGTTTCAGAAACCGGATGCACCGCCCAAGAAAGTTCCTTGCAAAGGTCTTGATTTGCAATTGATTTGTGACTTTCTTCTTGAGGACTGGTTGATTGGCAACGGTGGATGGAAAACTCATTGAAGTTGACAATTTCCAGACGTCGTACGTTTTCAATTTCAGTTTCCAAAAGATCATTCCGTGTTTTCAAGAAAATGTTATCCTTTTTCAGCTGCAACTCGTTGTTATCAGTCAACTTCGATGAAACGGACACAGGAAACCTCATTATGTACATATGACATCTTACAGTATTCAACTTGTTCACAGAGACCTGAAGTTCCAGGTTGAGACGGCCAATATGTTTTTGATCTGAAGAATGTCGATCTTCGTATCCTTGGTTATCATCTGGAGGGAATTACATTATAGGGTCAGCGTCAGCTCTTCATGAGGTTCAAAAGCCAGTCTGAGAAATACCACATGCCCATTAACTTCCGCTTAGCTATCTGCAATTTTTCGAGTTGTTTCTTCAGTCGTTGACATTCATTTGAGATCTCCACCACGTGTACTTCAGCTTGAGCGAGGGAATTGCGTTCTTCTTGCTCCTTGGTAACAAGAGTTTGGTGTTCTAACTGTTGTTCACGTAATGAAGCTCTCAGTTGCTTCAAGTCATCATCCATCGTCTCCAGTTGCCTCTCATAATACTCCTCGATCTCATTAATCTTCTCGGCTTCCGTTTTTGGTTCGTCGCCAAGTTGCCCTATATTCTGCACACCCAATCTGTTTGCGTCGGAAGGGTTCGTCATCTGCAAAGGTATGCCGAGAATTGTGGATTTTTTTAAGCCTTGATATGATTAAGCATGGATTAAGGCATAAACTTGAGCTGAAAGCCTCTGTTTACACTTACCGGCGGGGTCGACCGAGTAATCAATCCATGTATGCAAATGCGGGCGCAAGCTCTAAGTCCGCTTTCTTGGTTGGTGCCCTTTGTCCTACATCATCTACAAACGAATCGGTGGACTTAGCTTTTTCTGAAAGAAACATTAAGTCACTCATCCTATAAACTACAATTCCTTGGCTTGATTCACATATCACCATAAATTTCAACTCCAGATCAACGTTCGAGAAGCACCGCGTGGATCCGGGGTCTCTCAACACCACAACAGTGGAAGATGCGAACTAAATTTGCGGTTTTGGCCTCACTTTTTGTTGGTGGATACGCAATGATGAGTGCGCTCAAGTTTATGTAAGTTGCAATTCAAAACTCGCCACTCCTTGAGATCCAATAAACATAAACGTTGACTTAAGTGTCACCACGTGTATTCTAAGCTCGAATGCAGTACCCCTCAGAATGACTCACGCTAGAGACAACCATATTTTGACCTACGTTTGTAGCGATTTGTTGACTACATCAAGTCAGATCGAATTTTGGGCTACTCGTCATATCCAGCTCAACCAGGTTCAGCAATGGGCACTTCTTCTAAAAACACAATATTCTGAATTGCCCAACCACGAGGTAATTGCTCCAAAATGGAACGATTTCACCAGCTCTCTTCATTCTCTGGCTGAAAAGACTAGTGCGTTGCATGCGCATGCCGAGTGGGAGATTGGATTATTTGCCGACGAGGCAAGTGTGCCATTTTTACAACACAAGTACTTTAATGGATTCTCATTGACTTCGTGCTCTTGGTATTGGATATTCTAGTACAAGATTACATTCAAACAGGGGTCAAAAACTTCTTCCGACTTGACAAACGAATTATCATTGAAGTTACTGGGTATTATCAACTCGCTTTTGAAGAGTGTGGAAACAATCAATGGGTCAATGTCCGACACACTGCGGCTCCACGTCGAAGTCTCCCACTCTCTGGCGGCTTCAAAGATCCAGATTCAGAGCGAGCTGCGAAGTGCGATGTTCATCGGGTTCAAATACGTCCTGGGATCTGAGTGGCAGCTTAACCGGAATAATGAATTAAAATTCGAATTGGAGGGTCTAAAACTACTCCAGGAGACCGGATTTCTACTCTGGGAATTGAAGACCAAAATCAACGTTTACGCACAGAATTTGAATGTTTTGCAGGAAAGTTTCTCCTGATAAGAAATCAGCGGACAGTTTGGATAACTAATGTAGTGCAAATAATCACAGGCATCGATTGTGGATCGGCAAGGCATGAAGAAAGGAAGAAAGCGTGGATTGCAAGTGATTCTCAACTCGTTTTTCAGCAACAACCACGTTGGCAAAGCCAAACATGATTTATGAATGTGTGGCTGCTCTTTCTTTTTTTTGCTCGACAAGTTTCTTGTTGTAAAAAAGAGTTGCTTTTTTGCTTGTGTAGCATGAGCAACGGCCAATCCAAAAGGACCCTGTGCATAAATGTTGCTGGCAATCTTACTTGCAAGCCAAAAGCGTCTTCGCGACTATCCATCTGAGCACATGCGCGCTGATGACAACGCAACCGGGTACAATATACTGTCACCGGGGCACGTACCGGCGCGTTCTTGCGTTGATGTGATGACTGTGTCATGTCCTTGCCGCCACCTCGTCCTATGGACCAAATTGTTAGAGTGATGAATTTTGAGCCCAATGCTCTCCATGTGGTTTTGAACATTGGGCTCAGTTTAAATACCCGCTTCAGCAGGAAGCCCAAATAGAAGTTAATTATAGACGTGGCAGTAGAGAAAAACACAATTTACACATATCTTTGAGGTTTTTTCAGCATTGAACGTACCTTGGTTTGTTCAGCATTGATGAAAATTGACAAACAAACTGTGATGAAATCTATTAATTTCATATGAATGTACAGTGCCCTACCAGATGTTTATGGCCAACTTGATTTGATCTCCAATACTCAAAACATAAGTTTGAAGTCATGGTGGGTTGGCAAAATCATAGAGCATGGTTTCAAAAGAATGATTATCACAAAATAAAAATTATTTGCATCAACAGAAAGTTTGCATGTTTTTTCATATCAATTGACAGTGTTTCAAAATCTTTAATAATCTTCCAAAAAAATAAATAAAAATCACAATGGGTAGCATTGCATGTGAAAGAAATGAAAATAAATGAAAAAAATGAACGCCAAAAACTTTCCAATCTGGAGTGTGTGGCCAAAACCATCAGAAATGGATATTTTTGTTGCTTCCAGTGCCAATTAGGACTGGTTAATACCCAATCAAAGCTGACATAAAAATGCCTGAAAGTCATTTTTTCTTCATCTTTCATTCATTATCATTTCTTCTCACATGTCATTCTATTAATTCTGATTTTTTTGATTTTTTTGGAAAACTATTAAAACTCCATCAAAATGGGAGATTACTGGAAAAAATAGTATAAATTTGAAGGTGATGAAGACAGATTTAGTTTTTTTATATTCATTCTTTTGAAACCATTCTCTATAATTTTGCCAACCCTCCATGACTTCAAACTTGTGCATTGAGCTTTGGGAATCAAATGAAGTGGGCCATAAACATCTGGGAGGGCACTGTATGTACAAGAATTGAGAAGCAAATCCAATATGTGTGAAAATGAAGATGATGAGCTGGTTGATAGAATTTAATCTATGTAGATGCAAATTCATACTTCTCTTTGGCCAATAATCAACTGGATCAATTATGTGACAATTTCAATAGCATTGAAGGTTACAGAAAATCAGGAAGTTGTTTCCCAGATAGTAGCTTCATTAATATTCAATAAAATATATTCCTTTTCTTCAATTACAAATGCTTTTGCCTCTCCTTTCTTTTATTTTTGATTTCCTGCGGGGATGTGTAGTTTTCAGGCCCAATGCAAAGGGTAGGCCTAATGCAAAGGGTTTTCTGATCCAAAGCTGAGACATGATGAGCTACACAAACTCCAAATTTGTCCAGAATGTTTCATGATTTAAAATCCAGATTGAGAAAAATGCTGTGATAATATTCTCAAGAAACCCAACTTTTAAGAAATTAAAAAATCTGCAAAGTAATATTAAAATCCCTCTTCTTTTCAAAATATATTTTCTGGGGGGATGGGATGTGTGTTTTGCCATCAACTGTGGAGGATTTCCAAACAGTTGTGAGTCATTTTTTGTGGAAAAAATCCTTATATAAATTTTTGGAAACAAAAATCAATTTTTGCACATAGCAGCTTGAGCTTCACGACAGAGGTTGTGGACCTGGGCTACCCAGGGGGACCGGGTCTCCCCCATCAGACCGCTGATGGGGACCACTCACAAAGGAGCAATACTCAAGGCCCGCAGGCATCCAATGGGCAGCCCGCCCGACCCACACTGTATGGCTGGGCTGGGGCTGGCTTTTGGACACCATCCCAATTATCGCTACATAGTACGTCGTAGAGCGGGAAGGCCATCAACAAAAATTGTCAGCAACATTAGATCAATGTGGGTTCCCCATCTTCTTGATTTCTTTAGAAACTGAAGCTATCAGACATTGACCACTCTTCAAACCAATTTCCTTCCTTTCATTGGATAATTCCCTTCCTCCCCCAATTCATTCCCGGTGCCCTGGCTTCCTAGTTCCAGTCTCACCTCTCAATCAAGAAATAACACCACCTGCCAGCCACAAACATGCCTCCCACCTCATCATCTTTCTCCTTCTGTGTTTGCCAACAGTGCTTGAAGGAAAGCGTCACCACATCACATGGAGAATCAGTTCCTGGTCGGTATTGGAAGAAAAACTCTGTCACATACAAATAGCATCTTCAAGAGATACGAGAGATGCAAGAGATACAAGAGACACAAGGGATGCAACAGAATACCTCCCGTGTTTTGAGCAAAAATTCCCTACCCGCTCGACAGGCCAATGTTTCTGAACCTTTGAAGAGAGAAATGTCAGGAATTGATGTTACAAATAACATGGAAGGTAATGATTGAATCTCACTTAACTTCCAAGTTCCTACAAAAAATGTTTCTGATCTGCGTCTGACAAGGTCTGACGGCTTGCCTTCTATCAAATTGCCCTTTTATAGCTGGAGAATCAAGTAGAAGTGAAGCATCAGCCCAGGTTATTGACAGATCGAGGGAGGGCTCCCTTTATCCACGATACCAGTTATTACGTCTTCCACCTCAAATCGTAGGATCCATCCTGCTAGCTGTCTGCCAGTATCTTTTTTTCCATCTCAGTCTAGCTAGGACGAACGCTACCCTTTGGGTATTGAAAGAAATCACCGCTTTGGACAAATCTAACAAAGAATCTGATCTCCAGTTTCCTGTCACCGTTCAGACCATTATTTCACATCTAGGCATAACTCCCCAGATTCACAGAAGAATATGCTGTCTGCGATGTTTCTCCTTATACCCAATCGACAATAAGCCAAGTCAATGTTCCTTCCGTGCAACTCCAAGAAGCCGTATTTGTCAAGCCTCGCTCTCAGTGTCAAGTCAGAAAAAAGGAGACAAAACCAATGCCAAACCCGGAGAGTTTGCTTTCCAATCACTAGTTGAATGGCTTGGAACGTTCCTCAACCGCCCTGGCATCAAAGAACACCTTGAAAGATCGGCAAATCATACTTCGCCCACCGGTGCTATGGAGGACATCTGGGATTCTCCACGTTGGAAAGAGTACAAGGACTCTGAAGGTCTTCAATTCACCCGTCGCAGTGGAAATTTGGTATTTTCCCTCAATGTCGACTGGTTCAATCCCTCCGGAAACAAGATTGCCGGAAAACATTGGTCCGTTGGAACTATTGCAATGACTTGCCTCAACTTGCCCCCCCTCTTACGCAACCTCCCTGAAAAAATTTTCTTAGCGGGTCTGATACCTGGTCCATCAGAACCCAAGCTAGACCAGATAAATCACGTACTCCAGCCACTTGTATCCGACTTGATCAGTCTCTGGAAGGGTTGTTTAATTCGCCCAACAATCACCTCGCCCATCGACGGACGGATCATTCGAGTCAGACTAGGGCCAATTATATGCGATCTTCCAGCTATTAGAAAAGTGCTTGGATTGGCTGGACATAGCTTGACTCGCCATTTGTGCCAATTCTGTACCGTCAACATAAATAATTTGGACGTAGTTGACGTCAATCGATTCACGCCTCGATCAGGCAATGAAATGAGATCTCACTCCATCCGATGGAAGAAAGCTAAGAAGATTTCAAAACGTGAACATATTTTCAAAAGACACGGGGTCCGCTATTCCGTCCTGTTACAACTTCCATATTTTGACCTCCTCGAGGATGCCGTTGTGGAACCCATGCACAACATTTTCCTTGGACTCTTACGTAACCATGGCATAGAATACTTTGGATTGAAGAAAAATGAAGCTTGGAACAACGATTTCGATGATGATGAGGTGCTTGATCGCCTAGCCGAACAGGAAAATTCATCTGCTCTCGAAGACTGCAACAGTGACTGCGACGCCATTAGTTTGTCATCTGGAGGTTTCTCACTGGAACACCCTCTAGTCGACAGTACTACTCACCCCGACTTGGAATTAATGCGCTGCTTTGAAGCTTTTGAAGATTTGTCATTACTGGATTCAAAAATGAAAATGAACCCAGTGCGCAATACTCAGAATGAGAATCTTACACAGGCCGATCGCTCAAGAATCGACTCAGACTCAGATGTCCACGATTACAGCCAAATAGAAAACGCCTTATTTTCCTCCTCAGACAATCTTCAGCTCTTGTGTACAGTCATTGATGAGATACGCTTGCCATCACACATTGGTCGAGTTCCTAGGACGGTGGGAAAAGCAAAGGGTGGAAAACTGAAAGCGGAGGAATGGATAAATCTATTCTCTTTTCTGCTTATACCAACCTTACTTTTGATCATGAATAAGACTCCTTCCAAGTGTCATGACCTCAATTCCCAGTTTTTCAACTTATTACACTTAGTCTCAATAAGTAATCTTATTCGTCAGAATCGAATCACCACTGAAGATATTCACAACCTTGACAAACACCTTAAAATCTATTGACAAGGTATCCTACGACTATACCCTCAGTTTACAACTAAGCCTAATCATCACTATGCATCGCACCAACCGGAACGTATTTCACGTCTTGGCCCTGCTCCTTATTGGACTGCCTGGTCTTTCGAGAGATTAAACGGATCATTAGCAGCCATACCTAACAATAACAAAATTGGTGATTCTAACTGATTTTATACCCACTGACATGAAAACAAAAACTGATCAATGTCTTTCTTCGATTAGGTCAAATGAATTCAACTCTACTAGCGAAGTGGGCAACAGCGCAGAATTTTCTTGGTATTATCCCCCTATTATGTACTCACCTTCCCAGTGAATTAGCCAACAGCATAAAGCGGCTTGTCAATCCTTCCAAGAATCTAACAGCGTCTGGCCGGCCTGATGGCACACATCCCCACACCGGTTCTTTCTCTGATGCCGACGGAGGCAGTGCACACCATGGCGACTTTTCTAAAACCAAGCATTTGAAGCATGAAGACCACATCAGACTTTTAAAGAGGTTAGTAGAAATTGAGGGACACGATCTAGTTGGACCCAAAGACCAATTCAAAAAATGGAGAAAGCCAATCAATAAACCTATTCTTACTCGCTTGATCCACTACAATTCAAAGATGTCCTTTGGAAATTTTCAATTCACAACAAAGCAGAATCATCCTGGCAACAGTACAATCCACTACCTATCACAAATCGGAAGGAGTCGCAGCAAGTTGCGCTATGGCCAGATAGTGGAAATATACAATGTCAGCTATCAACAAGAACTTGATGGCCCATGCGTCACTGAAATCTGGCTTGATGTTGCCAGCTTTGATGAGCTTTCTGCTGCTGACCGAAGGCAAAACCCACTCATCAATTGGCCCGACACACATACTCATATTACTTATCAAACCCAAACTCAAAAACATATTGTGAAGCCAGATGAAGTATTAGCTCAAACTACTTTATGGGAGGCACCACCGGGAACGTTGGGCATAAAGTCACCCATCAATATTCTGACACGAATAAAAAATCATGTGTGATGAAGATTTGCCTTTTAATTTCAATATATCCCCCTGCTTCTGCTAGTGAAATAGTAAAAATCAATTATCTGCGTGTTGTAAACCTCTTTCGTCACCTCAAAGGTGAAGGGGGTATATTTTGTTCTTGAATTTAGTGGCGCAGGAGCTGCTAAACGTGCTTCACACAGATTAAGAGCATCTCCACCGCGGGCTGTAAATCCTGGGCTGTAAAGTGTCTTTTTGAGGACCGAGATCGCCGCTCTGCAGCCCAAAAGTGCTGCCGCACGCACCGGGAGTCCCTATTAATGGGATGATCTTGCGGGTGTGAGCGGTGTAATGAATGGTTTCACAAGGTTTTTGACTTGTGAAACCTGATTCCAGGGCGGACAATCGGGTCCCTAGCCGTCCCTACATGTTGGGACGCGACCATGGTTTTTAAGGACGGCCCTAAGATAGGGACCCGGACAGGGACTGCAGTGGGTCCGGGATTTTTGACCCGGGTCTGTAAACTTGGGAAAGGGACCCGGTTTAGGGTCCGGGGTGGAGATGGCATGAGACTGGTCGAGGTGTGAAAGTGTGGCGTGCAGTGGAGCGGGACTGTGCGCTCAATGAATAACCTTTTTTTTGTGATCCATTATACGATGCTCCACTCCTGTACAATAAAAATGATTCTCTCAAGGCCTGCAGCTCCGTAGGAATGAGATGCTAGATTCTAAAATGAGACAACTCTGCGATCAAACGATATATGTACTGGCTTCTGCAGGCAGGCAATACGTCAGGGACGGCAAACCCCCTGGGACTGCGCAGCCGCAGGACTAAAGTGCACCACCACAGATTTGTGATCGGCAAGGGTCTCTGACCACCGCACTTACTTGACAGATTTGGCTGTCTCGCTTCTGGCTAACAACTTCATTGGTTAGTGTTTTTTCATTTGTCTATATATCTCTTTTCCAGTTGCAAGTCGAGTACTGATAGTTACAAAAAAACTAAAGGGCTCGTTTTCTTGACTGCAGATATTGACTGTCCATTATGCACAGGTGCGCTCTGCAAAAAAACTGCGACCTGCCTGCGGCCAGTAGGAAGAGAGCGCTAGTGACACTTTTTTTTTGCATGTAGATGTCACTTCCACCCCACGGACGCGGAGAAGTCGATCACAACAACGTACCTGTTGTTGGTGCCATTCGAGCAGCTGGGCGGGATGGGAGAGATGTTCAAGCAAGTGCTAGCGGACGAGGCGGCATTGCTAGACATGGAGCAGGGGGCACTCAAGATGTGCAACACCATGGAGGTTGACACGCCTGACTGTCTCACGTCCGCCGGCATCTCCAACTTCTTGTACGGCTCCGGCTCCGACTTGGTCACAGGCCGCTTGGCCCGAGCTCAGGCGCTACAAAACCCTGGCTGCGTGTACAGCAGAAGAGCGGGCGGGGGTGTTCAAAAAGTGAGTCGTTTTCCCCCTTCGTGATGAATGACAGAAAGAAGCAAGCATTTCTCAGCCCTATATATATCTGTGATTTTCCAGATGGCTGGTCGACCCACCCAGCACATGCATTATTGGCAGGCCGTCGGCCAAGATGTTGGACCAGCCGGAGGCGCACAGGAAGCAGCGGGTGCAAGACACCCGGCAGAAGTACGGGCCCGTCGGGCTCCAGAAGCTTGCTGACAAGCTGGCCCATGCCCAGCAGGCTAACGACCGCCCCCACCCCGACTCCTTCATCGCTAACTTCCCCGTCCCCACCCTCCAGTCCATCCAGTGGATCGATGTCCAGATTGCTAAAGGAACGGAACCGTACTGGCCCAATGTGTGCAAACTACTTGTCCCAATCCAGATCCCAGGCACTCATATTAACTCCACAATCAAAGTCCTTCCTACGAGCATCAATTCTTACATTCTTCCCAAAACCGCCTTCACCGCTCAGATGTGTCTCATCCATCTCCGGGAATGTCTTCCCATTCCCTCCCCCATCCTGTCTCACCACCATCAACCTCCTCTAGCCTTACAAACCAACAGTCATCCTTGAGTGTAGCCTCTCAGCAGCAGGTCAGGCGCCCTCACCACGTCGATTCACCCTCCGGTTCTCCTGATCGGCCGTGTCTTTATCAACCAGAGCCTCATAGGGTAGCCATGTCTTCTCCCAACCTGCAATTACAATCATCTCCTCGCCATCAAAACACTAACATATATCCATACCAAGCCACATCCAAACGGCCCAGTCAGCAGCAAGCAATGTCCAACTCAGCACATCATTTCCGCCCAATCCCACCTTGTCCGTTTGAGCGCTACTCTGAACAGCTCCATTCATCTTCAGCAGGGCCTTCTCGCCACCATAGCTCGCGATCGACTGACTTGTCCACCAACTCGCTGCCTTCTCGCCAGTCACAACCTCAGCCTATGTACATGCACAAACTCTCTCCGAGGTTTCAGCAACATCATGGTCCTTCACCACAAGTTGAATCCAGCTCTCGCCGGAGCGAAAATTCCCTCAGAGAACGCTCACACCAGCCATTATCTCAAGAGTTGGTACAACAACAATCACCGCGAACAGGTTTTTCAACAGCCCATCTAGCTAGTGATCAGGCCTGCTTTGCCCAGTTCTGCCTGAAAATATCACAGTCCAACACATGACTTACTATTGTCGAGATCATCTAGCCAGTCCAATGGTCATCTTCGACAGCCGGGGAGTCCAAGTCAGAAAATTCTAACCAGTATAAATGTTCAAGCAAATCTCAATGACACTGACATTGGCCCCACGCCATCCATTACGACCAATTGCACTTGGTTTCCACCCTCCTATCTTGGCCAAAGCTCCCTCTCCAAAACCGACCGAGCATCAATATAGTGGTCTGAATCAGGTTTTACCTCATCCAACACCTACAGCCATCACGAACCTCATCCAGCACCTACAGCCATCACGTACCTCATCCAACACCTACAGCCGCCACGTACCTCATCCAACACCTACAGGCGTCATTGGTCTTGGTATCGGTGCCGCCCACGTACCTCATCCAACATCTACAGCCGTCACTGTTTTTGTTATTGGTACCTCCATGGTCTCAGCAGTGAATGGGACGATCTCTACTCTTTTCCCTGGAAAGTCTACTAGGAATGTGCCTTCCTCGAATAACCTCAGCCCTGCCGTCAATGCTGCCGCCGGCTGGATAGCTCCAGAAAGCTGGGCTGTCAGCCCCGTGGATGGCAATGGCTCTGTCAATACGGATGTTGACAAGTCCAAGGAAGATGATAGACTGGTTGCCTCCGATTTTTATCCTCCGCACCGCAACAGTCATGACGGCCCCTCAGATCTTGCTGGCGCTCCATTAGAGGTTATTACTCAAACTTGTCTTTTCAATCGATGAAAGGCAGGGATGTGGGGGGAAGTGATGCGCACAACCGCGTTCTGCCCGACTGTGTTCCTGAAAGCTACAGAAATTAATATTCAATCTCAACAACATAAATTTCCAGGCTCTGGCGCTTCAGAGTCAAAACTTGGCATCAACGTTTGGACATCCACTGATCCAGAATTTTGGTACTGTAAGTCTAGCCCACCAACGCTAGGGCTCTTACTTTTTGATACTGTTTTTTTTGCACCACTCAAAGGGACGATTGATGACCACAACGCTGCTCCCTCCGATCTTGCTTCTTACAGTCTGGTGATCCAGACTGCCAACTGGGAAATCAGAACTGCTGCCCTTCCAAAGGAAGGCATGAATCCTTAAGTGTACGTCCTTGGAAATCCCCATCCTCCTCCCACGCTTTCTCATGTTAATCTGGTTAGGTTGTAATGACGCACGCACGGTCATTAATCAGGCGATCAACGATCTTCTGACTAGACCCCACCGACGCTGGTGTCGGCGGGATCTGGATTTGAAGTTCCGGCTGCAAAAAGACCTGAGCTGCCTCCCTCCGACCCGTCTTCGTTTTCCACCATCTCAAGTTGGTTTCGGAGGATTGCTTTAGGGGAAATATTCGAGAAGTTAGATGGAAAAGCAAAAATGACTGGTCTGCGATGGATCAGGCTTACCGAGATAAGCTCCCTCAGACGCAGTGGTGGGTTGGTCCACACCATCCAACTCGAAATCCTGCGGTGATGATCCTCTTTTGGGCACTGGAAAGCCCAGCACATACCATCATCTCTCGCTGTCGAGCCAACACACATCCCTTTCCAGGAGGGCCCCCTTCTCACGGGGTTCCAAGGAAACCTTCTGCTGAATGGGAAGCCACACCACCTTGAACAGCCCGGCCCCCACAACTGCCTCCTGCTCCGCCCAGATCCAGTACTCTCGCTCATGATATGGACCACGGCCTCGAGATTCTGTTGCCCGGCTCATTCTTTGAGCCCAATCTTATCCAATCCATCCCTCACAGATCTTTGGACTGATCGACGCCCTCCTTGACCTGTACCGCTTCCTCTGAATCTTCCGCGATCCTCTCCCGGAAGCCACCCGCAGATGCGCCTTCAAAGCCAGTCGTCCGGAATTTGCTATCTCTGGACTCAAATGCCTCCAGCATCTCATCAAACCATCCTTTCCTTATTATCCGGGGCTTCCTACACGTCCAGTTGAACTTGAACTATAAATTCCTGATGCTCCTGTTGGGAATCCTCGAGACTCTTACCTCACACAACCTTGTCCGCCTTGACCAGCCCGCCCCCCCCTAACCCATCCACAACGCCAAAACATAAACCTTGCAGTCCACCCCGCCCATCCCTCTGGGACTTCCTCTGATCCGCAGCAGGCCGACCGTGATCCTCACTCCTCAGCTTTTCCGATCAGATACTACACGATTGGAGCCCGCCCCATGGTCAAAAGCAATCCAACGCGCACTCATCCTGTTGGCCCTGCTGGACGTAGAGATGCTGATGTTTGTGCTCGATTACATGTACACACTCACCTTGGTCAGTGCAATCGGACTGTTCGAACATCCTTGCAATCATCAAACTGCTGCTGAGCAGGGCAGCTGAGTGAAGATCAAAAAGGTTTGGGCGAGGAGTGATTCGACTCGAACTTATGCCACTTCCACCACCACACAGTGGCCTGTGTTCTTGGCCGGCGACTTGAACAAACAGCCCGGTGGCCCATTGTACCGCCTCTTGTGTGGCGCCCCGTTGCCGGAGAAGGAGGAGCTCATTTTGGAGGAATCCACCCTTGTCCATAAATCGGGGGACCAGCTGCGCTTGAAGACACTCCAGGATGAGCAGTATATGGTGCTAGAGGGGGATGAAGACCGGGTGTTCAAAGACGTCAGGGCTGCCACCCCTCAAGACGGCTTGTTCGACATCCAGGAACTCGCCCAGATATTCGGCCCGCACACCTGGCTCAGTCTCTATGCATGGACACTGGCAGTTACTCGGTTAATTCCTTGACAGATTCACCGTTGCGCTCCAATTTCTCCCCCCTAACCACTGCCGAAAGCCATCAGATCGCCAGCATGAATGGATTCGAAACGTCAAATAGGCCGGGTGCTTTGGCCGGGTCTACTTGGGCAAAGTACTTTGAAACAACAGTCACTCAGGCTGCCAAAGAGATCATTGAGTAGCGCGACTGTCAGTGTTTTAGCACCGATCCTGCCAAATCGCCCGGAGAGCCTCGGGCCAAACGGTTCAGCTCCACCGGGGTGATGTCTCTTGACCAATGCTTCGAAGAAAACAATCTCTGAGTATTTCCACTGTCTGCAACAATGCAAACTCGACCAATTAAGTGCAGTACTAAACCTACTGCGTGTGGAAAGTAAAAGGTCTTAGCCGCTGTAACCTCCAAGTCCGGCCTCACATTATTCACAACGCCATCTTCTGAGATGAGCATCAGAAACTTTCTAAACCATCCCGCCGACACCAGTGGCTTCAGTAGGCTTCTCCAACTCATAGTCACTCTGCCAAGAGGAAACGAGGCGCTCCAGAACCCAATCTACCCACACCAGCTGATTTAGATGGACGGTGGACTTTTGCGACAATCAACAGATTGATCAACCGCCCGTAGGAAGAGAGTCCATTGCGCCGGACCTTTGTTTCCACAATTCGAGCCGGGACAGCCCGTAGCAACCACTGGCCAAGCTGTGCCAAACCCTCCAAGCCTGTTTGAACACCTTGCAAAAGCCACCAAGCTTCCTGTGGATGGAGACCGCTCCAGTCCTTTGCGAGGACAACGCGCAACGAGCCCCCTTGTCATTCCCTCCGATAGTCTAACCGGCAAGAAGATTAGGAATCAGTTTGACGTGCAGCGCCTGAAAAGAATTAACATTCACCCTGGCAGACAAACCGGAATCCCTGGCCATCGGCGGAAGTAAACCCTCTTCTCACTGAATCATTCAACGAGCACAACGTTACCACATGGTACTTCCGAATGATAACCGCGTTGGAAATCCAACACGTGGAATCACTGGAATGAGCTCAAATCCAATTTCTATTGCAGGCTATGTTACCAATCGCTCTAGACCCGTGTCAACCATTTCATGGTCAGCTACCTCATCCTTGATCTCCTCAACCTTGACTCCTCCCCCTGAATAATACTCAGCCGAACACCTGCCAAGCAAAAAAACTAGCACCAGAAATTAGTCGAAATTGAGAAGCTATCAGCCTCTGACATGGCTAAAATTATACCAAAGGAGCCCACACATTAGATACGCTCAACACTCATCCAATCAGCAGCATAGCAGCAAAGCTTGAATCCCATACATGGTATGCATTCTCTTTTTTCTTGGTGATATTGAAGAGGACATAGATACTCATCCTTGTCTTTTTTTTGCCTGACATCAATTACACCCAGCCCTCCTCCCCCCAGTTTTAGTCCCGGTGGGCAATCAGCAATCCCATGCCAACAATCTGGATCTCTTCAGAAACGAAAAAAACACTTGCCAGAGAGGTGATTTTCATTCAAGCCTACATACAATGAAAGCCGTGCCCGCTTGCCTACACCACCGACAGAGAGGCAAATTTCATTCAAGCGTACACATATGATCAATTCTGGTCGGTGGCGGGAAACACGCGTCTCCTGGGTCTTCCAAAAGCCAAGCTCACCTGCAGTCTCTACGTCCCGCCAAAGCTTCGGAAGTGGTTGTGTCTGAATTTCATTTTCATTTTTCGTTTGTCACCTTTTCCCCCTTCCTTGCAATAATAGCATCTCAATGATTTCCTGCTAGCAACCGAGACGGACATGCTTCTCACAAATCTTTGACTGATCCTCCACTCAGCTCATCCAACACCAAGACATGAATGGTGGTTTCAGCATCTCCAACTCGCGACTTCTTGACCTACTCCAGAGTTGGTCGTTGATTTGTTTGAATCAGGTATGTCATGCTGGATACCACCAACACGACGTTGTCTAATTTCCTCAATCACGGATGCTACAAACTTGGATCTCCCAACCAAGCCGAAATCAACACCGCACTCACCCATCTGATCGAATTCGCTACCTTCAACGACATATCCGACCTCACTACCTGGCTCCAGCCGTTGCTCCAACTCACTCAAGATCAGCGTTTGCCCGTCTCCACTAGGAGCACCGCACTGGAGTGTCTCATCACCCTCATTGAATCCCGTCCATCCTCATCCAACGCCACCCCGAGCCTGACATGGCTTACATCTGTCTTCAGTGCCTTGGTTACGCTCATGGCTGAGATCGAAGAAGATGAAGGGTGGTCTCTGGCCTTAGATGACGACGAGGAAGACCTGGACGCTCTCTACATCCAGGCTGAACAAGCCCTCGGTCGCTTGGCCCAAGAGGTTGTCAAGTCCCATTGCGACCAGCTCTTCGAGCTCATCCTTGCCGCCGTCCAGCAGCCCCTGCCTTCCGCATGGAACGTCAAGCATGCCCTCCTCTCCGTCCTTGCCTTCAAGGGTGAACCTCTTGCTGAATCCTTCTCCCTCGCCACCGAGCATATCTACCACGTCCTCCAGGCCGGCTTCGACGATCCCCATCCAAGGGTCATCTATGTCGCCATCTATGCCATCGCACAGCTATCATCCCCACTAAAGGTCAGATTTTCAACATTTGTTTTTCACCTTAATTATTCGGAAAACTGACGCATCCATCTCCCATAGATCACCTTTTCTACTAAGCCGGTACACCAACAAGTACTGTCGTGGCTGCTGCGGTGCCTCGAGAACGGTGCACAGCCACGCTTACAAGCGTTTGCTGCCAAGGCGCTGATCAATGTGCTGTGGGATGACGGCTTCCGTAAGTGGTGAAATTCACATATTTGAGTGAAATGCTGATATAACCTGTATTTCAAAAGATACCAACATAAATGGTATTGGTTTGCTTTAGTCCAAATTAGAATTCTGTGAGCCTTCAGTTGGGCGGCTGGGAGGGTGAGAATTCTATATTTGAGAATTCTATTGTGGTAAGATACTCATCTTTCCCTATCTCCAAACGTCCGTGCAAAATTGAGGAAAATTGGCAAGGGCCTAGTAGGCCTGTCCGCTGGGTTCATGAACTTATCCCCAAACCAAGCTCAGCAAGCCTAGCTCTCGACCTTCGGGGGGGCGGGGGAGCTGCTTGGAGGACTGGCTGGTACCCCTAGGGGCCCCCGCCCGCCCGCACAGCTTGGGGACTTGGTCATCCATTTTAGGGCATCCCATTTCAATCAATCGCTCCAACCTGCTTTCCTTGACATTCCTTCGTGGATCAATTGAAAATGGCACTCAACACAGGAAAGAAATACCGCTTACAAACCCAGCACAACCATACCACCAAGTTGAGTTCAGTCACTTCATTGTTGCTCTAATCATTATCGAATCTCAACACCCCTTACATTTTCCCCAGGCCGCATGCCACACTTGTAGATGTGAAGCCATTATTTCAATTGATCACTGAAATAATTGTCCCCTCAACAAAATATAAATGCCTGTAAGCTCAGGCGTTTTGATCGAGTTGTGAAACCCAGCTATCATGAGCATCAGCTGATTGTTCCTCGGGTTTTGATCAGATATCGAATATGGCAAACAAAATAGTCCTTTCCTCAACTTGCACCGGCGGCGCATCTGGACCAAGATGGCTCATTTGGGATGGTGAAACTTTTTCTTGCTGGGCTTCAATTCAAGCATTAATCTAAACGAGAAGTGTTTTAATGCTGTACGATACCAGTTCTTCTTCTTTGAGCTCCGGCAAAGATCGACTTGAATAAACAACTCGATTGGAATTTTTGCAAGTGAACCTTAGCTTTCAACGGAGCCAACTTATTTACATCCACATCAATCTCTTGATCAACTGGGGCTGCCACCGCAATTTACAATTCATCGCAAATGGGTGAGTGCTTTTGTAGTCTGACTGATTTTTTTTTAAACTTAGTTTGCAGTCAGAAGCGACTAAGAATTTAACACCAGCCACAAATATGAACAAGGTTAAATCCGTGTTCGGTCGGATATTTCCCTTGGAAAAATATTTGTGCTCTTCATCAACTCGGCTGCCACATTTGACAATTAATCGCAAACCGGTTCAATTTTTGACTGAAAAAAACCCCCCGTGCTCTTGGTCAACTCGCACCGGCCCCGCCATATCTACCATCAATATCAAAGAGTTCAGTTCGCTCAAGTTTGACTTGAGATTTGATTTCTTAAAAATTCAATTTAATTAACATTTGGTTACATCAATTCTCCCAGCTCCCAATAAACAACTCGTGCTCTTGGTCAACTCGCACCTACGCCGCCATATCTTACTGTGAATATCAAACGGGTGAGGCCTTTCTATCCCAACCACCCGTTTTGGCTTGAGATTCGATTTCTTAAAAACTCAATTCGATTCACTCGCAAGATCAAAATCTCGACAACATTAACTATAATAGTTCTGATTAACATTTAGTTACGTCAATACTCCCAGCTCCCAACAAACAAATTCCATCAACAATCAGCCTCTCAATCACTCAAAATGGTCCGCTTTTGACAAGACTTCAATTTGACTCTACTCAACGTTTAACTCATACTCAACACACATACTGTGTTTTCTTGTTTTCTAGGCCTCTGCTCCCATTATAGGACCGGTCAAATTCGCCATTGCCGTCGATTACACAAAGAACATGGATCACGAGTCTGGAACTCGAACCCAACCCAATGACAACGGAAACAGTAAAATCAAAATGGTGACTCCCAGTACGGAAGACGAGGTTAACCTGAGCGAGGGTGAAGTATCGGGCAACTCTATAAACAACCAATCTGAATCCGAAGAAGAAAACTCGGTGACTTTGGGTAGCAATGACACTAGTGACGCTGAAGATGAAGAATCTGAATCCGAAGAAGAAAACTCGGTGACTTTGGGTAGCAATGACACTAGTGACGCTGAAGATGAAGAATTAGGGGAGGCCACGGAGCGCAATGCGGACTCAATGACCAACTCCAAATCAGATGGAGACGCCACCATTTTGGGAAGCGATGATACGGCTATGGGTATTGAAGATATCGGTGATGATGAGTTAGCAGCAAGCAACACGGAGGAATTGTTAATCAATCATGAAGAGGTGGACGAGTTGGATAGCGGATATGAGGAAGAGGTCGACGAATTGGATGATGAATATGAGGAAGAGGTGGACATGTTGGATGATGAATATAAAATATAGGAGGATGGACTCGCTGGCCATTACAACTCACGTATAAAAATCGAAAAAAAGAAAGTGTGAATATCAGATTGCAACACACCGATATGCGCTGCACTTGTATAATTCTTATAGGTAGTTATTAAATTGCATTCTGCAATATTAAAAAGTAGTGTGTTTTCAGTAATTGTCTTGTAATTGCCCAAGTGATTGGGCCAAGATTTTTTTTTTTCTTTCTACAAGAAATTGCGAAAAAAAAAAAAAAAAGTTGCATCTACCAAGGGTAGTCGATATTGCGTCGGCCAAGGTTGGGGTCATATTGACCAACACTGAGGTTGAATCGACCTGGACCAAGGTTGAATCAGCCTGGACTGAGATTGAATCAGCCCAGACTGAGGTTGAATCGGCTAAGGCTGAGGTTGCCTCAACCCAAGCTGAGGTTGTATCAAGCAAGGCCGAAGTTGCATCGAGCCGGGCTGAGGTTGTATCGATGTATTCTGACAAGTTAACGACCGGTGTTGATGTCATGTCGATGCAGTCGTGTTTGAGTCGAGCATTCTGTCAATAGCGGTCGACAGGATGTCAGGGCATACAGATATTGGGTCGCCAGTTGAGTCTCTGGCGCCGACGTAATATTGCCTTAAATCAATGATGTGTCGCATCCAAATTCCATCGGTGATGGAACTGGCGATGTAGCATCGCTGTGAGCTTGCATCGGTGGGAGGCCTGTTGTTATTACATCACCAACCTCTACTTTGAGTAGGACAGCCGCGATGCAATATCAACACCGTTGATACAACATCGGTGGGGTCATTACATCAGACCTGCACACCGATGTAATGTCGGACAAAATGGTCTGATATAATGCCGGATACATGCCACCGACACAACTGCTTTGGCAGTGCTTGGTTGCTTGCTCCGCAGGGAGGCAGTTGCCTCATCTTGCAACCCTCCCTCCCACCGTTCCATGAAACATCTGTGAAACACCTTCCATCCACCCCCCAAAAAACACACTTCTACATCACTACACCACCACCAATTTTGAGAACAATGCCCTTCAATACCTCTTTGCCAGCCTTCTCACTGGAAGAAAACTAAACTCGGATGGCCGCATCCAAGTATATATTGGATGCAGCCATCTGAGGCAAACTCGGTTTTGGCCAACCGAGGTAATCCCTCTTCCAATTTAAAATTGGTGAGGGACCACCGATTAAAACTTGCTTGAGGTGTCAACCGAGGGAAATCATTGCCTTGGTTGACACCCAAGCAACGTTGCCTTGGGTGCCGGGCACCGAGGCATCATCCATCGGTATGAAAATCACCGATTCAACTTTGAATCGGTGATTTTCCAACCGATGGAAATGTTAGCTCGGTTGAGATCATCCAATGGAAATGTTCCATTGGTTGATGTCAACCAATGTAAATGTTCCATCGGTTGATTAATCAACAATTGGAGCATGACACTGTTCATTCACGTTAACCCGCGGGTGAACATGAATGAACAGCTTCCATCTTCCTCGCACACCTGCTCACCAAGGGCTCTCGGCAAGAAGGTGCACACGTGCTTGCCGAGAGCTCTGGCCGCAACCAGGCACACGCCTGCTTGCCAAGAGCTCCAGTGAGCAAGACACACCTGTCACCGGGAGCCCCGGCAAGCAGGCGCACTGTGGGCAGGCTGACCTGCTCGCTTGGCTAGAATGACCTTCTCGCTGGGCTGGTACAGGTACCAGCTTGGCAAGCAGGCTGACCTCCTCGCTGGGCTGGTGCAGGTACCAGCTTGGCGAGCAGGCTGACCTACTCGCTGGGCTGGTACAGGTACCAGCTTGGCGAGCAGGCTGACCTGCTCGCTGGGCTGGTGCAGGTACCAGCTTGGCGAGCAGGCTGACCTACTCGCTGGGCTGGTACAGGTACCAGCTTGGCGAGCAGGCTGACCTGCTCGCTGGGCTGGTACAGGTACCAGCTCGGCGAGGAGGCTGACCTGCTCGCTGGGCTGGTACAGGTACCAGCTCGGCGAGCAGCTCAGCCTGCTCGCTGGGCTGGTACAGGTACCAGCTCGGCGAGCAGGTCAGCCTGCTCGATGGGCTGGTACAGGTACCAGCTCGGCGAGCAGGTCAGCCTGCTCGCTGGGCTGGTACAGGTAGCAGCTCGGCGAGTAGGTCAGCCTGCTCGCTGGGCTGGTATGTACCAGCCCAGCGTGCAGGTCATACCAGCCGAGAGAGCAGTTCAGCCTGCTCACCCGGCTGATACCTGTGCCAGCCGAGCAAGCAGGTCAGCCTGCTCACCCGGCTGGTACCTGTACCAGCCGAGCAAGCAGGTCAGCCTGCTCACCTGGCTGGTACCTGTACCAGCCGAGCGAGCAGGTCAGCCTGCTCACCCGGCTGGTGCCTGTTCCAGCCGAGCAAGCAGGTCGGCCTGCTCACCTGGCTGGTACCTGTACCAGCCGAGCGAGCAGGTCGGCCTGCTCGCTGGCCTGGTACAGCATCAAGCGGGTCAGCCTTCTTGCCAAGCCACATGTGCACCTGCTCTCGAAGGGCTTGCGCCTGTTCACCAAGAGCCCTTGGCGAGCAGGTGTGCACCTGTTCACCAGGAGCCCTTGGCTAGCAGGTGTGTGTGTACCTGCTCTCCGGGGCTCTCGGCGAGAAGGTGTATCCCTGCTCGCCGAGGCTCCGGGTAAGCAGGTGTGCGCCTGCTTGCCAGGGCTCCCGGTGGGCAGGTGTGTGCCTGCTCGTCGGGGCTCCCGGTGACAGGTGTGTCTTGCTCACCGGAGCTCTTGGCAAGCAGGCGTGTGCCTGGTTGCGGCCAGAGCTCTCAGCGAGCACGTGTGCACCTTCTTGCCGAGAGCCCTTGGTGAGCAGGTGTGCGAGGAAGATGGAAGCTGTTCATTCATGTTCACCCGCGGGTTAACGTGAATGAACAGTGTCATGCTCCAATTGTTGATTAATCAACAGATGGAACATTTACATCGGTTGACATCAACCGATGGAACATTTCCATTGGATGATCTCAACCGAGTTAACATTTCCATCGGTTGGAAAATCACCGATTCAACTTAAATCACCGATTCAAAGTTGAATCGGTGATTTTCAAACCGATGGATGATGCCTCGGTGCCCGGCACCCAAGGCAACGTTGCTTGGGTGTCAACCAAGGCAATGATTTCCCTCGGTTGACACCTCAAGCAAGTTTTAATCGGTGGTCCCTCACCAATTTCAAATTGGAAGAGGGATTACAGTTGCGCGCGGCATTGCGCTGTACGGAGGTTTTGGTGAGGTCCCAAATGTTGGCTCAAGAAAATGCAAAAAACCCGAAATTTTTATGGCTTTTGAGGGGCTGAGACATCATTTAAATGTTCTCTAAGCCCATAAGGAAGCATTTAGCATTCTGTTTGAGGCTTTGGTATGTATTTAGGGCAATATATTGACCTAATTTTATGTACTCAAGCCTTGATTTAGGCTCCGGGTCCCAATAGTCAAGTGTAAAAATAAAAAAATAAAAAAATGGCTGGACCAAACAGGTCGCCCCTCATATTTTTAGAATCTACAGACTCTCAAAGCTCTAAAAATGTGGTCAGCTTGAGTGCTGGACCCCCAATGACAACGGGGTTTTCCCCCGCGTACCCAGAACAATTTTTGCAGGCGGCTCCGTACAGCGGAATGCCGCGCGCAACTGTACCTCGGTTGGCCAAAACCGAGTTTGCCTCGGATGGCTGCATCCGATATATACTCGGATGCGGCCATCCGAGTTTAGTTTTCTTCCAGTGTCTTGGACCCCAGCTTGCTTGAAGACAACCAGCCAGAAGAGGATTTTGAAGGTAACTCTTTCTCCATCATCATGCTCATCACTCCTTGAAGAGATTTTTTCATCTGTATATGTTTTTGTAGAGGAACAAACCGGCCCTACTAGCAAGAAAAAGAAGAACATGGAGCCCAAAATCACTCAACAAAGAAACTACAGCAAGACGCACCAGGGGAGAGGAGGGGGCACTCCCCAGGGAGTGCCATAGCTTAAGTTGACCTTGGTTTTGTTCTGAACTGTGTCAGAAGTCAATCATCAGTGTTGATGAAATATTCCTTTCACAGAGGGGAACTGGAGTTGAACTAAAGCAGAAGTCATATGTTACTCATTGTGAAATTATTACCAACTTTTGTTGAATTTATGTTGAATTTGTGTTGAATTTATGTTGAAGTATATCCAAACTCAAGGTTAATTTTACACATAAACTTTGTTGTATAGTTACCATTTCCACTAAAACACTTGTGTTTTCTATCAAAAATCTCCCATTCAATGCAAAATGCAGCCAATGAAAAAGGCCAACTGATAACATGCCTATGTTTTTATAAAAGAACATTTTAGAATGAAAACCATGATCAGGATCACAAGATATATACCCAGGTAGCTTTAAGATACTGTTTTTGTTTGAAAGAGACATATATGTTGACTTACAAGTTCTTAAATCAAGCCAAAAAAGTATTCAACATGCAATAAGCTGATAAAATAACGTTGAAAATAAACAAACATTCATCTCAAATTAAAATTTTATGTTTTGTTTTAAACAGCAGTTTAATATATTCATGAAGGGCAGAAGAAATGTGGTGAGTTTGGCTGAGCTAAACTACATTCCTTATCAACCCATCCCAAGGAGCTGAGTTCCAAAATCCAGTCATATGCTGCGGTTAGAGCATCTCCACCGGGGAGTGCAGATTGCGAGTGTAAATCCCGCATGATGCATCCCCATTTTGAATTTTAAATTTCAATTGGGCTGTGTTGCTGCATTGCGGGGCGGTCCGACAAGGTGTAGAAGTGGGTGACATCGAGGTTGTTTAGTTGAATTCGGCAAGGGAGGTGATTGATTTCACTGGTAATGGTTGGTGTCACAGGGTGTAGTCGGATCTAGCGAGGAGCTAGAACTACACTCAAGTTGATGTTTTTTACACTCGCAATAAGTCTAGCTCCGGATTTACACCCCCCGGTGGGGCATACACTAAAAACATTTGCAATTCTACCCAGAAGGAAAATGTAAACTTGGGATGGGCAAAACATATACCCAATTTTACAAGAAATGGTCAGAAGTGAAAAATAAGCTATCACTACAAACATTTCTAATTTTACCCAAAGAAAAAACAACTGTTTGGGTTAGGCAAAATGTTAATTTTTTTCAACAAAATGGCTCAGTAATAAAAATTGAGCAAAACTGAGCATGCTCAGCAAAATTCCCTAAAGTTGCCAGAATGAATAGAATTTATTTCTGCTCAGTTTCTAAAAAAAAAAAAAATGCTGAGCATGCTCAGTATAGCTTATTTTTCACTTCTGACCATTTTTTGTAAAATTGGGTATATGTTTTGCCCATCCCAAGTTCACATTTTCCTTCTGGGTAGAATTGAAAATGTTTGTAGTGTATACTGAGCATGCTCAGCATTTTTTTTTTTTTTTTACAAACTGAGCAGAAATCATTTTTATTCATTCTGGCAACTTTAGGGGATTTTGCTGAGCATGCTCAGTTTTGCTCAACTTTTATTACTGAGCCATTTTGTTGAAAAAATTTAACATTTTGCCTAACCCAAACAGTTGTTTTTTCTTTGGGTAAAATTACAAATGTTTGTAGTGATAGGTTTTGCCGTGCAGGGTTAAAATTGGGTTTACACCCGCAATTTCCACCCCGCGGTGGAGATGCTCTTAGGAGGGCAAAAAAAACCAAACATATCCAAAGACATATTGAATTTTTGATATTTACATGTTCATTGATAAAACATAGTTTTAAAATTCTGAAAATTCCTGCCTGTTTTTTTCTCTTGTTTCATTTCAAACCCACCCA
This sequence comes from Puccinia coronata f. sp. avenae, assembly GCA_002873125.1. NCBI lineage: Eukaryota > Fungi > Basidiomycota > Pucciniomycetes > Pucciniales > Pucciniaceae > Puccinia > Puccinia coronata. The sequence goes on from PGCI01000039.1 coordinate 320,970, forward strand.
AAATTTCTCATCATCAATACCTATTCTTGAAGATGTTTTCTACCATTTTAATTGGTCAATTTATCACCTCACTAGGCTCTCCATCCCCTTTCATCCCTTCCTATGATGGAAGTTGCCTGGCTTTCCTTCAAAGAGGTTACCAACAAGTTCATGTATTTCCCCCCCCAAGATCAATATACCAGACTCCATTGCAGAGGCACCTTGGCTCCTCATTAGGGCCTGCTTCTAGCTTTTCAACCCTGTTGAAAAGGAGGGAAATAATCATCAAGGAGGTGGCTCTCATCAAGCTATCACCAGAATTTGCAATGGCAGGAAGCTTCAGTTGAGAGACTGTGTCTTTTGCTGCTCTGAAAACATGGCTCAAGTTCATTCTGCCTGTGCATCTTCCAAAGTGGACCTTGACCCAATCTGGAACTACAACACATATGTTTTCTTTTCCATTCCACACTCCACATCTGAAACACATAACTCAATTGATAGACCACCCCCTTGGTATGCTGCTTTAATTCTCCCATGAAGAACATTTATGAAACCCCATCAGTTATTTTCCCTTAAATTCCTCCTGAATAACATGTGGACCATCAACAACAGGTCATCAGCTTTATTGAAAAATAAGGATAATGGTTGGATTCAAAACAACTTTGACAAAGACTTCAACACTCAGAAAATGGATGATCTGAACAACAGCAGGTCAAAAGGATCAATACTAGCTGACAATATGGGGTTGGGAAAGAATCCAACAACTCTGGCACTCATTTGGGTGACCAGCAGTCAAGGAAAAAGCTTCCAACTGGCTGAAACTAACCACCCATCTTGTTCTACGCCAGGAATATTTTCTTCCTTAACCTTTTCACATTGGGAAACACAAGACTGACCACCATTTTGCCCAAACCTCAATTCCATGGCTTCCATGGCCAAAAAAGAAAAGAACTTGAACAAGAAGACCTGCATGATTCTGCTATGGTACTTTTGATGAATAACAAGATCGTTGGAGATAGTGGAAAACAGGAACAACCCAACTTCTCACTATTCATGAATCTGTAAATATTATCTATGTTGGTTCAGAATGGTTTTGGAAAAAGTGCAGTCAGTGAGGTGTTTGTAAATAAATGCAAGCCAATAGACATTTTATTGGTGGCCTGAGATGGAGCTGAGGTTCATTTATTGCTTTTGGAAGAGGCGGCTGTTGAAGCATTGCCAGAAATCTGAACTCAGTTTCTAGATTTGGCAGTGGTCAAAGGAGCATTCTTGGCAGTGGCATTATTTGGTATTTCAGTTCTGGGATCATAAGGAGGATGTTGTTATGGATGCTGGTCTGCACTGGAATTAGATGGAGTGGGGACAGGTTCAGGATTAGCTGGTGGGACAGAAGTTTGTGTAATGACATCCTGAGCACCAGCAGGAAATGCAGGGACAGCAGAGCCCACTGGGGGATTTTGGCTGAGAGAATTTTGCAAGTTGGGAGCTGGCGCAGGATAAGCCTCATCAGGCTTATGGGGTGGTTGTGAGTGTTCTGATGGCTGATAAGTCTTTTGTTTTTTTGCAAGGAGTTCAACTGGATTGGAGGTTTTGATTTTCTTGACTCGTTTCTTTGCTGTTGGTTTGAGGGCAGTGGTGGATGTTAAGGGGGAACTTCCACCAATTTTTCCTGTCTGAATCTTCATTACTTCTTCATCAGTCATTTCATTGGTCTTCTTGAATTCTTATATGGAAATCAGATATGATCAATTCAGTGAGATGGTCTGTGAGGCAAGAGGCTAACATCATCGATGAAATTACTGCACTTGGTACTGGTGATGTATTGAGTTAAGGTATAAAGCAATTATTTACGCAAGGAAGCTTCAGTTTTCAGAGATCTTCATTGACCCATTTGGCAGCTATGATGGTGCACCAAATTCTTGAACAGTAATCTGTTGTATTTTGGTGTCAAGGATTGGGGTATTGGGTTCAAAAGAGACAGCAGAAGCTGGTTCATTGGGTTTGATAGTTACAAGTACCTCAAAGGAGGATTGAGACATGGCATGGTTGTGTGCAAACTTTGCCTGAATTGCCTGTTGGGCTGAATCAATGCATCAGCTAATGCAAGTTTGGCTGCATAACGCAACTACATGTGGGGGCAGTGGAACTGAGGTATTGGCCAACAATACAGACATTGTCTTGGGATTGGTTTGAGGAGGCTCATGGCTAGTCATTTTATTGAGGATTTGGGTAAAGAGAAGAGGAGCAACATGAGGGATAGCAGACAATTAAATCATTGGGAAGTTTAAGTTTGGAGGAATGGGAGGAGAAAATAGGGGCAGGAAGGAGCCATTGATATATTGATGTCAGGTGGCCTGTAGGAAACCACCTTGTGTGAAAATTTTCACCAAAGTCTTTGTCCGCCCACAATGCAACTTTGTGATGACACCCTTTAAATTTTCTGTACCTCTTAGGCATCTACAGACTCCCACTGGGTAGGTACTGTAGACCCTGCTGATCCAGCATACTCATCAGCACATTCAAAATTTTGTTGGGTATTCCAGCCATCAAGGTTAATCAGTGCAATGGTCTCATGATGAAATCATATAAACTAGAGATGAAGGCGGCTATGCCGCCGTGAGCTGACCTGTTGAGCTTGTGTCAACTTGATGGTAATTTTAGATATTCTATGGCCATCACAGAATCACTACTGCTGATTGCTATGTATACCCTGAACACAAAATGGCTCCAAGCTTCTCCAAGTTTTCCTCCCACTGGCTAACTCACCTCTAATTTGCAATTCTATTTCAAATTTTTGTCCACTCATCACCCGCTGAAACACCACTCCAGCAATATAGACTACATAATTCTAAATTACAAATTTTTATTCCTTTTCTCAATTGCACACATCAAACTCCACAAAGCAACTTGAGCCTCCCACACCAATTGCTGCAAAGTAGGACTTGGAGTAGGAGATGGAGCTGTTCTGGGTACTGTTGGCTCTGTTGTGCTTGCCCTGGGTGGTGATGATGTTGGTGGTGGTGGGAGAGCAGGCGTGGGGGAGGGGGGAGGTGCGGAGGACAGAGGATCCCGGGGGTGTGGGTGTGGGAAACATTGTAACAGCTGTGCTGTGCTAAACAGCAGCCTTTTAGTGCAGTGCAGCAGTTCAACCGCTACTTCCTCAGGCCAGATAGCTTTGGCTGCCGCAAAAGTGCTACATCTAATGCTAAATTTAGCAAATTACCACTTCTTTACAAGGGGTATCAGCTTTGGCGCAGTGCAAAAAAGGGCTCTCAAGCTGAAAAAAGTGCAGCTGTAGCAATTTTACGCTACATGGCCGCTGAAAGCTGCACTAACAGCTAAAGCTGCCTGATTTGGCGTTAGCTTTCCATTGCAGCAGCTCCCAACAAGCTAACTTTGTATCAGCTTGTCAGGGAATCTTCCTGGCAAGCTGGTATAGTACCCGCTTGTCAGGAGAGTCTCTTGGCAATCTTGTACAATACCAGCTTGCTGGTAGACTCCCTTGACAAGCTGGTATTGTACCAGCTTGTTGGGAGAGCCTCCCAGAAAGCTGGGTACTGTCCTGCTTGTTGGGAGAGCCGCCCGACCAGCCGGAACTACAACAGCTCGTTGGGAGAGCCTCCCGACCAGATGTCACTACACCAGCTCATCGGGAGAGCCACCCAATCAGCTGGCACTACATCAGCTTGTTGGGAGAGCCTCCCGACCAGCTGGCAATGTATCATCTTGGCGAGAGAGCCTCCCAACCAACTGGTAATATAGCCAGCTTGACAGGAGGCTCTCCCCACAAGCTGGCGTAGTTTCAGCTTGCCGGGAGGCTCCCCCCACAAGCTGGTGTAGTTCCAGATTGCCGGGAGGCTCTCCCGACAAGCTGGTGTACTTCCAGCTTGCCGGGAGGCTCTCCCGACAAGCTGGTGTAGTTCCAGCTTGCCGGGAGGCTCTCCCAACAAGCTGGTGTAGTTCCAGCTTGCCGGGAGGCTCTCCCGACAAGCTGGTGTAGTTCCAGCTTGCCGGGAGGCTCTCCCGACAAGCTGGTGTAGTTCCAGCTTGCCGGGAGGCTCTCCTGACAAGCTGATGTAGTGCTAGCTGGTTGCAAAGCTCTCCCGCTGAGCTGGTGTAGTGCCAGCTTGTCGGGAGGCTCTCCCCCCAATCTGGTGTAGTGCCAGCTGGTTGGGAGGCTTTCCCTGCAAGCTGGTGTAGTGCCAGCTGGTCGGGAGTCTCTTCCGCCAAGCTGGTGTAGTGTCAGGTTGGGAGGCTCTCCTGCCCACCTGGTGTATTGCCAGCTGGTCGGGAGGCTCTTGAAGAGATGGTACAAATCCAGCTGGGGTTTTCCAATGGGCTTCCGCTGATTTACAGTGGTTTGCGACTACACGCCCGCTAATTTGAGTGCGCTGAAACCAGTGGTTTTTTCTGAGGTTTTTTGAATAGCGGAAGCGGTTGTGTTTGGCCGTCAACTTGCAGCGCAGCGCAGGGGGAAAAAAACAGCTGCGCTAACCACTAAGCTGCACTTTCTGCAGTGCAGCTGTTACTACTGGTGTTGTGTTGGTGGTATGTAGTATTTCTGGCGACACTGACGGAGAGGGAGCAGGCAGGCGCACAGAAGGGCTTTGGATTTGACAAGCACACCAACAACAGGCTGGTTGCCAACAAGGCTTTGTACAGCAAGTCCAACAAGCTTACCAAGTTCTCAGAGTCAAACAACAGTGATGGCGCCCGCAAGTAGTCCACACTCATCTGTTGCTTGTGCAACGACACCAGTAAGCTTGACAAGCCCTTGTATGTATGCATCCCGTACAAGTGCAAGGTGCCATGTGAATGCGAGGGGCTGATCAAGTGCAGGTGCTGTATGAGTGCTGGGTGCTGGCCAAGTGAGGTGGGATGTTTGAGGAGAGGCTGGAGTGCACTGTGCCGGGGCCAACACGGGCAGGCCGTACCTGTGTCTTCATGTTTCATGCTGCTGGATTAGTTGAGGTGGTTGCTCCCAATTCCAACCACGTCAAGATACTGGTGTCTTCATGGGAGCCGTGTTGAGTTGGTGGCAAGGTTCAGATCACTGCACACCCCAATGGAGGTCAACCTTTCCAGTTGGGTCACAAGGGTGTTTCCAAGTTTGAATGGAGTTCAGCACCATGTTTGATGGAAGTTCCAGCCCCCTGTTGCCCATTTATAAGAATGGCGCACAGGGCCGGGGTCAGCACTTGTGGGTGAGAGGCCTCCCAGTCCGTCAGAGAGTTCCGCTTCAGGAAAATACGCCACCCTGTAGGGGAAATGGCCGCAACTGGCTGCTGTTGAAAGGCAGGGCTAATAGGCGAGGTGCCCACAATAGTATGGAGCGGGCCAGACGCTGTAGGACTCCTGTGGGACAAATGATAATATTTGGTAAAGATCCGGCTGGGGGAAATAAACTGGTGAGTTAGGTTGAAAGGCTAAAAACAGTCAGTTTGCGGGTGGTTTATTGGCCTGCCCCTTTATAAATACTATACCCTTTGTAAGGAATCTTAAAATCAATATAAAAAGAGAAATGGCTGATTTCAAGATTAAGTTTACTAAGTATAGTAATCTCAATCAGACTTAGACCTTATACGTTGTTGTATGTGAGTAGACCGCTTATAACTAATGATATGGATAATCGAACCGTGGGATTGATTATGTGAAAATGCAATAGTGTGTTGGACTATTGCAGGTGATTGTTGATGATTGTTGAGTTTGTTGATGATTGATTGATTTGTTTGTTGATTGATTGGGTTGTTTGTTGATTGATTGGGGGGTTTGAGAAATGTTTTTATTGTTGGGGTTGATAACTGATTTATTGACTTATTGACTGATAACACTGATGACTACACTTGATGACTACACTTGATGACTAACTCGCTGACTGGTGAGACACACTATACTCTCTTAGTAAGTGGCTGAGGAAAAAAAGAAAACAACAGTGGTGGGGAAATGACCTCCTTATATAGGAAAAGATGAGGGAATTTAGCTCCAAGGGAAGGTCCTTTGAGGGATTTATGCTGCAGGTGAACTGGTCAGCTGCACAGCCTGCTCCTTGTTGCTATGGTTTCAGCACAGCATGACATCATTGCTGCACAGCATGACATCATTTCTGCACAGCATGACTTCATGTCTGCACAGCATGACATCATATCTGCACAGCATGACATCATTTCTGTGCCCACTCCCCCCCTGTACTGTGTACAATACAGCCCATTCTTCCTCCTTCTTCTATTCTTCCATCCAGGGGCTGAAACACCTTCCATCCCCCCTTCTTTCTTCCCATCCTTCCAGCTTCCATCCTGTTCAGGGTCTAGGCCTCTCCTCCTCCTGGTCCTTCTTCCCCTTCTTCCCCCTGTGTCCGCTCCTTGTACTGCTACCATCGTTTGTATTTCCTGCTTGCTGTTGGTGTAACTCTTCCTTGCTGTTGATTCTGTGATGTTGGTGTATCGTGTGTTCTCCCGGATCCCTCTGTACTCCTCCCTGGTATTCCTCCTCTTGTATCCTGTTCTAGTGTACATCCTGTAAGTGAACTTGTAATATATGAAATGTACCTCTTTGGCATTGGAGCGGGAATGGAACACCACAACGCTCCTGCCTATAAGAAGAGGGCAAGGCAACAGTACTCACTGGCCACCAACAACAAAAGTCCCCACAACCAAGCATGACGCCTGGGGGGGCTGGAGTTGGGTGAGCCCCATTTTTTTGGGCCTCACCAAGCGTAGGGGGAACCCACGCACCTGAAAATGGCAAAAGTGTGGCTTTAGTGAACTTGGATGGTGCAATGATCATGTGTTAAAGCAATCAGGATTGTGAAATTGACTGATGAAAATTGGGTGAGCATGCTGAGGTATAGGCATAGTATGTCAGGTGTTGAAAAGGATGCACATGGAAGTACACATGGGGTAAGCACGACACAAGTGGGGAACAATGTTTAAAGCTAATCTGATATCAACAGGAAGTGTTGCTGAACTGAGTCCAAACTGTGTCCCCTTTCCATACGTGCGTACGTTCAGGTGGACATTGGTCCTCCTTCAGCTGAGGTCATGCCAGACAACAGGCAGACTATCAGCTGAGATTGCCAACCCATTTGTACCCATTGGAATCTTCATTCCCTACCATTGTCCCTGGTTTGTACACGCGTACGTTAGGGTGACATATTCTGTCTTTTGAAAGCTTGGCCCCTCACATGTGTCATAGCAATATGCATTAATACAGGCACATCACACAGGGGTCAAAGTGTTCATTTCAGCGGACATACAAGGGTTGATTGAGATCATATTTATTTATGTCTCCCTATTGCACATGCCTGGGATATATAACAAGGGGGACTCCTTTCTTGGCTGTGTTTTGCTGCCATTTTTTTGTCTGCTTGTTGGGTTGGATTCTCTGGTAAGGGCTTGGAAAAGGAAAGAGGGGAAATGAAGCTGTCATCCTGACAAAGCAGACAGGTAACAACTAGGGTTGACGGCGCCACTTTTGGGAAAGTGCGCGCCTCCGGGCGCCTACCTGGCGTCTCTGGGGGTGCGCCAATGGCTGGCGCGGTGAGTGCGCGCCCCAGCGCAGTATCTAAGGCCCCAAAAGGGGCTATAGGTGGTTAATTCACTTTTTACTTTTTTTCTTTGTGAGATTTGTTGGTGAAAATAGGTACCCCATTGGGGAACCCCGAGTTTTGGTCCCCCATTTACCGGGGATTCCCCTGTCAGATTGACTCCCCAAACGGGTATCCCCAGACGGGGAGCACTTTTTGCGAGGGTGCGCGCCCCTCTCGCCATCAACCCTAGTGACAACAGAAGAAGTACAATGAGGAAGAAAGTGGCTGCAGAAGATTTTCAGACCAATGCTTGTGTCTCTTGCTCAATGGCTTCCCTAGATCAAGATGCACTTCAGGGTGGCATGGCATGAAGATGGTCACACCAATCACACTACCCTTCCGTAACAGAGCTGATCCAGGACAGGATGCCAAGGGGCTGGGAAAGGAATAAAAGTTAGAGGAATGGGGAAGGCTGTGTATGGTCCACAGGGTACTCATCCCATGAAAAGAGACAAAAGTCAGGGTGAGATGACAATACAATGAGGAGGTGGAGAGTTTGATTCAAAGAAGGCACTGCCGGCATTAACCGGTCGAACACGGCAGTTCGAGCGGTGCTCGAACAGCCGTGTTTGACCGGTGGTCGGACAGGCACTGTCCGACCGAAGCACCTGCCGGCGGGTCGGACAGGCCTGTCCAATCAGTTCCTGGGACCGGTTGCAGAGGACCAGCCGGGACCGGTCGGACAAATCTGTCCGACCAGTTGGCTCTCGCTTTGGTCGGACAGTGTCCGTCCGACCACCGGTCGAACACGGCTGTTCGAGCACCGCTCGAGCAGCCGTGTTCGACCGGTTAATGCCGGCAGTGAGGGAAGATGCCTGCTGTGGCCACATTGTGATATGGCAAGGCATTAATTTTGGGCTGGCTGAGGCTTTTCCTGCCCCACAAGGATAATAATGTTTTTGTTTCACACCTCAAAGAGCTGACCCTTATTTTGGATTGGTGACATGTTGTTGCATACGAAGAAGCATTTGCAAGCTGGAAAACCAGTTGAGTTGATGTCAGCAGGATTGCGTGAGGAGGAGAAAAGAGGTTTGAAAGGAAGAGAAATGATGTCTCCTTTTAATACAAACATATAATTCATTTGATCTCCATTGAAATCAAGGCCCTCCAAAGATGAACATTGTGTTTCCTGGAATTAAGGAGGATTGAGAAGGATTGAGACATGCAGACCAGTGCAAGCAACCAATTGCCATTAATTTCTGTGAAACAAGTAAAACCAGACATCCTGGAAGAGGTGGGAGGAGCTTTTCATGCCAAAGATTATCCAGAAACCTTGGTGTTGCCATGTTGGATAGCCAAGTGACCATATTGTGCAGATGAATATTTGTCTTCAGGGGACACAGGCAGCAACTCAAGACATTTAAGTCATACATCTCAGCATGTTTAATCAGCTAATGGGATGAGGAAGCTGAAGCTGACCAGTGTCTAGATCAAAATGCCAAACACCACTGTTGATAGATCCGGTGATACTTTTGAAAAGACAAGGAGTTAGTTTTGAAATGATGTTGCAGATAATCCAAATAAGTCAGAAGCAGGAGAGAGACTGGATAGATCATGGAAAGACCACGCATGTTTGTGGAGAGAAGGGATGTGAAGCAATATTGCGTTTTTTCTGGAGCCTAAATGGGGTTGTTATTGTGCTACTACCCCAAAGGATGAGCCTTTAATTGTGGTTTGCCAGTAGAGCATGAAATTGAGGTGATGTGCAACTTCCTCTTGGTTTGAAGATATCAATGGTAAGATTTGGAGTCGCCAATACGGTTTTGTAGATGAGGGACTATAGATTTTGCTGGTTTGTTACATCTTCAATCCACCAAATAAGAAGGTGGTAAGTGAGTCAATCAGCAAAGAAATGGTGACTGAAGCAGCACCAATGCATGTGAATGGAGTTTGAAGAAAGAAGGAGGAGGAAGTTACAATTTTTTGAGCAGAATTCTCAAACAAGAGGAAATCATGTACCAATTTGTGAGGTGGATTGTTGGACATGGTTGTTTTGGCCTTGCAATTCAATCCTGGGTGATATCAAGATTTGGGTGAGGATGATGAAGTTTGACACAATTCAATCCTTGTTGTAGAGCTGGATGGAGAGAGAAAATTTTGATAAAAATCTTTTATGGATGCTGTGGTCAAAGAGTTGAAGTTTCAACTCCTGATGGTTTTGCTTGATTGGATAGTAGATGGATGACTAGAAAGGGAGCCAATAACAATTACATACATGGGCTATGTCCTTGATATTGGTGGGCTCTGGAGGCAAGGCAACAGTTGTTTGTGCTAGCAAGCCCCAGCAATGACTCAGAATAAGAAAATCTAGATTGTTCAAAGTCATTTGAAGAAGGTAAGTTAGTGTATTAATGAGAAAATAACTGAGGATGGAGATTCAAAGAAAAAAGTAAAAATTACTAGCTAATCTGGGTATTTGATTGCTAGGACTTTTCTTTTTGAACCTGGACACAATGGTATGAGGTGATTTGAAACCAAATATAAAAGATAGTTAGTGATGAGGGTCAAGCAAGTTGCAGAGACAGAGCTAAATGGCTGGGCATTTGAAAAAGCAAAAGGAAAGCTGAGAGAGCAGTTCCAGAGGCCAGAAGTTCAAGTATCAACACATGCACAACAGCATGGAAAACCAGGAGGAATCAGCATTACCCTGGGGACCAAAGAAAACCAGACCAGAAAAAAACTGCAGCACGTGGAATTCAATAGCATCATACAGCATTTTACTTGTGGTTCATGTCATAAAAGGATTAATATGATATGAAAAAAAATAATTGATGTGATGCAATTGACAAAACTGTTGAATAGAACAATCTTGACATATTTCAATTGATGCATGAACACCAACCCATTTTGAACAATATTATCTCACTGATTTCAAGAATGTTTTTGATGGTGTCCAAATCAGTAGAAAATAGACCATTGGTTTGGGATAAACAGGAAGTGCAACTTGGTGGCAAGGAATAAAGTGGGATAATCAAAGAAATCGAAATGATATTTCAGTGTGACACAAGAAATTATATACCTGTTGTGGTTTTTGGCTCAAAAAGGAAATTAAGAACAAACTGCATGAACTTTATGTGGCGGGTCAGGGTCAGGGTGGTGCAAAACAAACTGTCAAGTCAAAGAAGTGTTTTGCTGTTTCAAATTGTTTAGGTATGGATGTGGAAGTGTATGAGTATCAGTGGTTCACAAAGTTTTTGTTGAAAATATAAACCCACTTGTGCAAATTGGTTCAGGGCTGGAAACACAGACAGAGGATACAAAATTGTTATGGCCTCCAGATGTACAAATTTCAGTTAAATTTTGATATGAGCATTGCACATGATTGGGTCTGTTTTCCATCTGTTAAATATGATATATCTCTCTTCAATAAGAAAAGAAAATAATTATTCCACAAATTATTCCCTCATTGATGGAAATTTCCACTTGACTTATACTCAGGTTGTAGTCAACTTGGTATATATTTCCACATTGATTCCACATAAGTTCAAACTCAGTTCCAGGTGAGTTCAGGATGACTTCTAGGCAAATTCCCATAAGTTCAACATGGGTCAACCAATACTTCATGAAGGTCAAAGCAAGATGTAGGGCTGGTATCCCCCAGAGTTATGGATAAAAGTTAAGCTATGGCACTCCCTGGGGAGTGCCCCCTCCTCTCCCCTGGTGACAGAGGATATCCAGCTATGCAAAATTTGGCTTGACGTAACGCAGGAGTCAGTCATTGGTACCAATCAGACGGGCAATGGATTTTGGAATCACATCACCAAGAAGTACATGCTTGCAATCCCGGATCCTTTTCAAACCCCTGTGGGACTCAAGAGCCGCTGGTGCACCCTTCAAGCAGCCATCAACAAGTTCTCGGGGTGTGTCAAGCAGATCAAGCACCGTAACCAAAGTGGTGCAACCAACGAGGACAAATTAACCTACGCGCTTTGCCTTTATTCCCAGACCCACAGAAAGGCTTTTGCCCATATTTCCTGTTACAAAATCCTGGTAATGCTCCAAAGTGGATCGAGTACATCACAAACCTCCAGAACAAATTGGCCTCCCAAAAGCAAAAGAGCCAAGACACAACTACAACCATTGCGTGTTTGTCGGAACCCCCTAGTCATGCATTATTGACTACTGAAAGCTCAACCAGAAAAACGGAGCGTCCAAGTGGCCAAAAGAAGTCCAAGAACAACCAACAACGGACTGAAACGTGGCAACAAGCGCTAGCCAGATCCCAGAAGGAGATGGTTGAGCAAACTCAATTACAAAACGATCTCCTTTCTTCCCAAACAAAAGCGATGAACTCTATTGCAGAAGACTTGCGCTTGATGGTTGAGGACTCCTTCATGAGCAAGGACTATTCTCACATGGATGAGCAAACCCAAAGGTACTATGAGCTTAAAAAAACAAGTACATTTGAGCAATATGGGATCAACTAGCTCTTATCTTATTTATTCATCTTTTCTGCCTATCACTTTTTCTGTCAAGTCACTCATTTCATCAACTAACTTGTATTTGCTTGCTCAACTGTGCCTTCCTTTTTTGCAAGTTTTTTTTTCTCTTTTATAAATGAAAACAGTTCTTGATTGCCAAAAACATGACTGTCTACAATTGAGGAATTGAAAGAAAGTATAAGAAAATGAAGCAACATTGAAAAAAGGAACAAGAGCTGATTTTAAGAGACCTTGCGCTTGGTCTCACTGCAACCTTTGAGAGCCCAAAGATGGCTGACTAGGTTGTTGCAAAGCTGGATATTCAGGTTGGAGTTGTTGATCCTCTGAAAGTTTGAAAAAAACTGACTGAAGCTAGCTGATTGAGGTGTGTCTGGAGTGTCAATAGTGGTGGAGGTGGATGTTCCATCGTAGATATAATCACCATTCATTCCCCGCTTATTTTCAATGATCATGTTGTGTAAAATAACACAACACCTCATGATTCTTTGAAGGTTATCATGATGCCAACCTCGTGCCGGTTGAGATACAATAGCAAAGTGGGCTTGGAGAACCCCAAAGGCTTGCTCAACATCTTTACGTGCTGCTTCCTGCATCTTTTCAAAGTGCTAGCAGAATTATGGTCAGCAACAGTTGTGGTTATGAGATAGAAAATTGAAATACTTTTTTATCAAGTCCTTGGGGATGGGAAATAGTTTTCACTAATGTAGACCAATCCGGATATATTCCATCAGCTAAGTAGTATCCTTGATTGTATTCATTTCCATTGATGGTGTATTTATAAGTTGGAGCAACTCCATTCAATATTTTTGAAAATAAAGGAGAATGATCAAGAACAGTGATGTCGTTATGGGACCCAGGAAGACCAAAAAATGAGTGCCATATCCACAGGTTGTGCCACAACCTGTGGATATGGCACTCATTTTTTTTTTTTTTTTTTTTTTTTTTCCGGTGAATCGGCCTGCCCACGCAGTTGGGCAGTTCTTCCACTCCCAATGCATACAATTCAGGGATCCAAGCATTCCTGGAAAGCCTCAAGCCTTGCCTATAGCCAAGAGTCGCTTGATATTGTCTGCATTGGGACATCAAAAGTATTCTTCCCCATAGATATTGATGATTGCGTCACAGAATCTTGACAAACTTTTGAGTGTTGTGTTTTTAAGATTTGAATGTACTCGTTGTTTGAATCAGCCAATCCACTGTAAGCTAGCATTCAAATGGCCAAGGTCACTTTCTGAATGGGATTCAAGCCTAGCCGACCAGGTGCATCTTTCTTGAGAAGAAAATACATATTGTATTCAGTCACATTGTCCAAAATGGAAAGGAACAATTCACGGTGCATTCAGAATCTTCTTTGGAAAAGTAGTGGCGGATATAATGGTGTTGGTGAGAAGTAATGTTTGATAAGGAGTCGGTAGCCAGCTTCAAAATTGCGAGGTAGATTGGCACTATGACCAGGCTTTGAGCCTCCAACCCTTCTTTTCTTTTTCCTTCTTTCTTCATCATCAAGGAGTGCCATTGCTGACTGTATCATCATATTTCTTGCTTGAGTTGAACTGGAAATGACGCCGCTTTGATTTTGTGAGGTATTCTTTATGAATTAAGAGGTGTCCATGATTCTTGTGGTGTTTCTTTGTTTGATTTTGCTGAATGATATCTTCTTTATCAATTAAAATTGTAAGGAAACAAGATTGGGGTGCTGGTGTGGTAAGCCAAAACTTCCACAGGTGGCAAGAGGAGGTGTGTAAAGTGGTGATATGTTCAAGAGGAATCACAGGAAAGAAGGTACAATCACGGGGGAGTCACTAGATATGTTGCAGGCAGGCAGGTTCCCAGCTCTGGTTACCAATCACGGCACTTTCACTCAACAGTCACACACAATTGCGCAACCACAAGTCCACCACTAAGAATTGTAACCACTTTTCATAATTTTTCATCTAACTCAACACCCTTTTTCTCTTAGAATGTTCCATTGGCTTCTTTCCCACAAGTCAGCCCTCATGTTTCTTCTGTCTCTGTTCCACATGCTTCTAAAATATTCCACCAACCACAACTCAGCCAGATTTTGTTACCCTAGTTGTTCCATGACCTTCCATTTCCATTGTTCCAACCACATGTTGGCCACTCCCTCATTTCCTCTGAGTTGTCTATATAAAGGCCTGTCTTCCTCCTCCTCTTTCCCTTCCTCATCAGCTGAATACAACTGGTCATCTAGTCAATATCATTTTGCCCCAGGTTGAATACATCCTGGAGAATTATTATAAGTCATAAGCATCAGTTTGAATACATTCTGAAGCCCCCTCATAAGCAACCAACCCTTATCAATAAATACTAAGAATCATCATCCACCATTTTATTTAAAAGCACATACTCTTATTCTTGTCAACATAACTCTTCCAGCTATTAAGAGAGGCAGCCCTTCAAGCAAAAATCTCTCTCAAGCTCTATTCTCCCAAGATTAGTTCCACACTGGGGTCTGGTGAAAGGTATGTTTGCCTTTGAGGATAGCTACTTGCACTGGATGCCGCAGCACTTGCGGTAGCTAAATTGCTGCGGAAAAAAACTGTCTCATGGTTATAGCTCCCGCGTATCAGCTACCCTGCTGGAGCTGCTCTAAAATTCAGATTTCTTTGAAAAAAAGTGGATAATTGTTGGTAGCAAAACCCCCATTTTCCAGGTTTTTACATAAGCCGGTTCAATCAGGGTTTGACGGGGTCCTATCACACCTTTACTTAGGAACTTCATTACATAAGCCCTCATCATGAGGTAGTCTGTTCAATCCCTGGTTTTAGTGTCAGCTCCCAAAACTCATTAGCTTTACAACTCATCATCAAACATCACTCATAGCCTTATAAGATCCTTATACGTATCGTCAGCCATTGCCATCATCAACATATACCTACAAACTATCCGTAGAAGTCTTGAACCAACCAATCCTATCACTATAAATAACCTGCCAAGCAAGCTTGGTGGTCTTGTTTTTCTGATAGTATAGAAGGGCAGAGTTTTCCATCTCCATTTTCCCCTTCTCTATTCAGCAAAAGGCTTAACAACACTTTTGAGTCTTACACCGCCACAGGTACCAATTGACAATCTTTAGAACTTTAGAAAAAACACTTGGGACACATCATGGATTAATTGTTTTATTTTTTTAGTTTCTGAGCTGTACAAACTTGGTGGCTGGTTTGGATATCAAGTTTGTATAGCTCAACAGGTGAGTTGACCCTACACCTCAATGGCCATGTTGGTCATGGGGTTGTGCAGCTCAAGGAATGGTCCAGCTGTCCATCAAGGTGTACAGCTCAATGGCCACCTTGACCATTGGGACATATAACTTGATGGCCAACAGACCATTCAAGTTGCTTCAGGATGAGTTGGGGGATCATCAGAGGTTGCATGAAGGACCAAGTTGATCCGGCTTTGGGTTTCATTGTTTGGGAATTACAGAATACATAGGCCCAAAATGGCCGATATGATTGTTTTGTACCTGGGCTTCCATAGCTTGGAACACGCTCACTAACTGGTTTAGGACACCTCCAGCCAAATGATGAAAATCACCAACCTCTTGGGCCAACTCCGGCCAAGTTTGTCTCCTTTTTCTGTTGTATATGTCCAAACACACGTGTTTGGCTGTGCTATAGTTAACTGGAGGAGTAGGTATATAGGTTCAAGAGAGTGAGACAATATCAAATAGGTAGATTGAGTTATAGAGCAAAAAGATGGAAATTTGCCTGGACAATTACTCCCTAACAGGGATACCACGGCAATAATCAGTTATTTTGAGTGAGACTGAGTTTTTCTACAGGCTCATAACCTGTGTGGAGATATCAATAGAAGAGGATTAATAGCATTCAATAGTGAGTGAGAGAAAGACATCTATCCTCAAGACTATATGTGTGTAGCTCCAAATGTAGAAACCTATACACATAGGTTTCAAATAGTGACACTTGCCTCCCCGCCAAGGATCATAAATATATGTATATATGTAGAGGCACTCCCAGAACAGCCTGTACAACTATGTATCCTTATCTTCCAGATGTCTCTCTGATTCTCTGCTCATTTTCTCTCTTCTCTTTCACAATCATGCGCTTATCCTGCTTGTAGGCTATAAATAGGCCACTCTTTGTCTTTCTCTTCAAGCAATTAAATGCTCAGCTTTTTAGCTACTTATTTAGTTTTTGCAGATTTATTACCTGTAAAACATGGTCCTAAATACCTGTTACATGCCTAGTTACAGGATGGAGGCACCTGAATTAAGGAAGGCAGCTAGGTCAAAACCTAAGGAATCCCCTGCCTCATTCAAAAAATCAGCAGAACAAAAACCAGCATCAAGAAAGTAACCAAAGCTCACACAAGGAGAATTCACACAGCTTTCTCTGACCTAGCTGGACGGACACAGGTTCTCCAATCTCTTGCCCCATTTCAACAAACATACAAATAGCTCAAACCTGGCATTGGAAGCAAACAATCTGGAAAGAGAATGGAGCTACAGCAGAACCAAAAAGGTTGCAACTTTTGCACATTTTATTAACAAATTTGGCCGCAGTTAAAACTTTTCAAGCTGCGGGTGAACGTCCGTGCGCTACATGTGGCCTGAAGCCCGCGCAGCACCAATACAGCCAGTTTTGGCTTACCTGCAAACCAACAGCAGCTGTACAAACCGGAACGCACTCCTCCCCCCTGCCATAGGCGCACCAGGCTCATAACCAACCACGCCGTAGGATAATCAGGATAACCATAGGAAGGAAACAGATCAAGTACTTTTTGTTTTTTCTCTTTCTCTCTTGTTGCATTCTGACTGATCCATTTGACTTTCCAGACCTATGGATCATTTCTCAGATATTGAGCGATTGCCCTTGCCTTCTGCACGGTCCATGGAGGAATGGCTCCACCATCCCCTCACCCCTCCTTCCAATAGACACGTTCCACAACTCTTTGATGGCACTGCCCATGTTACCGCCTGCCGAAATCGTTGCCAAGAAGCCTTCATTGAGAGACAGAAAGAAATTGATCCATTGCTTGCGGCCTTAACAACTCAAACTTCCCAATCTCGTGATCAATCCACTATCCCTTGAGTTGAAAGTTCTAGACAATGCGAACCAAGCAAGAGATCTCACCCTGATGCCGAGACATCCTTAGGCCGTCATGAAGTTCCAATTCACATTGAGTTTGCTTTTTTTGTCCAGTTCCTAATCCAGCTGCTGTAAAAAACCCTCAAAAACGACAAACTTCACCCTCCAGCTCACCCCCAATCAAAAAAATTCAATCTGAGCTTGACAAGGTCATCCTTGTGTGGAGGACTGAAGAACATGACCTTGATTATATCAAGGATTCAGTTATTTGAGCTATCAAAATGGAGGAGGACAAGTCTCTTGGCCTATTTGTTTCAGACCAAGAGAAGGATCAAAACATTATACTGGAACCTGAGCATCCCGCATGGAGGCAGTTTCTCAGCAAACCAGAAGAGAAGAATAGACACTCCTGAAATCTTCAAGCATTTTCTTGCGGTGGCTTCGGGGACTTCCGAAAGCCACAAAATCGTTTGCCGCATGGTCCAGAAGGACCCCAAGATGGCTGCAGAGGTAACTTCATTACTGCATACCAACAAATGATTGCATCAACTGAGCTAACCAATCCTTTCATTGAATCTTTTAAAGAGAGAATCAGCTTACAAACATCTCAAAAAAACGCATGAAAGTACTAGCCAGGACAATGCAACTGAACAACCGTCCAAAGGCGCACAATTGTCAGCTTTGCTTAGTGACCTGGTCATGCAATTGTTTGCCAAGCATGAACCTGTTGCACTCCTGACTGCAAGCCATGAGCTCAATGTTGCCCTCAATCCGTATAACGACAACAAATTCTTTCATTTGTTGCTGCCCCAAGCAAACATTTGGGCTAAGGCTCTTGTATGTGAATTTCCTCCCTACATGTTGCAATTATGATTCATCTAAAGTTTTTTCTTTCTCTCATAGAAAAGCAAAGCCCTTGGAGTTACTCTCACCGACCCACAAAAACCAAACTCTTTGCTTATAAGCCAAGTAATGCCCCTGGTCCTTCTGATACATCCAATGGTGGTGCTTTGTTACTAGGTGTGGCTCAAAATACTGTGGTTCCTCCTCCGCCTTTGATTAACGGTGCACGGCCACCTGCGGCATGGACAATGCCATACTTGACAATTCCCATGAATCCATTGATGAGCATGTACGGCAATGTTCATTCCCTCATGTTGAACGCAATGAACACCCTCAATCCAATCAATCCAACCAATCAAAATGTTGTCAATGTTCCTCCAACCTCACCTCTGAGAACCCCACCAGGCGATACTAGCACTCTTCAAGATTTCTTCAGATTTGCTTGTGTTGAAGACGATTCACCAGAGATTAACGGCGGGCTTAAAAAATTGGTCTCACCCATTGGTCAATGTTCAAAAACTACAAACCACACAAACTCACCCCACATGGGGTGCCTGACGCGCCTGCTTGTGCTCTTGTAGTTGCAGCAAATGAATTTGGACGCCATCTCTATCATTTGTCCAAGTCCCAATAAGCAACTTGCTGATGTAATTCCATTCCTTTTTATGCCTATCATTCTCATTGTCATTGTGTTATCCCTTGTTTTAATTTCTTTCTATTTCAAATCAATCTTAGATGGTTTCTTTTTCATAGACATTGTTTTCTTGTTCTTTTTTACAACAGAAATTTTCAGCAATGTCAATTCTGCTATTGCAACATTTTTAACCACTACACAAGATGTATTTCTGCAAAGTTTTTGATTTCGTTGCCATCAGTTTCACCTCCATTGAGTTCCCCGTATAGCCATATTGCAGCCTTCAAGACACTGAAGGCCTTCTCAATAGGATTAAGGTTGGGGGAATAAGGTGGTAGATAAACCAAGTGGCATCCGTGTGCCTCCACAATCTCCTCGATTTGCCCATTGTGGTGGATTTGGGCATTGTCCATCGGGTCAGGCTAAATGCACTCCAAACTTTTACTACATGCACTCCAACATTTTGGAGTGGGAAAGTATCCACTCCAAAAAACATGGAGTGAACAGCCGTCCACTCCAAAAAAATTGGAGTGGGCAGTTGTTCACTCCAAAAATTTGACATTTTTGGAGTAGAATTTTGTGCACTCCAATTTTTTGGAGTGGACTTTGAGTTCACTCCAATTTTTTTGGAGTGGACTTGAAGTGCACTCCAAAAATTTTGGAGTGGACTTGAGGTGCACTCCAAAACTTTTGGAGTGGACTTTAGGTGCACTCCAAATTTTTGGAGTGAACTTTGAGTGCATGATTATTTACTCCAACATAGTGAAAAATTTAGGAGTGAAAAGTTGTCCACTCCAAATACATTGGAGTGGACAGCTTCCCATTCCAAAAAAATTGGAGTGCACACTTTTCCACTCCAAATTGGAGTGCATGAAGTAAAAAGTTGGAGTGCATTTAGCCTGACCCTTGTCCATCACCAGGACACTATGAGGTCCTGGGAAGGGGTTCATCTTGGGAACATGAGGCAGCAGAAAGTTTAAAAGTAAAACCGGTTTGTTTAACTTTGATCTGATGGAAAGTCAAGATTAAATCAAGAACTCACCAAAACATGCTCCAAATAGTGTTCAAATTCAATTTGCTTGACATTCTTGTTCTGGACTATTACCAAAACAAGCCCGCTGAGAGCAACTGCTAGAATTAAGTTGAATCGATGTGTTGCATGAGCCACTGAAGATCTTGCAGTCCTCTGTCCCAATGGAGCCCACCCTTGAGTTTGGAGGACACCATCAAGGCAGATGCCGCTTTCATCTATAAAAAACCAATTAGCCAGAAGACAAAGACATCAGGAAAAAGATTATGCTTACCTGTGAAGACAAGCATCTCTGGGTTATAATTAGCCACCAGAATAGTGTACTCTGCTCTTTGACGCAAGTCCTGGTTTGGATGCACCTTGCGCATAGTCTTCTGTGACAAGCCAAGTCGTTGATGCAGTTTGTTTGATATTGTCTGTACCAATATACGTACGTTACGTTTGTCAAGAAGTTCCTGTTGTATTTTGGCGAGATAGACCTGTGGTTTCTTGGTTACCATCAAAAACACAAACTGACGTTCTTCTTTGTTCAGAGCCAATGGTTGTCCCTTCAGTTGGTAGGTCTTAGGATTTGTGACTACCGACCAAGTAGTGTTGTAAAGCAAGCACCATTGTCTGAGGGAATCCAAGCTGACATTGGCACGGTGCGAAGTATTTATCTCATCCAAAGATTCTCCTCGGAGGGAAGACTGGACCACAATATACTTGAATGAGGCTGAGTATTTGCAATACATTAAGCCTAAGGAGAAAGGGTGGTGTCAGCTATTTGGGCTTTTAAATAAGGGGAAAGTGGACTTACCTTGGTATTTGAAGCCAATGAGAAACAATGTGGATTAAGATAATTGATTGATTGAGCAGTGTTTTGGTTTTACACAGCTGAATAAACAGAGAGTGGCGTGCGTGCACGGATGTTCAAAAAAAACTGCCTCCGCAGAAAAGTTTTAATTTTTACGCAAAAAGTTGCAAGCTTTCTTGGCCCTGCTGTACCAACTAGGCTCCAGACACTTGTGGATTCCAAGTTGTTGGGTGCTGCTGGTTTAGGTTCAACTGCACAGCTTGCCCAGCTGTGGTGATACATCATGTTAGCAGGTTTAACCTCAACACCACCAAAGAGTGACCAATTGGGTGGAAATTCACCAATTCAGTCTTGACCCGCTGATTTTCCAACCAAGCCAAGCTGTTGCTGCCCAGTACCAGCTCAGATGGCAGGTTAGCCTGCTTGCCAAGCTGCTACACTGCCGGCATTGACCGGTGGAACAGGCACTGTCCAACTGAAGCACCTTCCGGCGGGTCGGACAGGCCTGTCCGATCAGTTCCTGGGACTGGTCACACAGGACCAGCCAGGACCGGTCGGACAAATCTGTCCAACCAGTTAACTCTTGCTTTGGTCGGACAGTGCCCATCCAACCACCGGTCAAACACGGCTGTTTGAGCACCGCTCAAACTACCGTGTTCGACCGGTTAATGCCGGCAGTGCTATGTACCAGCTTGACTGGAAGCCTGCTTGCCAAGTTGCTACCAGTTTGGCTGGAAGGTTAACCTGCTTGCCAAGCTATTACTGGCCGGCACCAGCTTGGCTTGGTTGGAAAATCACCAATTCAAGACTGAATTGGTGAATTTCCACCCAATTTGTCACTCCTTGGTGATTTGCACTCAGGCATGGATTGGTTGGTTGTCAACCAAGGGATACATTTCTCTTGGTTGATACACAATCCAATTTCAACTCGGATCACCCTCACCAATTTTACATTGGTTGAGGGCATCACTCAGTTGGGCCAACACCAAGTTTGCCTCAGGTGGCTACCTCCGATATAGACTTGGATTTAGCCATCCAAGGCTAGTTTTCTGGCAGTGGGGCCAGAAGCCTTCATTTCATTCCGTAGATTACCTATCAACCTGTCATGTCCATAAATCCGTTTGGATGCTGGGTTTTCAGCCTGCATTGGTTTAGCCAAAGGATGAGAATGATATAGCTTCAAAGAAGAATTCTGCTCCATGCCTTGATCTTAGAAAAAAAATGCTGCTCCATGCCTTGAGCCTTTGACTGTGCATTTGCGTTGAATTTCTGATTTGAGGCAGCAGCAACTCCAGCACATGAGCTCATCTGGGGAAAGATATCTTTCCAACCAGATGTAGAACTCCCATTGGAGCTACCATAACTATGTGGAACTGAGGGATCTCTTTTGGATGTGTGCGTAATCTCAATTTTGTCTTTATTAATGTCTATGATGGTCCTAAAACGGTCCTCCAGGTCAGTATGCGTGGCCAGGGCGTTTTTCAGATGAACGCATTGCTGCTGAGTCATAGCAGCTGTTGAATTCAATGATTGGGCAGCATATCTGAATAATTTGTCCACGAGCTCTGGATTCAGTGGCCTTCTCAATGTGCCAATCTTTTCCAACATCTGCACTCAAACTCAAAAACTGGATGACTTCCTGTTGGCATTTAGAAAGCTCTAGATGCCTCTCTAAATCCTAAATTAAGAAACCTATCCAAACCACTTCCAGCACACATGAAAGTACTGAAAGGTAGGCTTAGTGTCAGCCTCTGTGATGCCAAGGGCTAGTACCTTTTAGCTACACAAGGTGATAAGAGTGCAAATGATGGGTAGAGTGGGGTATTTTCACGTAGAAAAGTAGTAAAGAAAGAAATAAAAAGAATATAATTTTTTTTTATAGAGGGGCCTGCTGGCGCAGGGGTGTTTGTAGGTGCCCTCTAAATCAGAGATCTGCTAAGCAGGGTGGTATCTGATTAAGCAAACAATGGGTTTCTGCGTAACAGAAGGTGGTACCAAAGTGCTTTTCCAATTAAGGAACCAGAATGGGGACAGAAGGATAAAAGAAGTACTCACTATTGCTTCTTTTAAGCCAAAAAGCCACGTAGGGGGGTGAAGTAGAGCTGCTGGGTAGATTGGATGGTTTCTGCGCAGGAGCTGGACACGTAGGATGGTTGATTTAATAAGAACACCAAGGATAAAACAGGCAAAACAGAGCAGAGTAACTGAAATAAGGACAGGACACGGCGTAACTGATTGACTGTAATATAAACTGATGATGATGAACAACATTTGGCGTGGAAAGAGGGCTCTATATATACTATTTTCACTCATAGTAGAGGACCTTTCTTGCCTGTGTGCGTGTAGTTGCTATATTTCAGCGCAATGTGGCCAATTTGGGAGATTGGCACTAACAAGGCTCATCCCAATGGCACTGCTGATCATTATTTCAGCGTCACAAGTGTTTATAATGACCTTAATAACCTATTTGGTCATTGTAACTAAGGTACATAGCAACACTGACGTGTATTTGTATCTGAAATGGGCCACAAATGACGCAAATGGGCCACAAATGGCTATGGCCAATCATCAAAGGCCACGCTGGCTATGTTACTCTTATGTATTCAAGGTTTTTATTAATGAAACCTTGTAAATAAACCACGTAGAATCTACTAGTACCCTAGTTACACCTGTACATGTGTGGTAACTAGGGGATTAGCTATTTCCACGCATTTGGCCAATTTCCAATTAGATTATATAATCCACGCGCGGGGTTGGAGGATTAAACCCCAATTGGGCCTAACTCCTAAACTATACACAACACCTCAATTATAAGTCCATAATTGGACATTTCACATATGGTATGTATATATAACAAGTACATACGTGTGTAATGTCATCTGTGACACATAAGTGTGGCCAATTCTTATGGGTAATTGGTTCAAGATGAAGGAGTAGGAATTCAGGGGTACTTCCAGTGAGGGACCCTACATTAATTTGCATGAGGATTCAGAATATGACATAATATTCTAAGTTATCCTCAAGTTTTAGAAGTTATTAGTATTATTTTGTAAAAAGTAGTTGTTATTTTAATTTATTACTTATTTTTTATGGTGCTAGGATTTTGCTAAGTTTATAGAATAAAAAATAAGTAAACTAAGTTTTTTTATATATTATTAGTCATATTAATGGGTCTTAATATTGTGGTAATAATGTCTCTTTTTATGTTACTTTTGTCAGGTTGGCTCTGACATAGTAGCAAGCTGACATTCCCTCCCTTTAAAATGAGACTTTAGAAAACAAAATTCATCCTAATGTCTGTAGAAAGAAAAAAAAATTCTCAATTTCTTTTGGAGGCTCTATAATTACGTAGATGTATGGGACCATCAGGTATATTATCTTCAGGAATCCATTCATCTTTGTCTGCTGATTGACCTTTATACCTTACTAAGTATAGTCTAATATCTTTCCCATTGATCCTTTCCTTTTTATCCTTCAATATTTTATGTACTTTGAAGTTAGAGGTGTCTAAAGGTTCAATTATAGGTACAGGTACATGTGTTACTACAGGGGTATCTGAGCCTCTACTAGTGTAAGGCTTGATTAAGCTAACTGGAAAAACAGGGTGTTTTCTGGAAAATTCATCTGTTAAAATAACTTCCACAGCATTTTTTCCATGTAATTGCTTAATGGTGAAAGGGCCAACAAAGGAAGGTTTAAGTTTCCTGTTACCTCCCAAATTATTAAAATTCACAGTGGACAATAGGACTTTGTCCCCAATTTGGAAGGATGGTTCTTTATGACTTTTGTCCCATCTTAACTTATTATATTCAGCTGCATCTTGAACACATTTCTTAGCATGTTCATGTGTAATGTCAAGCATCCTTTTAAAGTCTAGGGAAGTGGGATGTACATGAGGTAATTTGTTATTAATATGATCTTTAGGCATTCTGGGTATCCATCCTCTTTCCAAAATATAAGGGATTTTTTTGGATGAAGAATGTTTACTGCTGTTATAAGCTATTTCTAATGCAGGGAGTAAGCTAACCCAATCATGAGTATAACCATCACTATTTTTGAATTCTAAGCCAAAGGAACAAAATCTTCTGAGCATATCTTCTAGAGTTTGGATCATTCTTTCAGCCAATCCGTCAGTTTGGGGATGGTAAGCAGTAGAGAAAGCTAATTTAGTGCCTAACATGTCATGTAAATTTCTCCAAAATTCAGAAGTAAATTTGGGGTCTCTATCACTAATGATTATTTTGGGTATTCCTACGTCAGCCATAATCCTATTCCAAAATAGTAAAGCCACTTCCATAGCTGTATCATCTTTATGGTTAGGAATAAATCTGGCCCTTTTTGAATATCTGTCTACAACCACTAGTACAGAGTTGAAGGAATAAGACCCTCCAGGAGGTAAACCTGTAACAAAATCCATGTTTATGATTTCCCATCTTTTGGTGGGTTCTTGGATGGTTTGAAGTAGCCCATATCTCTTACCTGTTTGCTTATTTGATTTCTGGCAAGTTTCACAGGATTTAATATAAGTAGCTACTTCATTAGTCCAATTATTCCACCAAGCTGTAGTTCTGACTCTTTCAATAGTCCTTTCTTCAGAAAAATGTCCAGCACCAACATTATCATGGCATTCTTTCATAAGGGCTTCAATCTGAAGTTGATCACATAAGACTATTACACTGGAATGCCTTTCTTTAAAGTACAATATTCCATCTAATAGAGAGAACTTACCAGAAGAGTAAGGTTTGGATAACCAGGGAGGTAGACTAGCAATTAATTCGTGGGAACTATTTTCATTGCTAAGTATATCTAGTAGTTTGACAAATTCAGGATCAGACTGGTAACTATCTTTTATAAGGCTGTAGTAGGCTTCATCCAAATCACAGACATGTATTCCTAAAATTGGGAATATATCTTCATCTTCAGGATCCCAGGCAGGGTTATCTGGAGTATTTGGTAAAGCCCATCTGCTCAAGCCATCAGCATTACTATGCTTTTTGCCAGCTTTATGAACAATAGTCATATGTCCTCTGTATTGTTGAATAGCAATTTGCCATCTTAACATATGCCTATTGGGAGTCTGCATATTCATAAGGGTTTTAACTGCTGTGCAATCAGTGACTACAACAATTCTACTACCTTCAAGATAATAATGTAACTTTTCTAAGGACCATACAAGAGCTAGACATTCCATCTGACTGGCTCCATACCTTTTCTCTGTTGGTTTAATTTGTCTTGAAATAAACAGAACTGGTTTTTCTACCAATTTATCTTCAACAAGGAATTCTTGATGTAAGGCAGCACCTAAGCCATCTAAACAAGCATCTATGTACAGGATAAATGGTAAGTTATAATCTGGTTGAGCTAGCACAGGAGCAGTAGTAAGGGCTAGCTTCAATTGTTCATAATCCAGTACTCTAGGGTGAGTCATTTCATAAATGGTTTCTTTACTACATAACTCATATAATGACTTGGCTAAAATAGCAAATTTCTCAATATGTTTCCTATAATATCCACAAAATCCAAGAAAAGATTGCATTTCAGTGATATTCTGAGGCATAGGTTTGAGCATTACAGCTGCTACTTTGTTTTGGTCAATGGCTAGGGATAGTCCAGAAACAATATGTCCTAAAGCTTTAAGTTCACCATATCCAAAGTTGCACTTTTTAATAGACATTTTTAGACCAGCTTTAATAGAAGTTTCTAATACTATTTGTATCTTTTCTATATGTGTTTCCCAGTCATCTGAATAAATGATTATATCATCAATATATATCATCATCCAGCACTGGCGGATAAAAGATCCAAAAATAGAGTCCATCATTCTTTGGAAATGAGAAGGTGCATTCTTAATTCCAAAGGGCATTCTGAGGTATTCAAAAACACCAAGATGGCAGATAATTCTCATAAATTGGCGGCTATTAAGTTCTATAGGTATCTGGTGAAACCCTTTGAGAACATCCATGCAGGTTATGTACTTAGCTTTTGATAAGTTATGAAGAGAGTGGTCAATTCTTGGAATGGGATAATTATCAGCTTTAGTGTAATTATTTAGAGCTCTAAAATCTCCAACCATCCTAGACTTATCATTATGCCAGGCAATAATAACTGGGGTAGTTATTTCTACTTGTTCATTATGGCCCACTTTTCTAAGTACACGTAAATCTATAAGCTCTTTAATGTGTGTTTCTAAGGCTATCCTAGATTTAGGGCTAGAAGGGTAGGCTGCTTTTCTTAGAGCAGGTGGGTAAGGAGGTTAACAAGTTAATTCTAATTTAATATCATGTCCTGTAACATTGCCAATAGGCTCTTCAGTGGTACAGAAGGCTTCTTTATTCTTATGGCATACTTTAAGAATATCTAATACTTGAGCATTGGTTAGTATGTCACTTATAGCAGCTTGGGACATATATTCTTGATTAAAATCTTCTAATTCCTTGGGGTCAGGTTCTTGAGAAATGGGTGCAATAATCTCAGAATGGATGTTGCAAATTTGGTATTTCCTTTTCCAATCTCCTCCAATGGTAAAATATCTATCTTTGGACTGGAAAATGTCAATTCCATACATGCAGAAGGTATCATTACCTAGTATAAGGTAGTCACAAATGGCATCAGAAAGTATTACAAATTCTACACTTAATCTGAGGGATCCCTTAGTGTGGGGGAATATTAAGGGTAAATTGATGACACCAATAGGTTTCATGGTAGAGTTACAACTGCTAAATGTAGCCTTTGGAACAGGTAATAAATTTTTGCGCCAATCAGGGTATATTTGTTGCAAAAATGTGGCACTTATACAAGAACAAAAGGCTCCTATATCTAATAGAGTCTTAACAGCTGAGTCTTTGAAAATAACCTTAGTATAACTGGTTTTACCTAGGGTGTAACACCTTCCTTCTTCAGGTTTGTTAGTTAATAGCTTGGCATCAGATATATGGCCAATATCCATATTATCTTCCCATTTCTGGGGTAAGTTAGATTCACCATGAATAGCATTAATGCTGAAGTCATTGCCAATATTAGCATTTATTACTACAACAGCATGGTTATCAGATTCAGAGTCATCATCATCTTGACCATAATGTGTACTAGAGGGTTCTTGGTGTATGATATCAAAGGTACTTTCAGAATCTGA
This sequence comes from Puccinia coronata f. sp. avenae, assembly GCA_002873125.1. NCBI lineage: Eukaryota > Fungi > Basidiomycota > Pucciniomycetes > Pucciniales > Pucciniaceae > Puccinia > Puccinia coronata. The sequence goes on from PGCI01000039.1 coordinate 348,480, forward strand.
ATCAGGGCTTGCATTCACGTTATTGATTTTCCTCCTAGGTTTGGTACATTCAGTGCTTCTGTGGCCAGTTTCTCCACAATTCCAACACGTAGGAGTCTTTTCTTTTCTAATGGGGTCAGCAGTTTTAGGTTCTAACTTCTTAGAAGGGTCTGTTCTAGGAGTGTAATCCTTTTTTTCAGAGGGAATATGTTTTTTATTAATTCCTGTCATTTCTACTACTTCTTCCATAACACCTATAAGTGTTGATAAATCACAATCCATGTCATTGATTCTACATCTGACATTATGTTCTAGACTGCCTTTAGTTTGGTTAAGTATTAAATCATTTATTTGTTCTTGATTTAATTTAGGGTAGATACATTCAATCCTTTTCTTCTGGTTCAAGCACCATTGATGAGGATTATGCTTGACAGGATCAAAGTAGTCATTTTCAAAAGCTCTGCGCATTTTCTTTTCCCATAGTCTAGTGCCAAATTGTTGTTTGATCAGTTCTTTCCAAGCTGGCCAAGATTGTTGCCTCATGGTAGCTTGTTTACCAATGAACCAATCAAAGGCTACTCCTTCAAATAACCTAGGCAACCTAGTAAGGATGGCATCATCAGGAGCTCTATATATTGTTAGTATGTGATCAATATATTTGATGAAATTAATATGGTCATAATCTCCTTCTCCAGAAAATTTAGTCCATTCTTTAATTGGTGGTAACAATTTATTCAGAAGAGAGGGATCTATGAAGTTGTTATTACCATTGTTGTTTACATTGTTGCGTGAAGGAGCATGACTCCATTGACTCCCATTATTAAGGTTATTATAATTAGGTGAATTATTAGGAGGGTAATTGTTATTAGGGGGCATTGGTGAACTATTGTTGTATTTATAATTAGATTGATTGTTATGAGGATAGTTGTCCTTATTCTCTACCTTATCTTCAAGTATTGTTTCCATGTAAGGATTGTTATATTTGGGCGTAGTGTTATTAACAGGAGCAGTTCTGGAAGATATTTCTTTAATTAAATCTGTTAATTCAAATTTTACATCTAACAGATGTTTTAATACTAAATTTCCATTAACATTCTTGTTGTTTTGGTCAGATATTAAAGCTACTTGAGCTTGTAATTCAACCATCATTCTTTTTAAATCCATTTGTTCAAGTTCTAATTTCACATTTTGGGCGTGTAAAGTGCTAATAGCATTTTTATTAATTCTATTAATTATATGCTCAGTATTAGCATGGAACATGTCTTCTAATCTGTTGATTTTATCCGCCAAATCATCATTAGAATACTTGGAATGTTCTTCTTCAAGTTCTTCTAATTTTTTGGGCACATTAGGAAGCTTTGGCTCACAATTTTTGGCGTAAAAATCAGATTCATTATGCGTAAAGACAGACTTAGGTGAGTTAAGAAATTTGGACAATTGATTTAAAATGAGAGAAGAGCTAGACATGTAATTCTCTACGGATTCAGGTGGAGGAGGAGCTTTATTTAAAAATTCTAAAACAGTTTTGTGGCGTGTTTTAGCATTTTTATCTAACAAAAGAATGTTGTTATGCGCAATTGTAAGGGAATTATCTATGACAGAAAAACCTAATCTAAGCTGTTGTAGAAGCTGGTTATGGCGCTGCTGATGTTGGCTAATTTCTTCCACTTCTGGGGATTGTTGTAATGACGGTTGTTCATAGAAAGACTGCTCATATTCTTTCCCTTGTTCTTGTTGGCTGTGTGGGGAAACAATACTCTCTTTTCCTCCCAAGGGTTCCATCCCTTCGTGTATTCCTCCACTTCTTTTTTGGAGATAAGTTTCTGTAGTTCTTTCTGACTCTTCTGGGCTAGTCCTAAAAGATTCAGCATCATCTCCTGGGTGGCCTTGGATTTCTGGGCTTCCACGAATTTCTGATGGTTGGCCACGTGTATTTTGACCAATTTGGCTATCTTGTCCTCCTTGGACGTGCTCACCACCTGAATTTCCAAGTCCTCTTCCTCCGTCTGGGGTTTCTGGATACTGGCCAAGGAGGTGGAAGGGGTTGGTTCCACGTCCACGTCCATGGCTTGAGGATTGGGGAGACTGGGGGTGGTCTTCTTGAAGGCCAAGTTCCGTGGCAACTTCTCTGCTCCTAGGTTGTCTAGTGGGCGGGGGTAAGGGGCCGTGGAGATCAGGCTTGTGAGCCCTGGTAGACTTCCTGATAGGACTATTTTCACGGGACATATTAGTGAAAAAGGGCCACAAAAAATTTAATTAAGGTAAATAATAAACTTACTTGTTGGTGGAGCCGTAAGTGGGGTAATAGAATTGGCCACAGAGGTAGCTGGAGCCGTGGTAGATGAAGTAGAAGTGTTGGAAGTGCTTGGAGAGGTAGTGGAAGACACTAGATAAAATTCAGGCGTAAAAATAAGTATTTTTTTGGTAATTTTAATAGTTTTATTTAGAGATAAAGAAGAATTAAACTGACTATTGTAAAAGTTTTGTTTATATTCTAGAGTTCTTTGAAAATCTGCACGCCTCTTGTTCTCTTGATTCCTCCTGTTGATGGAGTTGAGTTTGATGAGAAGTTCTGTGTCCTGTTGAGCACGTTGGTGAGAGTGAAAAAGAGCAAGTTGGAACTGTTCTGTAGGCGTAAGTTTTTCCCAATCAGAAGGTTGATAGTTAGCTATTTCCTCTTCTTTGCGCAATCTGAGGACTTTAAGATAATGTTTGATTAATTCAAAGTGGGCAATTTGGTCAAAAGGTGGATGAACAAATTCAGGCGTGGAAATGAGAGTTTTAGTGTATTGGTTCACTAAAAGAATGCGTAAAAAATAAAGTAGAAGGATAATTTTTAGTGGTTTTATTTTATAAATGATTTTTAGTGGTTTGGTAATTTTTTTGCGTGAGTGAAAAGCAAAAGTAAGAAGAGTAAGTACCAGGAGTAAATTACCACGAGTGGATATTGGTAATTTCCCGGCCAGACCCCCAATTGTCAGCCTCTGTGATGCCAAGGGCTAGTACCTTTTAGCTACACAAGGTGATAAGAGTGCAAATGATGGGTAGAGTGGGGTATTTTCACGTGGAAAAGTAGTAAAGAAAGAAATAAAAAGAATAGGGGGGTTCACGATAAGATTTATCGCTTCTCGCGCGCTTCAAATTTTTTTCTCGCGCGAGAATTCTCGCTTAAATTTATGATAAAATTTTAACACCACGAGCAGCCCCCACGGGTGTCTCGCTCGCTCAACTCAACTAAAAAAAACTTAATTATATGTGCGCAGCACTCGCGCAGCACATCTAAAAATTTCTCGCGCCGCTTAAAAAAAAAACTCGCGGATCCTTATTGTGAACCCCCCTAATATAATTCTTTTTTATAGAGGGGCCTGCTGGCGCAGGGGTGTTTGTAGGTGCCCTCTAAATCAGAGATCTGCTAAGCAGGGTGGTATCTGATTAAGCAAACAATGGGTTTCTGCGTAACAGAAGGTGGTACCAAAGTGCTTTTCCAATTAAGGAACCAGAATGGGGACAGAAGGATAAAAGAAGTACTCACTATTGCTTCTTTTAAGCCAAAAAGCCACGTAGGGGGGTGAAGTAGAGCTGCTGGGTAGATTGGATGGTTTCTGCGCAGGAGCTGGACACGTAGGATGGTTGATTTAATAAGAACACCAAGGATAAAACAGGCAAAACAGAGCAGAGTAACTGAAATAAGGACAGGACACGGCGTAACTGATTGACTGTAATATAAACTGATGATGATGAACAACATTTGGCGTGGAAAGAGGGCTCTATATATACTATTTTCACTCATAGTAGAGGACCTTTCTTGCCTGTGTGCGTGTAGTTGCTATATTTCAGCGCAATGTGGCCAATTTGGGAGATTGGCACTAACAAGGCTCATCCCAATGGCACTGCTGATCATTATTTCAGCGTCACAAGTGTTTATAATGACCTTAATAACCTATTTGGTCATTGTAACTAAGGTACATAGCAACACTGACGTGTATTTGTATCTGAAATGGGCCACAAATGACGCAAATGGGCCACAAATGGCTATGGCCAATCATCAAAGGCCACGCTGGCTATGTTACTCTTATGTATTCAAGGTTTTTATTAATGAAACCTTGTAAATAAACCACGTAGAATCTACTAGTACCCTAGTTACACCTGTACACGTGTGGTAACTAGGGGATTAGCTATTTCCACGCATTTGGCCAATTTCCAATTAGATTATATAATCCACGCGCGGGGTTGGAGGATTAAACCCCAATTGGGCCTAACTCCTAAACTATACACAACACCTCAATTATAAGTCCATAATTGGACATTTCACATATGGTATGTATATATAACAAGTACATACGTGTGTAATGTCATCTGTGACACATAAGTGTGGCCAATTCTTACGGGTAATTGGTTCAAGGTGAAGGAGTAGGAATTCAGGGGTACTTCCAGTGAGGGACCCTACATTAATTTGCATGAGGATTCAGAATATGACATAATATTCTAAGTTATCCTCAAGTTTTAGAAGTTATTAGTATTATTTTGTAAAAAGTAGTTGTTATTTTAATTTATTACTTATTTTTTATGGTGCTAGGATTTTGCTAAGTTTATAGAATAAAAAATAAGTAAACTAAGTTTTTTTATATATTATTAGTCATATTAATGGGTCTTAATATTGTGGTAATAATGTCTCTTTTTATGTTACTTTTGTCAGGTTGGCTCTGACATAGTAGCAAGCTGACACTTAGAAAGACACTTTCCTTTTTACCAAAAATTTAGATCTTGAGGGTCTAAATCAAGATCTGGGAGTTTCCCAGACCCAACGGGAAGTCATCCAATAAAGTCAAGGAGATCTGGATCTTTAAGTTGGAGCCAAATTACTATGGATTCTGTTGACCTCACGAAAGAATCCATCAATTTTGACCCAAGGTTTTTGATTGCATCCACTTTTTTGCTCACTCCACTCAATACTGCCAACTCAAAAATAGGAAAGGTCTTCAACAATCATTCAGTAAATTTTAGGACCTTCCCCAGCCATTCTCTTCTTTTGTGTCTCTCATTGGACAATATCAAGAAGTCGTTCCAATCAGGCGCACAGACAAAGATACTGGAGATGGATGACCACAACAAGTTCCATAATTTGACAATATCGGAAGCGTCCAAGGATTGGATGTAAGCTTCATCTCTAAACAACCCATTGGTGGGAGAGCATAAAGCAATCATGAAATGAGTCATGAATCCAAAAAAGCGGTGAGCCAAGCTCCTAGCATCAAGCAGAATTGTCGCATGAAGATTGACATTCCTCAATGCATCTATCAGTCCTTCAAATACAGCCCTTTGACCCTTCAGCTGCAAGGTGCATAGGCAATTGTTACCAGATTTGCAATCAAACCACTGTTGGACTAAAGTCAGTGAGGACGTGTGGAGACCGTTGTTAGGTGAAAATATTAGATGGATTACGGCTTTGATGATTGAAGAGTCTTTCAGTAACAACAGGAGCAGCTGTGAGCCGTACTGTAGGTAGAGCCAAAGAGATGAATGAGAGCATTGACTAATGGTGCTCTGATAGTTGACACACCATTGTTCAGTGCCTTGATAGTAGGCTCAAGAAAAGAATTCATAGGTTTTCCTTTAGGGAGCCACAATGTGGTGGTAAGGTGGTCAATGTGGGCATACTTAGACAAGGAGCGGATAAGAAGTGAGAAGGCTTTCACTAGGTACTGATTGGATTCCAAGTAATTGTTAGAAAGCTCATAAATCTTCAACCAAACAGGTTCAGAAATTTGAATGTTCAGATGTGAAAGGTTGACTGATTTCAACTCTGCCTTGTTCATCTCCAATAACGTTTTGCTGAGATCTTGGAGAGCAAGGGCTAAGTTCTGAGACTCAGAAAAAGTTATGTGTTCAACAATTTGTTGAGCTTGAAGTTGACCCTTCCCCCATTTGCGGATTCAATTCCCGTTATATTTGACATAGGCTAGATCAAGAAAAAAAGGGAAGGAAGACGCGTAGAAATTGCTGAACTCAAGTGCGCGCTATCATGGATGGCGGGGGAGAGATGGGTTGTTGGTCCTGGGGACAGGAGATAATTCTATTGGGCTGGGCCTTAGAGCATCTGCATTGGTTGCGGAGGTTTAGCATAGCTTAGTCCACCAAGTTGTGTCGGACTTACCTTGGTGTGCAACGGGGCTTGATAGCAGCACGCCCTTTGGGCGTGCGCACGCCTATCCGCACGCCCAAAAAAAACGGGTCAGGCTAAATGCACTCCAAACTTTTACTACATGCACTCCAACATTTTGGAGTGGGAAAGTGTCCACTCCAAAAAAAATGGAGTGAACAGCTGTCCACTCCAAAAAAATTGGAGTGGGCGGTTGTTCACTCCAAAAATTTGACATTTTTGGAGTGGAATTGTGTGCACTCCAATTTTTTTGGAGTGGACACTGAGTGCACTCCAAATTTTTTGGAGTGGACTTCAAGTGCACTCCAAAAATTTTGAATTGGACTTGAGGTGCACTCCAAAACTTTTGGAGTGGACTTCAGGTGCACTCCAAATTTTTGGAGTGAACTTTGAATGCATGATTGTTTACTCCAAGGTAGTGAAAAATTTTGGAGTGGAAAGTTGTCCACTCCAAATATATTGGAGTGGACAGCTTCCCACTCCAAAAAAATTGGAGTGCACACTTTTCCACTCCAAATTGGAGTACATGAAGTAAAAATTTGGAGTGCATTTAGCCTGACCCAAAAAAACGGCGTGCAGCCGCTGCACGCCGCTTCGGAAAGGCGTGCAGAGGCTGCACACCCTTCCCCGCAGGCTGCACGCCTTCAATAGGTGTGCATATGGCGTGCAACCCTGCCAGACAGGCGTGCAGAGCATGCACGCCTGTCTGGAGGGCGTGCAAAGCCTGCACGCCCTTCGGACAGGCGTGCAGGCTTTGCACGCCTGTTGGCTCACGTAAGCCTCTCGATTCGAGAGGTTTACGTGAGCCAAAGTACCCTTATAAGGGTACCAAAGTACCCTTATGAGGGTACTGGGTATCCTTATAAGGGTACATGGTACCCTCATAAGGGTACCGAAGTACCATTATAAGGGTACATTAGTACCCTTATGAGGGTACTGGGTACCCTTATAAGGGTACATGGTACCCTCATAAGAGTACCGAAGTACCCTTATGGGGGTACGTTAATACCCTTATGAGGGTACTGGGTACCCTTATAAGGGTACATGGTACCCTCATAAGGGTACCAAAGTACCCTTATAAGGGTACGTTAGTACCCTTATGAGGGTACTGGGTACCCTTATAAGGGTACATGGTACCCTCATAAGGGTACCAAAGTACCCTTATAAGGGTACGTTAGTACCCTTATGAGGGTACTGGGATACCCTTATAAGGGTACTAACGTACCCTTATAAGGGTACCAAAGTACCCTTATAAGGGTACTAACGTACCCTTATAAGGGTACCAAAGTACCCTTATGAGGGTACCGGGTACCCTTATAAGGGTACTTTGGTACCCTTATGAGGGTAGCATGTACCCTTATAAGGGTACCATGTACCCTTATAAGGGTAGCATGTACCCTTATAAGGGTAGCATGTACCCTTATAAGGGTACGTTAGTACCCTTATAAGGGTACCAAAGTACCCATATAAGGGTACCAAAGTACCCATATAAGGGTACCGAAGTACCCTTAGAAGGAACTTCGGTAGCATTATAAGGGTACTAACGTACCCTTATAAGGGTACGTTAGTACCCTTATAAGGGTACTAACGTACCCTTATAAGGGTACGTTAGTACCCTTATAAGGGTACCAAAGTGCCCTTATAAGGGAACCGAAGTACCCTTATAAGGGTACCGAAGTACCCTTATAAGGGTACCAAAGTACCCTTATAAGGGTACCAAAGTACCCTTATAAGGGTACCAAAGTACCCTTATAAGGGTACCCAAGTACCCTTATAAGGGTACCCAAGTACCCTTATGAGGGTACGGTACCCTTATAAGGGTACCCAAGTACCCTTATGAGGGTACGGTACCCTTATAAGGGTACCCAAGTACCCTTATAAGGGTACCGTACCTTTATAAGGGTACCCAAGTACCCTTATGAGGGTACGGTACCCTTATAAGGGTACCCAAGTACCCTTATAAGGGTACCGTACCTTTATAAGGGTACCGTACCCTTATAAGGGTACTTGGGTACCCTTATAAGGGTGCCATGTACCCTTATAAGGGTACTTTGGTACCCTTATAAGGGTACTTTGGTACCCTTATAAGGGTACTTTGGTACCCTTATAAGGGTACTTCGGTACCCTTATAAGGGTAATTTGGTACCCTTATAAGGGTACTTTGGTACCCTTATAAGGGTACTTTGGTACCCTTATAAGGGTACTTTGGTACCCTTATAAGGGTACCATGTACCCTTATAAGGGTACTTTGGTACCCTTATAAGGGTACCATGTACCCTTATAAGGGTACTTTGGTACCCTTATAAGGGTACTTTGGTACCCTTATAAGGGTACTTTGGTACCCTTATAAGGGTACTTTGGTACCCTTATAAGGGTACTTTGGTACCCTTATAAGGGTACTTTGGTACCCTTATAAGGGTACCATGTACCCTTATAAGGGTACATGGTACCCTTATAAGGGTACTTTGGTACCCTTATAAGGGTACTTTGGTACCCTTATAAGGGTACCATGTACCCTTATAAGGGTACCAAAGTACGCTTATAAGGGTACCATGTACCCTTATAAGGGTACCATGTACCCTTATAAGGGTACCGAAGTACCCTTATAAGGGTACCATGTACCCTTATAAGGGTACCATGTACCCTTATAAGGGTACTTTGTACCTTATAAGGGTACATGGTACCCTTATAAGGGTACCATGTACCCTCATAAGGGTACCAAAGTACCCTTATAAGGGTACCATGTACCCTTAAGGGTACCATGTACCCTTAAGGGTACCATGTACCCTTATAAGGGTACTTTGGTACCCTTATAAGGGTACCATGTACCCTTAAGGGTACCATGTACCCTTATAAGGGTACTTTGGTACCCTTATAAGGTACCATGTACCCTTATAAGGGTACCAAAGTACCCTTATAAGGGTACCATGTACCCTTATAAGGGTACCGAAGTACCCTTATAAGGGTACCAAAGTACCCTTATAAGGGTACCAAAGTACCCTTATAAGGGTACCATGTACCCTTATAAGGGTACCAAACTACCCTTATAAGGGTACCATGTACCCTTATAAGGGTACCATGTACCCTTATAAGGGTACCAAAGTACCCTTATAAGGGTACCATGTACCCTTATAAGGGTACCAAAGTACCCTTATTAGGGTACCATGTACCCTTATAAGGGTGCCAAAGTACCCTTATAAGGGTACCATGTACCCTTATAAGGGTACCAAAGTACCCTTATAAGGGTACATGGTACCCTTATAAGGGTACACGGTACCCTTATAAGGGTACTTCGGTACCCTTATAAGGGTACATGGTACCCTTATAAGGGTACTTTGGCACCCTTATAAGGGTACATGGTACCCTTATAAGGGTACATGGTACCCTTATAAGGGTACTCCGGCACCCTTATAAGGGTACATGGTACCCTTATAAGGGTACATGGTACCCTTACAAGGGTACTTTGGTACCCTTATAAGGGTACATGGTACCCTTATAAGGGTACTTTGGTACCCTTATAAGGGTACATGGTACCCTTATAAGGGTACTTTGGTACCCTTATAAGGGTACATGGTACCCTTATAAGGGTACTCTGGTACCCTTATAAGGGTACATGGTACCCTTATAAGGGTACTTTGGTACCCTTATAAGGGTACATGGTACCCTTATAAGGGTACTTTGGTACCCTTATAAGGGTACTTTGGTACCCTTATAAGGGTACATGGTACCCTTATAAGGGTACATGGTACCCTTATAAGGGTACCGGAGTACCCTTATAAGGGTACATGGTACCTTATAAGGGTACCAAAGTACCCTTATAAGGGTACATGGTACCCTTATAAGGGTACCGGAGTACCCTTATAAGGGTACATGGTACCTTATAAGGGTACCAAAGTACCCTTATAAGGGTACATGGTACCCTTAAGGGTACATGGTACCCTTATAAGGGTACTTTGGTACCCTTATGAGGGTACATGGTACCCTTATAAGGGTACATGGTACCCTTATAAGGGTACTTTGGTACCCTTATAAGGGTACATGGTACCGTTATAAGGGTACTTCGGTACCCTTATAAGGGTACATGGTACCCTTATAATACATGGTACCCTTATAAGGGTACCAAAGTACCCTTATAAGGGTACCATGTACCCTTATAAGGGTACCAAAGTACCCTTATAAGGGTACCATGTACCCTTATAAGGGTACCAAAGTACCCTTATAAGGGTACCATGTACCCTTATAAGGGTACCAAAGTACCCTTATAAGGGTACCATGTACCCTTATAAGGGTACCAAAGTACCCTTATAAGGGTACCATGTACCCTTATAAGGGTACCAAAGTACCCTTATAAGGGTACCATGTACCCTTATAAGGGTACCGAATATAAGGGTACCAAAGTACCCTTATAAGGGTACCATGTACCCTTATAAAGGTACCATGTACCCTTATAAGGGTACTTCGGTACCCTTATAAGGGTACATGGTACCCTTATAAGGGTACTTTGGTACCCTTATAAGGGTACATGGTACCCTTATAAGGGTACTTCGGTACCCTTATAAGGGTACATGGTACTCTTATAAGGGTACTTTGGTACCCTTATAAGGGTACCAAAGTACCCTTATAAGGGTACCATGTACCCTTATAAGGGTACCATGTACCCTTATAAGGGTACATGGTACCCTTATAAGGGTACATGGTACCCTTATAAGGGTACTTTGGTACCCTTATAAGGGTACATGGTACCCTTATATGGGTACTTTGGTACCCTTATAAGGGTACATGGTACCCTTATAAGGGTACTTCGGTACCCTTATAAGGGTACACTTCGGTACCCTTATAAGGGTACATGGTACCCTTATAAGGGTACATGGTACCCTTTCAAGGGTACTTCGGTACCCTTATGAGGGTACCATGTACCCTTATAAGGGTACTTTGGTACCCTTATGAGGGTACCATGTACCCTTATAAGGGTACTTTGGTACCCTTATGAGGGTACCATGTACCCTTATAAGGGTACTTTGGTACCCTTATGAGGGTACCATGTACCCTTATAAGGGTACTTCGGTACCATGTACCCTTATAAGGGTACTTCGGTACCCTTATGAGGGTACCATGTACCGGATAAGGGTACTTTTCCAAACTTTTACTACATGCACTCCAACATTTTGGAGTGGGAAAGTGTCCACTCCAAAAAAAATGGATTGAACAGCTGTCCACTCCAAAAAAATTGGAGTGGGCAGTTATTTACTCCAAAAATATGACATTCTTGGGGTGGAATTTTGTGCACTCCAAATTTTTTGGAGTGGACTTTGAGTGCACTCCAAATCTTTTGGAGTGGACTTGAGGTGCACTCCAAAACTTTTGGAGTGGACTTTGGGGGCACTCCAAATTTTGGAGTGAACTTTGAGTACATGATTGTTTACTTCAAGGTAGTGAATATTTTGAAGTGGAAAGTTTTTCACTCCAAAAATATCCGAGTGGACAGCTTCCCACTCCAAAAAAATTGGAGTGCACACTTTTCCACTCCAAATTGGATTGCATGAAGTAAAACGTTGGAGTTCATTTAGCCTGACCCTAGAATTATCCCCCACTAGCCCAAAAACTAGCTCCGGCGGCATAATTTAATCGGCGCTTAGTCTGCCCTGGTCTGGTTGCAATAGGGGACAACTTGCGCTAATCCAAGCAAAAAACACAACCAATGCGGATGCTCTTAGGGGACGTAAGATCTTGCCAGATATAAAAAGGAAATTTTGCCGCACCAACGTGCACAGCCACGCTATATGGAGATTACTGGAGTTTTTCTGCCAAACTCTTTTGAAGAACATCAAAAGCACCAATTGAAAACTGGTTTGAGTTGGTCACAAATTGGACAAAAGGAAGAAGCCACTGGAGAGATTGGGTCTGGAAATCCAGAGAGTGGAAATTGGATTAAGCAAAGTCATCACGTTCAAATACTCTTTGAAGGGCTTCAGAAGGGCATGATCATGATATGGAGATGGTGTCCAAAGTTGACAGATTGTTTGATTCTTCTTGAGCTATTGTCCAGAAAGAAGATTCTAAGAGCAGCCGCACCGGTCAGGATTTTAGCTTGGATTAGCACACTTATTCCGCAATTGCACCTGCAGGGGCTCAGAATAAGAGAGGATTATCCTATCCCTGAGCTCATTTTTGGAATAGTGGGGTATAGATTTATCCCCCACTATTCCTGGGATAAACCCATGATTGCATATTCATATGCATTTATTTCACTCTCACACGTCACCTGCGCACAAAAGTATGCATTCCACGCTGACATATGGATTATTCATCACACAACACATAATTTACACCTCTCTAAACTTGAACTAATGCAGCTGCACCACTGGACTTAGGTTAGTCAAGCCTAACTTGCTAGAATAAACTAGGCTAATCCTGCGCAACCGGTGCGGATGGTCTAACTGTTGTAAAATTATACTTCAGCATGAATAAACCTTGGGAAGATGCTCTCCAACATTGGTAATGTGGTTGAGAATTACTGAGGACACGCGTCTCCACTTTCTCTCTGGAAATCCCATCAATGTGCCAATGCCAACCAACACAAACTTCAACCTTCTTGTTCCACAACTACCAGACAAGCCGCCCTCAATTGGGCCCTATAATCAACTCGTTGGGTCACTCCTCTGGGCTGCCCAATGTATGCAACCGGTGTGATAGTTATTCACTGCCAAAATTTCAGTTTTTTTCTTTTTTTTCTATATTTTCCTCTTTTTCTCACACAGGGACTCAATATTCAGCAAAGACAACCTCAAAATCAGCTTCTACGGGAAAATTCAACCCTAGGGGCAACTCACGGAATCACCATCACTCCACTGGATCAGAAGTTAGAGCATTGGCCAGATACCAGCTACCCACCCCAAATCACGGAATTCCTGAAACTCAACATTTCACAGATATGATTACAGAAACAGATTCCTCAGACAAAACCACTCTAAAAACTATTCTCGGAATTTTGATTACGTCACCGGTTCAGAAGTTATAGGCCAAAATAGTTGCCACACCTAGGTTTATTTCTACTACATACACATAGACACTGAACACTCACTACAGTACACCTACATACATACTAGTACAGGTTTATGCGGGTTCATGCAGGTTCATGCAGGTCAACTACACATACATACACAAACTAGAAGGCACCACAACAACCCAGTACACATACACCAACACTCAACAACCTGAATGGTGGACTCTGATTGGTGGGAACTGGATGGCTACATACAACACTCTGAATGATGGAACCTGATTGGTCAGAACTGGATGGAAGGACAGCAATAATCCCTCAAAGGCTATGCACCTATGACACAATTGTACTTTCCCTGCAGCTAAATTCCCTCATTCACTGTTCCCCTTGGAGCTAAAATCCCTCACCCTTGTCTATTTAAGAGGCTCTCCTCAGTGTTGTTTCCCCCTTCCTCACCAGATCCTGGGAGCAGATCCTGTCACCAGATATCTGAGTCACCCTTACACTCATCAGTATTTTCACCATTACATATCAACACCCTTATATCAGTCATCCTCTTTAGTAGTATCATAGTATAACAGATTTAGTCAATATCAGATATCACCTTTTCAGAGCTCAGTAACTTTATTAAGGGTTAACACCCCAGATCACCCACATTACATACCATCAGTCATCACTCATCAACAACCACTACCATCATCAACAACCTTATAGTTACGCTGCACATTCCTCCTCTACGGGCATCTTGAACCGACCAATCCTATCACAGTTAAATAATCTGCCAAGCAAGCTTGGTGGTCTTGTTTTTCTGATAGTATAGAAGGGCAGAGTTTGCACCTCCATTATCACCTTTTCCATTCAGCAAAAGGTTTTCACAAACTCTTTTGAGTCTTACACCGGACATCTTGTTTGCTGTCAACCGCTTCTTGTAGTTTCTGCACAACCCGTTGGAGGCTCACTGGCAGGCAGCTGTCAGAGTTCTGCGTTAACTGGTAACCACTCAGGACCTCTGCCTCCGGCTTGGAGTTTCACTCACCTGTGCCGGCTATTCCAACTCTGGCTGGGAGGAAGATTGACACAATTGCTGGTCTACATCAGCCTACACCTTGCAAATCAGTGACGGTGCCATATTGTGGAAATCCAGAAAACAGGCCACTGTGTCTCTTTCAAGTACCAAGGCTGAATATAAAGCCATTTTGGACGGGTGCAAGGAGGCAATCTGACTGCAGAACATCCTCAGCAAGCTGTCTCTGCACCCCAAAGGAGTGCTCCCTCTTCACGCCAATTAATAAAGGGGCCAAGGCTCTTTCCAAGAACCCCAAGCATCACACCCGGAAGAAACAAATTGACGCCTGGTACCACTTTTTTTGACAATGTGTCTGACGCAAGTGACTTGAGGTTCTTCACGTCTCCAAAAAGGACATGCTGGAAGACATGCTCACCAAGCTTCTTCCTTGCATCCTCCTGGAATTCCATCATCAACGTTTTGGCCTAGTCTAATGTTATTTTTCTCCTCCTTTCCTCTCTTTCCTTTTATCTTCCTATTCCCATGACTCTCTGGCCCAATCATCTCTTTGTTATCTCATTTCTTTTTTTCTCTTCTTCCTTTTTTTCCTTTTGAGTCTGTTTCATCTATTCATTCCAGGTTGTCAGCAAGGGGGGGTGTTGGAGTCTTGTTGTGTGCTTTTCAACCTGTCCTTTCTTTTTTATTTCTATCACAATCTGTGACATCTCTCCAGGCATCTACCTAGCCCAACACACAGATGTGGAAGGCTTTCTTCATCCTTCCACTCACAACTGTGTTTCCGGCCTAGGCAAGTCCAACATTTCACTCTTTCTTTCTTTCTTTGTTTCTCTTCTTTTCTTTTTTTTCTGAGTTCAATGAATCATCCTTCCACTCACAACTATGTGTCCAGCCTAGATTAATTGAAACAGTGAGTGGTGGGTGGAGGTCCAGTTTGCTGTGGATGATGATCAGCTTGGTATGCTGCTAGCCAGGGCTTGCCTTGGAGATTTGGGCAAGATAATTGTGTACTACTGCCCTGGAGATGTTCATCTGAAAGTGAGGCTTGAGGAGGTTCAAGGTTAGGTGCATGGTTTCACAACTTGTGGGTTGGTGGTCATGATAGTGGAGCTGCACTAGATTGTGTTTGGCTATCCAGGCTGCATGCGGCTTGGAAAGCTTCAAGTTATTTGACAGGTTGGAGTTGTGCTGGGTATTGGAGAAGGAACACTGTGGTGCTGGTTATGTTACTGGTTAAGAAGAGTGCGGATGTTTTTAAGTGTGCGCTGAGAAATCTAAGAAACATAAGACTTTGCTGTTGGTCAGTTCAGTGATTATCAAGCATCAAGTTTGGCACACATTGGTTGCATTCAGTTGGCCTCATGGGATTCACGCTGTTGATATTTTTAATATATCAAACTGTTGAAAAGCCTACCGGCCTCATGATCCCACTGCTAAAATATTTGTATATCAACATGGCCTCAAAGCCCAAAAAGCAGAGAGGTTCAACCTTCACAACAAAGTTAAAGCAGAAACACAAGTTTCTTTATAAATAATGAATACCCCCCTTCAACTCTGAAGCTACCTGGAGAGGCTAGCTGAGATGTGATCTAGAAATTGAAATTTATTTACACCCACAGTCATAGGCTTATTAGATAGCTCAACATTTCCCATATTTTCATAGCACATATCCCCAGGCCTTGGTCAAATTTCTTTCATAATATTTTGTTGAAGAAATGCTGCAACCTCTTCCCCATAAATTCTTGGATTCTTTTGACTAATTTGAGTGAAAATTTGAAATTTGGAAACTGTTAAATGAAAAAAGTAGAAAAAACCACAATAACACAAAATTGTGCTTCATTGCTGAGTCCCATCATGGGCCTATTTGTTTTGAGAAAGTAAATACTCAATTGAAAAACCCTCATTTTTCTGACTCAACAACTTTTATATATTATTAGGGTGCTACAAGTAAAATTAAGGATGAATGAACTCTAGTTCTTACACAAATACAAAATGATTAAACCTTGCAACAACATTGTTAGCTCAAATTCAATGACAAATGAACAAAGTTCTTTGGAATTATAAGTAAATAGATGGTGAGTTCTGTGAAAGTGAGCCCAGTCTTCAGTTGAATTGTGAAGCCATTATGAGGAAGCCAGGCAAGGAAAGTGAAATAATTGAGAGTGATGGAATCAAGGGGGGGGGGGGGGGTGGACTAGATGATCTAGGAGATAAAGTCAACCATTGGGGAGAAAGAAAAAGAATTTAATTCAAAGGTGAATGAGCTCAAATTGCATGGAAAGAGTGGAAATAAAGGGAAGATCAAAGTGAGTAAGGAAAGAAAAGATAAAGAGATAAAAATGAAAAGCCAAAAAATGTACAGAAGTAGAGAAGCTACCACCCAAGTCTGCTATGGGAAATACAGGAAAGTAAAAGCTATTTGAGAGTGATATCATTGAGGGAACTTGTGGGAGATGATCTGAATTTGAAAATTGAATTCATGGATAGTGTCAATTGAGATGAATTAAAAAAGAATTAAGAGAAGAATGAGTGAGGGAAAATCAAAGGTGTATATGATGATGAAAAATAAAACAAAAACTATCACAAAACTAGATGTTTCCTCCTCTACATTCTAAACAACCTCTTCCATGAAATTGATTTGTCGCTGTCTTTCAACCAATGTTTCCCCTTCATTTCTATCTATCTTCGCAAGTTTTTTTTTTTTTTGATAAAACACAAATAATTTATCTCAGAATTATTCCAATGTACTGGAAGACTGGAATATAGGGAAAGGCATTTTCTGTTGGCATCCATATTTAGCTCTAAACTCAACCTCATTGTTGTGGCCTTAACATGTATTGAACAAACATCGGATCCCTCTTCAGCTCTATCCAGCCTCTTTATCCTATCAATTAACCCTTCCTTCAGGCATGATATCTGCCCTTTGCTTTTAGTATTATAGAAAATTGATGGTATTCAAGTATGGATACTTATGAGACATGCAATCAATATAAGTGGAATTTCGTCTGAACTCTTGCAAACTATGCACAAATGCAAGCTCACATGATCTTGGTGGCTGTACAACTCGACATCAGAAGCAACACATGACGCGATGCTGGGGCCTATTTCGTGTGTGAACGCGCACACACAGGTTACGATTTCTCAGTTTGGTAAGTGAGGTTGTCGGTCGATCTCTTTGCTTAGTGTGAGAAGCGACGATCAAGAATGACTAGCACAATCCGAAATTTCTGAATTGATGGCATGTGCTTTATTTATTTATTTTTCCATGCCGCCACAAGATGATGCACGTTCTCGCGGGGGTAACGGAATGCGGGTGAAGGAAGAAAACTAATGGATCGCAGTGGTACTGAGATCCAGCTGATCACATACAATCCTGAAATCATCATGCAAAGGACTGCTGACACGCACGGTGTACTCTCGAGGCTGTTCTTTCCTGTAAAGCTGGAAGAAGGAACACACACATACATCCATGAAGATAAGAAATCCAGACAAGCGTGGAGAAATGTTGATGATATATATCTATCTGTATACAAGTGGCTCACCTTGAACTCGATTTCAGCGCAGTGGAGTAACAGTCTCCCGGGCGCTTCCCTGTTCAAGAAGCTGTGGATGGCTTTCTGGGATTGCGGGCTCAGATAGCGGAAGTCGTACTTGAAGTCGCCCACAATGGGCCCAGCCAAGAACCTGGAGCAGTGTAACCGAAGCTGATGTTTGCGACCCGTGAGTGGTTTCAATCTAACAATCGCATGGTTTGACTGAGGTTTGGAAATGGAAAGCGAAAGTAAAAAGAGAATCAGTATGATGTTGGAATGATGGAGGTGGTCGGTGAGGTTGAGTTGATGGAGATGGAAGATCGGGGAGATTTGGGAGGGGAGCTAAACCGTTGCAGTGACTAGTTCCCATTCTGTTTGAGTGGGCTTACAATCCGCTCCCGTGCGATTTGCTAACATAAAGAGACACGGCATCCAAGCGCGATATCAATATATAGACAAAGAACCACCGGACCTTTTGGATTTTGTCTTGTTTTGTTTGGTCACTCACATTCGGCAATGACCATGCGATCGTTTCGGTTCCTCATTCTGCACTCGATCTGGCCTGCTTCTTTGGCATCCTGAATGGGCCCGATCCTGTCGGTTAGGAACTGGATGGCTGCGTAGTACGTCTTCTTGACGGTCGAGTTCTTGAATTGGGTGGAGAGGGTGCGTGATGCAGTGGATGATTTGGCGAGGATCATCGCGCCGGTAGTCGCTTTATCCAACCTGTGTACTATAAATAGCTTGCCTCGTCTTTTTTCAAGGTCTTAATAAATAAAATAGGCAGAGTTGTCAATTTGTTTTCTTTGCGCTTTTTTTTTTTTTTTTTGCGATTTCGGGCAAGTATTAGGGAGGGTGTAAAATGCTCACAATCCATTATGAGTTTCCATCGGATGTATGGTTCGGATCCGAGGTCTGCTTGTAGTGCGCATCCTGCTGGTTTATCGATGACGACCACTTTCTCATTTTCGAACAAGATCTTGGGCGGTGTAAAGGCTTTTTCTAGTTTGGTAGTGAGTTCTTCTTCCCTTTGTATTCTTTCTTCTTCCTGCTCCTCTTCTGATGGAGGTTTTTTCCGCGTTCGAGTTCTCCTTGTGCCTAATCATTTTTTTTTTTTTTTTTTTTGGAATAAGTTTGGTACAATTTGAAAGCGGAGGATAGGATGACTCACGAGTTGATGTTTCTTTACCCAAGTCTTTGAATGGCAGTGGTTTTGAATCAACTGGTTGATCTTGGGGTGATTTCGATCGCGTGGAAGGATGTGATGATGGAAAGTAGTTGAGTGAGTTTGAGTTGGGCTGGATGTTTAGTTGGTTGTTGGTGGCTGTTCTGGTGAGAAGGGATGGCTGGATGTTTCGCGAGAGTGATGATGCTAGTCTGAGGGTGGAATGGAGTCGTGATCGCATCCTGCCGTGGTTTCGTTTGTTGAGTGGTTTCTTTCTCTTTTTCTTTTTTGCTTGTGGCCAGTTTTCCCGGATGGCCCAGTGCTGTGCGTCCGCAGCGGGGGGGTCCTCCCATCCCGACTGCGCTGCTACTGGGAGCAGAGTCGGGAAATTCTTCATAAAAGAAAAACCACTGGCAGCATGCTTCCCTCGAAACTCCGTCTGCTACGACTATCGACAACACGTTCTCCACGAAGGAACCACTTGGCAACACTCTCAGGCTCAGACAGGACGAACACATCAGAAGAACCCCAGCGGTCGAGCTCCATCGAAGACTATGTCACCCAGTTGGCGGATTCCTCAAGGACTGCAATCAGTGCACCGTCAGTCTTCTTCTTTCTTGTCTTTGCTTCATGGAACAGAATAAGATACTGATTATCTCCGCACATAACATAGAATCCCTCCGACTCAATCCACCCGTCGTCAGACCCAAAAAGTGATCAATATCCCAGCCAGCCCTGGCTGGGCCATGAGGAGACACCCAGAGCTATACGACCCCCCAGTGCTGGAACCGACGCATCGGATGCATGTTGCCACACTGGTGATTGAAGCCTACAACCCAGAGAAAGACCAGCTGCCCCTCGTGGCCGGATTCGCCTTACAGGCCGCCTACCACCTCGGGATCCCCGTCACTCGCCCCGCGTCTATGCCCATCCAAACCGAACTGCACACCGTACTCAGATCCGGGTTCGTTCACAAAAAATCGCAGGAGAACTTCTGGCGATTGACCCATCGCAGGGTCATCAAGGCGTATGACGCCAACGAAGAAGTCATCAACCGATGGTTCCACTATCTCCGGACCGAAGCGGTGCGAGGGACGAATGTCGCGCTGAAAGCTCAGAGATTCTTGTACCGACCCATTGGATGGGCCCAAGATGTGGACGAACTAACGAAAGGAGAAGAGATGGTGCTAGAGCGGTTAGACGAGAAAGCCGGCACCAACGGACGGAAGAAGCAATCTCGATCACCCCAGTCTCACTCAGCTCAGCACACCGAACTCACCACGGCGGAGAAAATCAAAGCACTGGCGGAGCGACTCCTCAAGGAAGAATTTGCTCCGAAGGCTGAAGCCCAGGAGGCCTTGCTCAAGTCGACCGGAACGAAGGAAGGGAAAAAGATGGCAGAACTGCACATCAAACATAAAAACAAGCCATCCTAACCAAACCACTGCTCAATCAGTTGTTCTTGGGTAGCTAACTCGACTCACACTCATACATCAGGTTGGGTTACATAGTAAAATGTTTTATTTTTTTTTCATTCTTCTTGTTTTGCTGTATTAAATCAAAGAATCTCAAAGAAAGGGGAAAAATCTGATTGCTCATCTTGTGTCATTTATGAAAACTCCACTTTCAAACTGAAAGTTTCTAATCATCAGTTGTCTATTAAGTATTTGTTGGTTAGCTAACTCAACTCATGCTCATACATCAGGTTGGAATTTAATCTTAAGTTGTCTATTCACTTGTTGTTGGGTGGTTAACTCAAATCATGTTCATACATCAGGTCCTTGCTAAGATCTGCAAAGATTTATATATCATGTAGGCCATAGAAACACTAATTCATCAATCATGGCTGTAAGAATTAGAAATGGGGAGCTTAATATTGGAGTAGGGAAATAATATCAGGCTGGCCCTCATGTGGGGATGAGCTACGGAGAAAGAAAAGGGTTTTCAGTAGTTCAAAGCCATTTAGTGACAAAATGTTGAAGTAAGGGAATTGATGTGGAGCCTGAAGAGAGTGGAACAAAAACCATTAGCCAAGTGGAACTAGACACTGCAAAGGGGGTTGTATTGGTCACAACCCCCACCAGTGACATTGGCAAGAGGGAACAAATGTAATCCTGGTTGTCCAGACCAATTTTCTATTGGCTGGGCCCACCAGTGCATTAGAAAAAAGGGTATCTGTATTGGTGAGCCCCGCCAAGGTAAAATTGGTTTGGTAGAACAATGTTACATTGGTTGCCTCCGGCCAATGTGATTGCAGGGGTTGTAACCAATACAACCCCTTTGGCGATGAGATTTTTACAGACACAAAAGGAAATGTAGGAACAATTAAATTAAGGGTCTTGGTTAAACAACTCCCAAAAATTAGAGAATCAACTCCCAAAACTTGCGGACATTGAAATTACTATCTGTCGACCACCCAGTGACTGAGAGTGGACGTAAAAACGCTGCGGCACATTTTGGGAGTCAATTCTCCAATTTCAATATGCCTTTTGGGAGTCGTCAGGAAAATTTTCAAAAATAATCAAAAAAATGAATTCCTCTGTAATGAGTGGGGCCAAGAGCCCCAAACTTCAATATTAATTGGGAAATAACCTAAAAAGTATTATTGGAGCATATTAGCTCCAGAATACACCCACATTTGAATGTAGCAGTGGGTGTGTGATTTATTAGTAGAGTACCACCAGGTGAGAGGAGGGGGCACTCCCCAGGGAGTGCCATAGCTGAACTTTTTTCTTTAACTCTGGTGGATACCTCCCCTACATCTTTCTTTGAACTTCACAAAGTATTGGTTAACTCATGTTGAACTCATCTGGAATTTGACTTGAATTTAGTTTAATCTGTATAAAAAAGATACTCAAAACAAACTTGCAATTCAAGTGGAATTGTTCTTCAATTGATAAGTTGATTCTGGTGAAAATTCAGACTGTTTGATTGAAATTTCAGTAGTGTACAAAAAGGTTATTCAGGAAGGATGATGATGTTCCAACAGATCATCATGGCCAAGATCTTCTTTGAAAAAATTGTTTAATAATTGTATTATACTATTGAATTCTTTACCATCTGCATCCAAATAAATCTAAGAATTTGCCCTGACATTAGCAAACATTTTCTGCAATTGTACCGCAACATGCAACAGAATGGTACCCCTCTCAGTCCAAAAATTGATTGAAGTCAATCTGGGGAGTTTTAGGCTTCAGCTGGACATCATGTTGCATTGCCACACACTTTGTGGTAAGAGGGGTTCTTCATTCATTTATATTTTCTCAGCTTCATGCTTCATTTCTGTTTTTTGTGAGAGGGAATTTTGACAATGTCCCCCTATCCCGCTTGAGCGGGATAGGGGGACATTTTCAAAATTGGTTTCACACCCCATAACCAAGACAAACTAGTAATTATCCATGAAAGGCCCATCTGGTTGACCAGTATTTCTGTGTAACATGCATTTATTGAGCAATTGTAGTCCACAGTCATGATCAAGTTGAGCTAGAATTCAAAATAAATTCAACAAAGGTTTTTGATAATTTCACAATGTTTAGCACATCACTTCATCATTATTTCAACTTCATTTCACCTTATTGAAAGGAATAGTTTATCAACAATTTTTGATTGACTTCTGACAGAGTTCAGACCAAAACCAGGGTCAACTTAAGCTATAGCACTCCCTGGGGAGTGCCCCCTCCTCTCCCCTGGTGCTAGTTTTTCTATTCCTACTTTTCTTAATGGCAAAAGCTGAACTGATTGAATTGTAGGGGCCACTGAATAAAAAAATTATTAAAGAGTCCAATAGAGGACCTTTTATTCTTTTTTTAAGCTGAAATTAAACAGTTTTAGTTGGCCAGTGCACTCAAATCTTAGCCTTCAAACTTAGGTACAGTATTCCTGGGGCAATTTCTCACATCACTGTTTATATTTTCAATCATTTCCTCCAGAGCCCCCAAAAATTCAAAAAAAAGTCTCATTGTATACCTTGAATTCTGCTTTCAAGGATAAGCCAATAGCACGTGTAATTTACCCATTCAAAACCGCATCAAAAAAAGCAGATTCACCTGTGACAACTGAAGAATTTGGATTACTGCTGAGGAGTGAAACATATTCAAGCATCCCAGGTAAAACCAATGATGCTGGCTCCGACATGTGGTTGGAGTTTTCCAGGGATTGACTCCCGTACTCAGCCTTGTTTTTGGTTGAACAACTCCCATGGGGGTCGCAGCTTGGATTAAAATGTAATATATTGAAAATTATCCCACCAACTCCCATTTCTCATGCAGAATTGGATGATCAACTTCCAATTATTTGCAGGGCCGTCAAGACATGGTAATTTTGACATCTGCAAGTTTTGGGAGTTGATTCTCTAATTTTTGGGAGCCGTTTAACCAAGACCCTAAATTAAAGCAGAGGAAAAGCACCACTGAAATGACAAAATTCTGGGAAAGGGAGCTTGTGTTCAAGAGTGCAGAGTGAATGAAAATCAAAATTCTTGATTGAAAGCTTTGGAAAATTTTCACTGAGATGTGAAAAATACCTTGGGGATAACAAAAGAGAATCAAACACAGCAAGACTGCCTGAGGAGTTGGGATTCAGGTTTTGAAAAGAAAGTTGAATCAACCCATTATTAGGGGGTATCAAATATAGGCAGATCCACACTTGTGTAATTGAATGGTTTTCAAAAACCCACCATTTTATAAACCTGTTTGTTGCTCATCAATCACCATTTTGATTCCAATAATGAAGAAAAAGATTTCTGGATAATTGACTGGTTTCTAATTGTGGATTTGTTATATTTGATACCCCCTATTGTTGTTCTTGGTTTTAAAATTGTGGTTTATGTTTTCCTAATTCTAAACCAGGAAAAGAGTTGGGATCAATTGTCCACACATTTTTCAGCAACAACATTCCTTGAAATTGTTGATGTCTAAGCGGCACCAGCAGTTCATGATTGGTTTCTTGACTTGTTTTTCCCTCTAATCAACACTTAAAATGACATCATGAGCGCACTGACTCATGATGTCATCACTCACACTTTTGCCTACATCTCTATGATCATCTGCACGGTTCCATTTCCGTGACCTTATAAACAGTCTTCTCATCGCATATCTGCTTCTTCCCTCTTGGGGAACTCAGTTGATTAGATCATCTACTATCAACTAATTAGTTATCATTATCATCATTTGTAACTTCCAGTTCCTCCACTCCGACACTTTCATTTGTCGACATCGCAACTACTTGATTCCTTTTTTCTTAAAGCACATTCCCTTCCAAAACCTCAACTCGCCGACGACCTGTGCTCCCCTTCCTCCCAACACTCCGCCAATTCTATAATTCAGCAAAGGTCACATCTATTGGATGTAGGTGGACATCATCAATTCACATCGCACTGTTCTGGATTGGTCATTGACGTTTTTCCTTTTTAGTTTTTTTCCTTTTTGGCTTGTTGTCTTTGCTTGTGGTTGTTTCTCTTCTCTCACGCGTCATTACTTGCCCTTAGGTAAAAACTCATTCTCTTTTTCTTTTTGTGACTCTCATGTATTTGTATTTCTATTTATTGATAAAGATAAATCCTTAGTTTGATCGTCAACAGCAATTACCTGGATTCAGTGTATGTAAATAACCATTGAGATGGGAAAAAGTTTGAAAATTTCAATGATCTTCTCACTCATAATTTTCAGATTCATCAAGGAGAGTAATCTTAGGCAGCAATTACCAACCATATTTGAAAAACATTTGAACCTTTTTTTAATAGAATCCAAGTTCAATAAACCCACAGATTCAGGAAAACTGAATCTGAGGTTCCCCCTCCTTATCGGACTGCGCGAGCGCAGTTCAATTTGGGTGTGCTATCTGTAACATTCGAGTCCCCAAACTCTAAAACAATCTGAGTTATCAGAATAGTCAAGAGAAAGAAAACGACCTAGGAAGGATTGAGAAAACGTTTTTCTTGTTTCTACAAGTTTCTTTCTTGTTCTTTGATTCACATGGTAGAATTATTTATTCAAGTTTCTAGAAATTTTGCTAGGAGTAGTTGTAAGTTATAAAAGGGGAACTTGTAGATACCTGGAAATCTTTCCTTGTGGCAAAATATTTGTATCTCTGCCACTTTTAATTTTTGAAATCCAAGCCTTATTAGAACTCAAACTCCTCAAAATTTCTTGCGCCAACAAAAGTTAAACCTTTTATATCAGACCAAACACTAGGTCCGGAAATTCTGGTAGCTAGTCTTGAGTTTTTTTGTTTCCCCGGGTGATTTCCCAAAACACCCTATACTTCGGCCTTACAATTATTTTGCCACCTAAATTTTTTGCGGTGTAAAGCCCAAAAGTGTCAGTGAAGACCTTTTGCTGAGTGCGGAACAGGATGATGTGAGGATGACTCTGCCGTTCCTATACTAGAAACTAAAACAAGACCCCCCAATCTATGATTGGCAGGCTTTAATTCAAGTGATAGTAAGTGTATTAAAGATACTTCAGTTGGTATAGCAAGTGTGGGTGATTAAGAATGTGTTGAGTGTGTATGAATAAATATGTGATGCTGATGATGATGTTGTTGATGGTAGGTGATTGTGATATTGGTGAATGTTGAGAGTGTATGTGGATGATGAAGGTGTGTTAAGCTAATGAGTGCTGGGAGCTGACGCTACTACCAAGGATGGATGATGATGATAATGGTTTGTAGTGCAAAATGAGTTTTTGGGAGCTGACGCTTCTACCAAGTGGGTCAAGATGAGTTGTTTAAATGAGTAATGATGAAGTTGTTATTGCTGATGTTGATTGACTAAAACCTCAATATTGAGTGAGTTATAATGAGGAGTGACCAGTGTATTAGACTATAGGGAATAGTAAAAGGTATCTGTGGATGGTGTGTAATGTGATGTGATCCCAGAATCTGGTGAGGAGGGGGAAAACAGCTAGAGGAGAGCCTCTTTTATATCAAAATCCTGACAAATGGGGGTCGGTCAACTTGTGGTTGGAACAATGTTCATGGAACACAGTGGAACAACAAATGATGACTAATCAGGGCTGAGTTGTGGTTGATGGAAACAAATGGAACAATGGAACAAGTGAAATGTGTGTGACTTGTGGTTCTGAACCTGATGGAACTTTCCATGAGTGTTGTGGGCCTAAGTTGGGTGGAACATCCTAGAAAAGGGGTAACCTGGGCCTAGTGGTTGAGTTGTGGGTGGGGTTTTTGTGTGATTGCCTTGTGAAAGCGCCGTGTAACTATGAATAACTGGAATAAACTTGGGTCTAGGAACTAATATTGGCCATAACTATTGATCCAGGCATGTAAGAGAGATTCCGTGAGTTGTTCCCTAGGATCAAATGGCCTGAAGAATGTGTTTCTGGAACAATCTATGGGGTTTTGAGGGTTTTGTATTTTGGTGGCTGTAGTAGGGATTTTAAGGTTTAGGTGACGGAGTATGTTGATTTGCTGATGCTTCCTGATCTGGTTGAGTGGTGACTATGCCGTAAGTTCTGTCCTAGAGTGAATTTTGCCGTAGATTCTGATTCTTCAATAATATTTGAGGATATCTTAGTGGATATAAGAGAAAAAATGAGAAAGAGAAAAGAAATAGAGAAGGAATATGAGAGAAATAGATAGAATAAAAATTGAAAATTTGTGTCATGTTTGGAACACCACATCCTCCCCCAACTTATTGTCTGTCCCCAGACTATCCGTCCTGAGTGTGGCCACATCTTGAGTCTTGATGAAACTAGTAGTACAGTTGAAGAAGAATTCTCGCAGTCCATGTTTTTGTGGTTTACTGATTTTCTGGGTGTTTTTGGGGGTTTTCATGAGTTTGTAGGTTGATACTGATCCAGAAATTGATTTAGTGGAAGCCTGAGTCCTAGTGAATTTCCCGTGTATGCTGAGTCTTGAGCACCTGAGCTATTTTGATGACATGCAGTACAGCTTTGGGGGTCCCTCCCCCAACTTCTTTTAAATGAGCTTTGGTTAGGATTTTTGTATGCTAATACCCAGAGGTCTTGACGGTGTTTCAGAATAAACAAGGTTTATCTGTCACAGGGTGGAATATCCTCCCCCAACTTAAAAGTTGTGATGTTGGGGCACTTTTGGTGATTTTTGACGTTCAAACCTTAATTTTTGGATTTTCTGATTTTTCACGTGTTTTTAGGTTTTTGTGTTTTTCAGGGGTTTTGGGTTGCTGCGCGCAGTCCGCAGCATCTGCAGCTGTTGACGTCGCCTGTACGTGTGACGTTGGTCTGGGGTTGGTCCGCCTTGCGCAGTGCACAGTGGGCTCCGTAGCCTGAGTTTGGGTTGGGCCCCGGGTCCTTGAATGTGGGCGGGCCAGCTGTCTGTTATTTGCCGGGCCAAGCCCGTGTGGTTCTGACTCTTAGTGGCTCGGGTGTTTGGGTGGCTGCGCGCAGTCCCCCCGCTTACGTGTTCTAGTCCGGTGCGGATGTTCGTTTGCCCGCGCTTACGTGGGCTTCCTCAATCAACTTCGCATCGAACCACCACCGCACCGCCATCGAACGACTGACGCACCGCCATCGAACCACAAATCCGGGCCATTGTACGAGCCTTCCCCCGTCGAACGAGCGCTAGGACCACCATCGTACGAGGGTTTGTACCGCTATCGTCCAACCGGTCCACATCAGGTGAGTCCTTTGTCCTCTTAGCCCCTATCTCTTGCCAATATAAACAGCCGGTTTTTCTCGCTTTATTCTTCCTGTATCCTTTCTGTTTACCCGCTCAGTCAAATCAATTGATTTTTTTTTTCTTTTTTTTGAAATACAGATCGAGCATGACGCCTCCTCCACCGCCCAAATCAATACCCCTCAGCTGCTCCGTACCGGGTTCCAGACATTGAACAAGATCGACAATGCCGGTTCGTCGCGCGCGTTATTCGTGTCACAGGCTAATCGATCATTGCGTGTGACTCGGACAATAAACAAGATCGACGCCTTTGTCCGCCGGCTCGCATCATTTGACCGATTGTTTGCTTTGAAGCTGGTTTGATTTTTCCTTCTTCTAGATCTCTTCCTTCTTGGTGTAAGTAGTAAGTAGCGATGTAACTGATTGATGAAATATAAGCTGTGTTTTTTTTTTTTTTATATATATAAAAATTTTTAAAAGAAAAAACTTAAAGACTACTGATATGGTGGAAGATACCCCCTCCCCCAACTTAAAAGAGGTTGTCCCCAACCTTGCCATGTCCCTGAGTGAGAAATGCCAATAGTGAGTTCAATTTTTATCCGTCTTAAAGGCTGAAGCTGCCAACTGGATGAGAAGGAGGAAAAAATCTTCAGGAAAAATGATGTGAGTTAAATGAATCTTGTTTGGGTTTTTATTCATTTTTAAGTGTTTTTATGACTTCTTTTATCCAAAGAAGGGGTAAGCTTCCTCCCCCAACTTCTTTTATTCTGGTTCCATTGTTTATCTTCTTTATATGTTTTCTGACGTAAGAACTGATGAAAAATTGAAGAACTTTTTGGCCACCTCTGAGTTAGTGGTAGTTGATAAATTTTGGTGGATTTTAAGTGTGAACAGTTTAGTCTTGTATCCAGGAGGTAGGTTTATTCTGACTGATACATAGCGTCTTCTTCATCTTCTTCCTGCTGGCCTGATTGTTCTGATGAGCCTTCTTCCTCTGCGTCTAGCTCTTCTTGCTGTATATCATCTAGTGTTCGTCCGCGCGGAAAAAATCTCTTGATGTGGGAGGCCGCATAAGTCCGTTTCAGTTCCGTCCCGTCCAATTCTTCTAGTAGGTATGATCCTTTAGGAAGCCGTTCTTTCACTTTGAATGGTCCGTTCCACCTGTTTGCAAAAATTTTTCCCCACTGATCCTCTAGACTTTTGTTGTAGACTAGTACTAATGCGCCAGGGTCCAAAGGGTCTTGTAATCTTGCTGCCATTTTTCGGTCCCAATGACGTGCGGAGGTTTCACGTGCCTGCATTAACTTATCGTGAGCTTCTTTTATGACTTCGTCCCGCTTTTCCAACTGCTTTGACCAAGCTTCCAGTAATTCTGCTGTAGTGCTGATACTAAGCCAATCAATTCCCAGGTAGGTGTCCATTTCCAAATCCACGGGCAACACAGGTAGTTGGCCCCAGATGATTTCGTAGGGCGTAAATCCAGTGGTCCTTTTTGTAGAAATTCTGTCTGAGAATAAAACCAAGGGTAAGTACTCCCTCCATTTTCCCCCAGATCCTCCACACAGCTTGACTAAAGTATCTTTTATAGGTTTGTGTCCTCTTTCCACCATTCCATTTGCCTCATGGTAATATGCAGTAGTCTGGATTAGTTTGGCCCCGATCTTCTGCACTGCCTCTTCAAAATCTTTCTTGAACTCTGATCCGTTATCCGTCGTGACTGTCTTGATGGAGCCGTACCAATAGACCCAGTATTCCAAAAGGAACTTGGCCACATTGCTTGCCGTGAGTTTGACCAATGTAGCTGCTTCTACCCATCCGGATAAGTCGTCCCGTGCTACTATCAGGTACTTATACTGTCCTGCTTTGATGTGACATGCATCCAGCGCAACTCGTCCAAAAAGATTACTGCTACCAGTTGGATTTTGAGTTTCCCTTGGTACTAGCGGATCCCTCTTCTGACAAGCTGCACAACTTTTAACCCATAATTTTACTTTCTTCTTCAGACTAGGCCACCAAAAGCGTGTCACTAGCCGCTGATACGTTTCTTCCACTCCTTGATGGCCTAACTCTTCATGGACCTTCTGGAGGAGTTTTTCTTGATAAGTCTCTTTGGATATAACTATTTGCGGGGCTGGTGAATGCTTCCTCATGAGCCTTCCTTCACTGCTGTAGAATTTGGCTGAGTTTCTTCTTAATTTTGCAAACTTTTCTTTGACTATATCCGGTGGTTGCTCAAGAGTTTCCAAATAGTGTCGCAGTTGCCGCCAATATCCAGGTTCCTCCCACTCCTTTGTCTCTAATTGGGTCTGAAGTGAGCAGATCCAAAACAGGTAGCATGGCTTTATGAGCGGTTCCTCTTCATCAAAGTCCGGCTGATCTTCATAGAATTTGTCTTCCTTGCTAGAAATTGGTCTTCTGGAGAGTGCTTCCGGTAATGTGAAAGTTTTCCCTGGTTTATGTACTATGTCAAATGAAAAAAGCTGAATGAAAGCCACCCATCTGGTCATAGGAGCGTTTGGAAGTGAAGGAGAGTTGATCATCTGAATTAAAGACTTGGCATCCACTTGGAGTTCAAAATGCTGGCCCCACAGGTACGTCTGAAGTTTCTTCAAAATCCTAGCTACTCCACAAAGTTCTAATTTTGGCTGAGAGTATCTTGATTCCACCGGTGAAAAGACTATCGATTCATAGAGAACTGGTTGATCCAACCCTGTGTCTTCTTCTTGCTGAGATAGTACTGCTCCTGCAGCTATAAAACTTGAGTCTACTGCTAGTTGAATGATCCCGGCCTCAGGTGAATAGTCAATACTCTTCAAAACAATATCTTCTCCAATTATTAGCTTCAGTCGATTGAATGCTTGATTGCAGTCACCATTCCATATCCATTCTGCTTCCTTCCTGGTAAGTTGCCTGAGAGGTGCTGCTTTTTCTGACAGATTCTCTATAAATATTTGCACGTAAGTGACTAATCCTAGGAATCCTCTTAGTTCCGTGACATTTTCAGGTGTTGGCCAGGTTATGATTTTGTTTTTCTTCTGTCTGGATGCCCGCCGTCCTTCCTTTGAGACCACGTGACCTACAATATCCAAAGCTGGGACGCAACACGCAAATTTCTTGCCTGATATTGTGAGCCCGGCCTCTTCAATCCTGAATAGTACCCTTTCCAAAGTAATCGCATACTTCCATATAAACCGTCTAATCCCCGGATTCTCCTTCAGTACCTCGCCGTTGTAAGTTGTCCGTGGTCCTTTGATTCCTCTGTCGTCTATGAATACGCCCACATACTCTGGTATTTCTTCCTGCAGGATCCACATCATCTGTGCTTGATAGACTGCTACCAAGTTAGTTGGAGTTGAAATCTTCCCAAAGGTGTGTCAAAGGTTGTCAAAGGTTGAGATTCCTCCGCTAATTCCCTTTCGTCATATCCTCCCATGATATTGCCTAGTCCATAGCACGCACGTCCAGCAAATGCTTCAATAAATTCTTCTGTTGCGGGTGGTAGTCCAGCATCCCAAATTGTTACTCTATTCATTTCTTGAAGGTCGTGGACTATCCGGAGCTTCCCATCATGCTTTTTGATGCAAAACACTGGGCTTGAATAACTTGAGGTTGACTGTTCGTATAACTTGGTCCTTATCCTTTCCCTTACTAACTCCACGTATTCGTCCTTGATAGCTGCGGGTATTGGAATTGGTTTCTTTTGCCATGGCTCATGCTCAATGACCGGAATGACGTAAGGTAGTCCATAAGAATGTTTGAGTAAGCCTCGTTCCGTGGGACAAAACGCTAACGCTCCCTGCCTGAGCACTATAAGATGTTTGAATAACTTGAGTTCTTCTGCGCTTAACCATCTGTCAGGTCCAAAACTGATAACACCCAACCGCTCCTCCGTTACTTTCCAAGTTGGTGTAAAATCTGGTGGATGAGGGGTGAGTGGTGTCTGATACGGATCTCTAGTGAGGGGTGGTCTTTGAAGTGGTGGGTTGATCGATTGCGGCATTGCTTGATTCACGGGCCTGACTTTCTTAGCTACGGGTTTGTATTTGGTCATACACCATAGGGTCTCGCCATCCGGGTCCATGCAGCGGCCGTCCTGGTCAGCTAATCTGAGTCCCTTCAAAAGTAAGTTGTTGTTAACCACCGGTCCTTCTTCTTTTCCTTTCCGGTTCCACGCACTGATCTTGTTTGAGATGTACTGAAAGAGCCTATTTTTGGGTTTATCTGTTTTCTTTTTAGTAAAAATAGCTTTGAGGGCCTTAGGAAATATTACCAGTAAAAATAGGGACTTCTTGATGGAGTAGAAAAGTAGGTGAATGTAGATTTTCTTAAACTTTGTTTTGATAAAGATAAATATTTTTTCAACCCAGATAAATTTTTGATTAGGTGCCCTAGAATTGATGGTCGTTACTGGGTCCAATGGCAATTCTTTGATTAGGACACCTGAATTCATAAAAAATGCTGGTTGGTTGAAATTTTAGCTGGTTTCCCATTTAGGTGTTTAAACTGATTCCACCCTGTCCCCTTTCCTACTCTGGCAATTGGAACTGTGATTCGTCGTCCAACGTCGCCTTGAAATTGCAGATATTTGCCATCGCCCGGGTAGTCCAAAGTACAGTCGTAATCGAATAAGAATGGTCGTCCCAAAATGCATTCTTGAGCCCGCGGTGCCACAAAGAGGTGTACTGGTCCCATAAATTGTCCAATTGTAAGATCACAGTTTTCAACCACGCCATTTATGTCGCATCGTTCTCCCCCAACTCCTCTCATGGGAATGTCCACTTCTACTACTTCCAGTCCCAGCTCGATTGCTAGTTTGGCTGGTATTACATTGACCATCGACCCTGAATCAATCATGAAGGGTACCCTTTTGTCCTTAATCTGTGTTTTGATGTAACCAAGAGCGCAGCTGTAAAAACAGTTAAAATCTTCTTCCTCTTCCTGTTTAATCATTGCTCCTGCTACTTTATGGGTTTTAGCTCCAACCTCTTTGATGTAGGATAGTTTTGACGCCTGTGGTCCGGGAATTCTGTTTTGAAGTTTCTTGATGAGCTCCTCCATGTAGGTTGGTGATATAGCGGTGAGCTGGGAAAAATTGGTTGGCATCTTCATATTGTCTAATTCTGCTAACAATGACGCCTCAGCTGATGGTTTGTCTTTCTTGGGTTGTGGTGCTTCTAGAATTCTCCCAGGAGTCCTCCTAGTTGCAGGTACTTCTGCAACCACTTCTTCCAATGGGTCCTCACGATCTATGTCCATTGCGGTTTTGTCTTGTTGGACCTTTCGTCGCCCTCGCATTGCTTCTGCTCGTGTGGTGGCAGCGTTTGCTTCCATTCGGAACTGCTTTTGTTGTTTCACGGCTTCTTCTTTTCTGGCAGACTGGTTTTTGAGATTCTCCTCTGATCCTAGCTTGGGTGGGTCCCAATCTATGTGCTGCATTGCTGATTGAACATCAGAAGGTCCTTCGTCGTTTCTGTTGACCTGGAATACTGCTGAATTGTCTGTTGCATATACTGCATTGATTTTTGGTTTTGGTTTTGCTGATTCGGTTGCTACTACAGATCTAATAGGTCTCGAAGGGTCCCAGGGAATTTGCTCGCCACTGGGTAGGTTGAAGAACTTTCCATCTCTTTTCACTAATCCTTCTTGTTTGTCCTTCTGAGCTTCATGACAAAATGCCACACCATGGCCTTCACGATGGCAGTAAGAGCAGGGTCGTGGTTCATAGAGACGTCCTGACGGTGCTTCATTTCCGCGTGAGTATTCTGCTTTAACGGGGGTATTGAGTTTACTGGCAAGTGCTTCAATGGCTTTGGCCATACTTTTGATTTGAGATTGAATTGGTTCCTTGGGATATTCTTCTAACATCTTTTCTCGTTTCTTTCCATCTCCTTTCTTCAAGTCCAAATTCTTCTGCATTTCTTTGTTGGCTGCAGCAAAGTTGGATCCAGCTTTGAATGCATTTATAGATCGGGCTCAAACTTTGTCCTCGGCTACTTCCATAACGTCCTCTAGAATGGGTGGTTTGTTGTATCCATCTTTTCCAGTAGGGATTAAATCGCTTTTGACTAGTTCTTGGTTGATGCTGACTTGATATTCTCGTGGGAATGCCAGGAAAAATAAGTGTGATACACTGGTCTTGGCGGGTATGTGTTTGTTTCGGACCAGGTATTTGGTGATCATCATAAATTTTGACTGGTAGATCCTAAAGTCCTTGATGTCCTTGATCCCTCTTTTTTCTTGGCAGAGCTTGATTAAGTCATACAGGTCCTGGATGGTGTAACAAATTTTCAAAGGCGAGCCTCCCCATACATCAAGCATGCTCTTGCATAGAGTCTTCCAATCCCTGTTGTTGTATCCTTCCATCGATTCCAGTTCCTTCTTCAAGTCTTCGCCTTTCACAAATCTGCATACTTGACGAGCTTTGTCGAAATCTCCTGCGCCATATATCTTAGCAGCCAACTCGAAGCGGTCCAGAAATTCTTTGAAGTTATCTCCTTCGTACTTAAGGTCGGGTTCCTTGATTATAACTGCTGGTCGTGGTCTGTAATCCTCGAAATTGCCAGGTCGTAAACCGTAAGTGCCAGTTGCGGGTCTATTTTGTTGCTGTTGTTGGTATTGATCTTGTTGGTAGTGTTGTTCTTGTTGGTGGTGCTGTTCCTCGCCTGAGTGGGTTGGAGTTTCTTCTTTTTGATGATTCTTTTCTTCTTGCTCTCTTGCCTTTTGTTTCTGATAAGCTGGAGACGTCCGAAGATTGGTTCTAGGTTTTCCCGTGCAATAGGTCAAAACTGGGGGTGGCGGTGGAGGTGTAGGAACGTGTCCAGCGCCAATGCCAGAGCTAGGTGGATCAATATTCATGTTTAAACTGCCCGGAAATATTCTGCCCAATCCAGAAGGGTTTGTTAATGGTAGGATATTTTCCAAATCTTTGTCTTGTGGATACGGTGCCATTGTTTATTGTAACTGATTTCTGTTCCTTGTTATTGATTAGTTTTGTTGATACTTTCTAGTAGTAGTCCCGTGGGTGAATTGGTTTATGGTTGGTCTCTGGTACTTTGATCCAGGGCAAGGTTGGGGTTTTTTGACTGTATTCTTCAATAATTGACGTCCACTTGCGTTATTCTGCAAATCCTCAAACTCCTAAAGTTCGGGTTCCTTTTGCGATTCTAGTTGCAATATTCAGATCTTCTTGTCCTTCTCAATACGCTAGTCTAATTTTGGTAACCTCGCCTTGTGGTCTATATTGGTAGTTGCTTTTGTGGAGGGATGGTGATTTTAGGTGAGGAGTACTACTAGATATACCTGTTAGCTAATAATATATAAGATAACAGAAGGGTTAAATAAACTATGGTGTGTCACTTGTTCAAAAATTTGTTAGTACTCCTATTAGTAACTGATACTTCTGTTTGTTTGGTTCTAACTAGGTGATTTTAATATGAATTGATAACTTTCAACCTTGCTATGACAACTGAATCCTATCACGTTGGGGACTCCCTTGTAAAGCTCAAAAGTGTCAGTGAAGACCTTTTGCTGAGTGCAGAACGGGATGATGTGAGGATGACTCTGCCGTTCCTATACTAGACACTAAAACAAGACCCCCCAATCTATGATTGGCAGGCTTTAATTCAAGTGATAGTAAGTGTATTCAAGATAATTCAGTTGGTATAGCAAGTGTGGGTGATTAAGAATGTGTTGAGTGTGTATGAATAAATATGTGATGCTGATGATGTTGTTGTTGATGGTAGGTGATTGTGATATTGGTGAATGTTGAGAGTGTATGTGGATGATGAAGGTGTGTTAAGCTAATGAGTGCTGGGAGCTGACGCTACTACCAAGGATGGATGATGATGATAATGGTTTGTAGTGCAAAATGAGTTTTTGGGAGCTGACGCTTCTACCAAGTGGGTCAAGATGAGTTGTTTAAATGAGTAATGATGAAGTTGTTATTGCTGATGTTGATTGACTAAAACCTCAATATTGAGTGAGTTATAATGAGGAGTGACCAGTGTATTAGACTATAGGGAATAGTAAAAGGTATCTGTGGATGGTGTGTAATGTGATGTGATCCCAGAATCTGGTGAGGAGGGGGAAAACAGCTAGAGGAGAGCCTCTTTTATATCAAAATCCTGACAAATGGGGGGCGGTCAACTTGTGGTTGGAACAATGTTCATGGAACACAGTGAAACAACAAATGATGACTAATCAGGGCTGAGTTGTGGTTGATGGAAACAAATGGAACAATGGAACAAGTGAAATGTGTGTGACTTGTGGTTCTGAACCTGATGGAACTTTCCATGAGTGTTGTGGGCCTAAGTTGGGTGGAACATCCTAGAAAAAGGGGTTACCTGGGCCTAGTGGTTGAGTTGTGGGTGGGGTTTTTGTGTGATTGCCTTGTGAAAGCGCCGTGTAACTATGAATAACTGGAATAAACTTGGGTCTAGGAACTAATATTGGCCATAACTATTGATCCAGGCATGTAAGAGAGATTCCGTGAGTTGTTCCCTAGGATCAAATGGCCTGAAGAATGTGTTTCTGGAACAATCTATGGGGTTTTGAGGGTTTTGTATTTTGGTGGCTGTAGTAGGGATTTTAAGGTTTAGGTGACGGAGTATGTTGATTTGCTGATGCTTCCTGATCCGGTTGAGTGGTGACTATGCCGTAAGTTGTGTCCTAGAGTGAATTTTGCCGTAGATTCTGATTCTTCAATAATATTTGAGGATATCTTAGTGGATATAAGAGAAAAAATGAGAAAGAGAAAAGAAATAGAGAAGGAATAGGAGAGAAATAGATAGAATAAAAATTGAAAATTTGTGTCATGTTTGGAACACCACAGCGGCGACACCATGTCTTCCACGGGACCCTTTTCCGACCTCCCTTTCATTGGACCTATTGACAATCACATACCCCTCAAACAAAGGGTAGCCCAACTCTCCGAACAACTTTCCTCTATCAGAATCACAAACTCGGATCAGCAAACCAACCTCGATTCTCTTTTTGATGAACTTAAACAAATCAAATCCGCCTTTGATACGTTGGCCAACAACATCAAAGACATCAACAGCATGAAAACGCTCTACACTGATTTTATTCAATTCAAACTCCGTTCTCATGAAGAATCTCATCAATTTCAACAATCCATCAACACTATACTCCAGTCTATCAACAATAATCGTTTGGCAATTCAACAAAATTTGGCTCAAATAATTGAATTAGCTCGTCAAACCACCGGGACTACTCAGGAGGTCCCTGAACTCCAATACGCCCATTTTACCGGTAAACCTTGAGAAACCAAACGTTTTGTTTATTTCATTCGTGAAAAACTTCAAGAAAAGGGCCATTGTTTCTCCTCCAAAAAATCAAAGATTAACTGGATTGTACGACATTTTCGTCACCTGAATGGCAACTTAGGCAAAAATATACCTTCTTACAATTGCTGGATGGCTCTTTTGTTCGAAAACGCGCGCCTTCAAGATCTCCCGACCGAATCAGCTTCCACAGAAGATCCATATGTCCTCGACGTTTTGTCATCCGCCAAATCATTCCTCTCACACTTGGAAGAAGTCTTTAACAATAAACACAATGTTTTAGAGGCTAAGAAGCGTCTCTTCTCTTTCAAGCAAGGCAACCGCACCATTGAAGAATTCAACGCTCTTTTCAACTCATTGGCATACTCCGTCAACCTAACCAAGGAATTGCGTTGCGACCTATACGAACAAGCATTGAACCCCAAAGTCCTGAAGATTGCGGTCATGCGCAACGATTGGAAGAGCGCTACCAAACTCAAAGAGAAACAAATATTAGCTATTTTGGCAGCCGAAGCTCAAGACAAGATCTCATCTATTGATTCAGGAGCACTTCCATCTATACAACGCTGTCCACCTCCCACGCCCCGCCCAAACCCCCCCTCGACTTCCTCTGCCATTTGTATACCTGATGGGGTTACACCTATGGATCTCGATAGCATTTCATCCAATACCGCCTTTACCTTCCCAAAGTTCCGTTCCCTCTGTGTACAGAGAGGAATCTGTCAACGTGGCAGTCAACCATTTGATGACGCTGTACCTTGTAAAGCTCAAAAGTGTCAGTGAAGACCTTTTGCTGAGTGCAGAACGGGATGATGTGAGGATGACTCTGCCGTTCCTATACTAGACACTAAAACAAGACCCCCCAATCTATGATTGGCAGGCTTTAATTCAAGTGATAGTAAGTGTATCCAAGATACTTCAGTTGGTATAGCAAGTGAGGGTGATTAAGAATTTGTTGAGTGTGTATGAATAAATATGTGACGCTGATGATGATGTTGTTGATGGTAGGTGATGATGATATTGGTGAATGTTGAGAGTGTATGTGGATGATGAAGGTGTGTTAAGCTAATGAGTTCTGGGAGCTGACGCTTCTACCAAGGATGGATGATGATGATAATGGTTTGTAGTGCGAAATGAGTTTTTGGGAGCTGACGCTTCTACCAAGTGGGTCAAGATGAGTTGTTTAAATGAGTAATGATGAAGTTGTTATTGCTGATGTTGATTGACTAAAACCTCAATATTGAGTGACTTATAATGAGGAGTGACCAGTGTATTAGACTATAGGGGATAGTAAAAGGTGTCTGTGGATGGTGTGTAATGTGATGTGATCCCAGAATCTGGTGAGGAGGGGGAAAACAGCTAGAGGAGAGCCTCTTTTATATCAAAATCCTGACAAATGGGGGGTGGTCAACTTGTGGTTGGAACAATGGTCATGGAACACAGTGGAACAACAAATGATGACTAATCAGGGCTGAGTTGTGGTTGATGGAAACAAATGGAACAATGAAACAAGTGAAATGTGTGTGACTTGTGGTTCTGAACCTGATGGAACTTTCCATGAGTGTTGTGGGCCTAAGTTGGGTGGAACATCCTAGAAAAGGGGTTACCTGGGCCTAGTGGTTGAGTTGTGGGTGGGGTTTTTGTGTGATTGCCTTGTGAAAGCGCCGTGTAACTATGAATAACTGGAATAAACTTGGGTCTAGGAACTAATATTGGCCATAACTATTGATCCAGGCATGTAAGAGAGATTCCGTGAGTTGTTCCCTAGGATCAAATGGCCTGAAGAATGTTTTGCTGGAACAATCTATGGGGTTTTGAGGGTTTTGTATTTTGGTGACTGTAGTAGGGATTAAGGTTTAGGTGACGGAGTATGTTGATTTGCTGATGCTTCCTGATCCGGTTGAGTGGTGAATATGCCGTAAGTTGTGTCCTAGGGTGAATTTTGCCGTAGATTCTGATTCTTCAATAATATTTGAGGATATCTTAGTGGATATAAGAGAAAAAATGAGAAAGAGAAAAGAAATAGAGAAGAAAATAGGAGAGAAATAGATAGAATAAAAATTGAAAATTTGTGTCATGTTTGCAACACCACAACGCGCATAAGAAAGTCCGTGGATGTGTCCTTCCTGACGACAAGCACATTGACATCAAACAGAAATTGGAGCTATTCCGCCAATGGCAGTCAACTCCCTCAACTCGCGGTCAACTAGTTTCTCAAGTCGATACTACATATCCAGCCCTTACCCTGACGCAACACGCACAAAACCCTCAAGTAAATTCCTCTGTGCCATCCTCCACAGGTACAGCGAGCTTAGCCAATAGGATTTTGCCTACCGATCAAGTTCTTTTGGATCATATTCCCCCCCTTAGCCTAGCAGATTATTGCCTCAATCAGGCCGTCAAGGAAATGGATTTTAAATCTACTGATCTCTGTACGTCCTTTCTTTCTATTCCTTTTCCTTCCACTCGCCCAATTCTAAATGCATCCTTAGAACATACGGGCCATATTCCTATTAAGGCTACCGTTTTATTTGATTCCGGGGCCTCCACTTCCTTTATTGACTTTCAATTTGCCTGTAGGAATCATCTTCATCTCACCCCCCTTAACCATGCCATCCAATGCCGTGGATTCGACGGCTCTTTAGCAAAATTGGGTAATATACATTCTTGCTGGCGGGGGCATATCCGTTTCCCAACAAAATCTTCCCCCATCCAATCTTTTCCAGTCCTTTTGCTTTTTACCGATTTAGCCTCGGCCAATGTTATTCTTGGCTTTCCTTGGCTATCAAAAAATAATATTTTTGTAGGCGGTTTGCCAAGAAAGTTACTTGTCCCTAAACCTTCAAGTTTGTCTGAAATATTGTTTCAAGATCTTCCCTCCAAACTCATGCAATTTAAAGATGTGTTTGTTACTAACTCCCTGAGTTGTTTACCCCCCCACCGAGAGGAATATGATTGCAAAATTAATCTCAAGGCTAATTCCAAACCACCCTTTGTGGGTATGTACCATCTAAGTGAACAAGAAAATTCTCAACTAAAACGGTATGTACAGGATTTACTCTCTAAAGGATTTATTCGCGAGTCATCCTCCCCTGCAGGTGCACCTATCTTTTTTTGTCAAAACCCCTGGAAAGGCCGACCGACCCTGCGTCGACTACCGTCAACTTAATGCTATCACGGTACGGGATCCTTATCCCTTACCGGTTGTTGCTAACCTTCTGAATAGCTTAGCAGGATGCCAATATTTATCTAAGATTGACTTAAAATCGACATTTAATTTACTTTGAGTTGCACCAGGCCACGAATGGAAGACGGCATTTCAAACTCCTTGGGGGTTATTTGAATACCGAGTCATGCCCTTTGGGCTTGCAAATGCGCCAGCTGTATTTCAACGATTTATACAACACTGCCTGAGTGAGTACTTGGATGAATGCTGTTTTGTATATATTGACAACATCTTGGTTTTTTCCAAGACACGCAAACAACACCTTATAGATTTACAGAATGTGCTCGGCAATCTACGCCAACACTTGCTGAAGGCTTCTTTTCACAAATGCCAATTTTTTCAGTCATCGGTAAGATTTTTGGGGTTTGTTATTTCCAGTGAAGGTTTAAAAATGGATGAGGAAAAGCTGTCCACGATCTTGGACTGGCCTTTCCCCTCCAGCTTGAAGCAATCACAGCAATTTCTGGGGTTTTGTAATTTTTATTGCAGATTCATTCCTAAATTTTCAGGCTTGGAGAGACCATTAACAGAACTCACTAAGGAAGGTAATTTTACGATGGAAACCATTCAAAAGGAAGGACCTCGCACTTCATTTTTAGCCTTAAAAAAGTGTTTCTCTATAGCTCCCCTCCTTTGACATTTTGATTTTAGATTACCTCGAACAGTTCATGTTGACAGCTCCGGATACGCCGTTGCGGCGGTATTGAGCCAACCTGATTAGGGTGGCAAACTCCATCCGGTGAGCTTTTATTCTCGCAAATTAACTGACCAAGAAAGGGGGTGGGCTATCTTTGATTTAGAATTACTAGCCATCGTGGAGGCGTTTGAACAATGGAGGGCGTGGCTTATGGTGACCACGGAACCTGTACAGGTCTATTCCGATCATTCCAATCTTTGTCATTTTGTCACAGCAAAAAACTTGACCCCTAAACAAGCCCGCTGGGCCTTGTTTTTGGACGGATTTAATTTTGTCATTCATCACATTTCAGGAAAGGCAAACCCGGCGGATGCACCCAGCAGACAACCTGATCTGGTAGGCGACGGACCTATGATACCGGCTCAATCCATTGCCCGCCAAATCGTTTCTGTCAACGATGTTGGAGGAGTGACCCCTAGTGAGTCTTTCAAATTATATGATCTGCATTTCCAACGACCGAAGAAGGAACTCTTGGATTATTTCATCAAACATTATGACACGGTACTCCCCGAGGAACGCAAAGAATTGGTGGAGAGGGACCAAATTCTCTGGTTTCAGGACCGGATATTCGTCCCGGCTTCTTTGCGCACCCGTATTATGCAGTTGGTTCACAACTCTCCAACAGTGGGACATCCCGGTATTGCCAGGACGCTAGCAGTGATTACCCGGTCTTTTTCATGGCCAGGTATCAGGAAGGATGTTATGGGATATGTGAACTCATGTGATTCAAGTCAGCGCGTCAAAGCTAGACAACAAAACCCGGAAGGTGCGTTAAAACCCCTCCCCATTCCCCATCGCCCGTTGTGGTAAGCCAACCCTGATTAAATAAAATTTTGAGGGGTTAATTGTGTGGAAAAAGGTACAGGTGGCCAAGGCTCAAGGGGGTTACAGGAATACATCAAGTACTCAGGCCCCAGACCAGGATCCAGCAAAACACAACACAACCACACACCTGTCACACACAACAACCCAACCACAATTAAACCAATATTTCCGCTAGCCCCCTTTGAATATTTTCTCTTCATTTAAGCCCTCTTTTCCTCTATAATTTTCCACATGTTCCATTGTATTCCATCAATCATAGTTCTGCCCCTTTCCTCTAGTATTTTCCACTATTATATTGATTCTATGATGTCATTATATTCCACCAACCACAACTCAG
Source organism: Puccinia coronata f. sp. avenae (assembly GCA_002873125.1). Taxonomy (NCBI): domain Eukaryota; kingdom Fungi; phylum Basidiomycota; class Pucciniomycetes; order Pucciniales; family Pucciniaceae; genus Puccinia; species Puccinia coronata. The sequence continues at coordinate 390,341 of PGCI01000039.1, forward strand.
CCAGTTTTACTCATTTTCTACTCATTCCATTGTTCCATTTCCTTCCTCCAACCACAAGTCAGCCATTTTTGGCTCTTATAGTTGATTTATACTCTCACCTTCTCATTTCCTCAACCACATTTTGGCCATTCCTCTATTTCCCTCCCAAAAGATATATAAAGGGCCTGTTTCCTCCCTCCTCATTCCTCTTACCATCAGATTGTAGACATCAGTACTCATCCCTGGTCACTACTCACTCAAGTAATATCATTAATTCTTACTATCAGCCTCCCTGGGTATATTACCTGGCTCTGCTAGAGGAGTTATTTACTTGCCACCTAAGACACAGTCTTACTATCAGCCTCCCTGGGTATAATTGGTTACCTGGCTCTGCTAGAAGATTAGTCACTCATCTTATTAAATAAATAAGTCTTACTATCAGCCTCCCTGGGTGCAATTGGGTACCTGGCTCTGCTAGAAGATCAGCATATTAACCATCATCTCAGACATATCTAAGCATCTTCACCAAGCCACACTATTCTTTAAGAGTCCATACTCTTATTCTTGTTCAACAAACTCTCCCAGCTATTACGAGAGGCAGCCCTTCAAGCACTCATCCCTCTCAAGCTCTATTCTACCACCTAGAGTAGTTCCACACCGTGGAGTGTTATTGGTATGTATTTCATTACCCAGTTACCACCGTTGGGTGGATTTGATTCCATTATGGTGGTTGTTGACCTCCTCAGCAAAATTACACATTTTATCCCTTGCAAAGAAACATACTCAGCTGACCAATTAGCGCAAATATTCAGATCTCAAGTCTTCAAGCTACATGGGATGCCGGAGAAGATAATCTCGGACCGGGGCTCAACATTCGTAAGTGAATTTTGGCGCGCTTTTATGCGTTCTCTACGCATCAAACCCGGATTTTCTACTGCTTATCATCCTCAGACAGACGGACAGACGGAACGCATGAACCAGGTCCTTGAGGAATATTTGCGCCACTTCTGCTTGTACTATCAAAACAATTGGGTGAAGATTTTGGATATTGCTGAATTTTCAATTAATAACTTAGATTCAGCTTCGACTCTGGGAACTTCTCCGTTTTTCTTTGCTAATGGTTTTCATCCCAAGTTTAGTATGATAACAGAAAATTCAGGTATTCGTGCTTTAGATGATTTTATCGTGGACTTACAGGAAATACTGGAGAAGGCCATCAAATGTTTAACACAAGCAAAAAAGCGACAGTCCTTATATTAGGACTTGCGACGGAAAGCAGCTACACAATATCAACCAGGAGATTTAGTGATGCTTCTCCGGAAATTCATTCAAAGCAGGAGAATTAATTCCAAACTCGATTACAGGTATATTGGCCCTTTCAAGGTGATTGAGATGGTAGGTGAAAATGCAGTTAGGTTGGATATTGCACGCAAATACCCCAAACTTCACCCGGTCTTCAACGTCTCTTTAGTAGCAAAGTATCACCCTCCAAATCAATTCGCCAGTCAAGGAACATTACAGGGCATCAAGGATACATATTATGATTCAGGGCGCATTGTTGACTGGTCAAAGCTTCATCAAATTTTGGATGCTCCCCCGGTTAAGGGTAAAGCCCGCAAAGGAAAGTATGAATTTCTGTTAAGATGGTTCAATTCAACCCCAGGGGAAGATACATGGGTACTCGAGGATCACATTCCTAGCCATTATCAGAAATTCCTACAACAGTTTATTACACAATGGACGGCTTGGCAGCAAAATAAGAAAAGAAATGGTAATAGGTAAGACATGTTTTGTAACATTCAAGTCCCCAAACTCTAAAACAATCTGAGTTCTCAGAATAGTCAAGAGAAAGAAAACGACCTAGGAAGGATCAAGAAAACGTTTTTCTTGTTTCTACAAGTTTCTTTTTTGTTCTTTGATTCACATGGTAGAATTATTTATTCAAGTTTCTAGAAATTTTGCTAGGAGTAGTTGTAAGTTATAAAAGGGGAACTTGTAGCTACCTGGAAATCTTTCCTCGTGGCAAAATCTTTGTATCTCTGCCGCTTTTAATTTTTGAAATCCAAGCCTTATTAGAACTCAAACTCCTCAAAATTTCTTGCGCCAACAAAAGTTAAACCTTTTATATCAGACCAAACACTAGGTCCGGAAATTCTGGTAGCTAGTCTTTAGTTTTCCGTTTCCCCGGGTGATTTCCCGAAACACCCTATACTTTGGCCTTACACTATCCTGCCGTGTTTTGCACACCGGACGCATCCCTCAAGAACCTGTCCATGCGCATCAGCAACATATGGGGCAGGTTCCTTGCATTGGATGCATCCCTCATGGGGGCCTTATATAGCCGCGTTCTGCCCTGATCCCAAAGGGCCTTGCTAGCCATTCTGCACAATCACCAGGTCTTGTTCCACTACATCATCATTTTCCCTGGTTGTTCTCCCTTATTGCGACCAAGCCACCAAAGAAACTTCAGTTTTTCTTGTTGTTAAGGGTCTACCCTTCCGTTCCACCCATTATGCAGATATTGATATTACAGAATTGGCGCCACCAACGGACCACCTTAACTTCATCATCACCATCATCACGTCGGAAATGACCGCGGCAGACGGAGAGACCTGTGTGACCTGCATAAAGGCAGTTCAGAGTGAGGCTGCGGTGTGCACGCGAGACCCGCTCTTAACTGACTTATCCGCGAGGATTGAAAAAAATCCCGCCCAACTCAGGATCGCGCATCCCGCTTGGAATCCCCGCTAGTCACCAGCTGCCACACCGGACATTGCTCCAAATCTGGGCAGCTGTATGTGTACAACCTACATCCACCACACTACCCACATGACGCCAAATGGCTGGGCGTGTCCTATCAGCAATATGAGGAGAGCTCCTTTGAGAGCGGGCCCAGTACACCATGGGGCAGGTTTCTAGAAAACCTGCCAGTCCGCTGGACGCTTTCTGGTAAAAGCATCCAGTAGACGCTTCAAAAGCGCCCTCTGGACACAACATAGATGCTTTGAAGCGCCTGTTGGACAATGGGAACCAGAAGGAACCAGAGCGTCCAATGGGCGCCCACTGAACGCTTTTTGGAAGCGTCCAATGGTTGCTACCTGACAGAAGCGCCCACTGGACGCTAATAGAAAGCGTCCAGTGGGTGCTAACTGACTGAGGCACCACCCACTGGAAGCTTCATAAAAGCGTCCAGTGGGCGCTTCTGTCAGGAAGCACCCATTGGACACTTTTTTGAAGCATCCAATGGCTGCTTCTAACACAAAGCGCCGCATAGGGGCTCATTTTTTTGATTGAGCTCAAACTCTGCAGGTAATTCAAGGAGGGGGGTTGGAAATTAGGAGTTGATGTGCTAAGGGCCAACAAAGGGTAATACGCTGTTACTCTTTCATGTATCTCTTGTATTCCAATTTTATCTGTAGACTGCACTTATTTTGAGGGAAATAAAAATACAAATACATTCAACATCAAACTAAACAGTCCCATATCCACATTTATTTTGTGAAATTTATGAGAAATAATTTGAAAAATAAAAGCTAGACATTGGGCTCATTTTTAGAATCAACACAAGGTTGGCCAATTACAAAAGGACTTCTATCCCAGTTTCTGAAATCTTGGATAGTACATTGCACCATATCTTCATTTAAATCTGTGGTATAACTTTTCTAGAAATTTGGTAGTGTTTGAATAGAGAATGAAAAGAAGAGGTGACTTCATGAAAATGCATCTGCCCAGGTATAAATTTGGGGAATTAATCAAGCCACTGACATCATTCCAGAATCAAAAGTTTGAAATAATTTTTATTGATTATTAAAAGCTATCCTCACCTTTGGAATTATGTCATTGGGTACAGTACTTCCAAATTTGAACTTGTGAACATCTCAATTTGGTGACTGCAGAATGTTGTACTGAGTTACAACTTGTGAAGTAATGGACCCAATGACATAACTCCAACACCAGGGTGATTTTTTTCAATGATCAAATAGATAATTCAAACCTTTGGAATTGTATAAGTGGGTCAATTACTTCCAGAGGTATAGTTGGGGACATGTTTCTGTGTTCACTTTATTCAGATGTGCCCAAGTACAACTCTGGAAGAACTGGACCCTATGACATGATTCTTAAGGGAAGGATGGTTTTTTCATGATTACAAAATCATTTCAACCTTTGGCAATGGAATCATCTCAATGGGTCAATTACTTCCAGAGTAATACTAAGGTACATTTTTCATGAAGTCACCACACTCAGATGTGCCCAAGCACAACTCTGGAAGTACTGTACCCAATGACATGATTCCAAAGGTGGAGATGGTTTTTCATGATTAAATTTAAAATGATAATTCAACATTTGGGTCAATCCCTTCCAGAGTCATATAATTGAGCACATGTTTCTGAAGTCACCATACTCAGATGTGTCCAATTACAAATTTTGAAGTATTTGAGTCAAGGAACTTCCAGAGTTTTACTTGCACAGTTTACCCCATCTTTAACCTAAAAATCATGATAAAAATGGTTTTATCAACCCTTTAAATGGACTTTTTCTCTTCTATTGTTTATTTGATACTAAAATCCTTCTGGGAAAGTGTTTCTTGGCTTGCAAGTTGTGGCCAGATTCAAGTTTTTTGACTATTTTCTTACTATTGATTAACCAAGACTCTCACATACAAATAACTTGTACTTGTTCCTAATGCTACCCTTTCTGAAATTTTACTTTTGTGGTTGTTAGATTCTGTAATTTTATGCTTGTTAAATTTTGAAGTCTAGTTACTAACATGTTGCAGTTGGTTGGTCCTGGACCCCTTTCTAACTGTCCTCCGCACTGAATTCCTCACTGTTCTATTGCTTTACCAAATTTTCCAATCTCAAATCTTTGCCATACCAATGGCCCCCGGCACATCAAATCATCTATACAAATTTCATTGCGCATCCAGATTACCTACCTTTTGGAACAGAACACAAAAATAATTTCAGCTTGCATTTCAAAGGCAGGACCAACTGCAGTGGGAATTTGTTGTTGCTCACATACAGCCAGCACCCTACTAGTCCCAGTGGGACAGCACAGAGCACCAACGGACAGCTGGATAATAAACCTGCTGGCAAGGAGCACGGCACGGAGTAGCATGAGCCGCCAGGAAGACAACGGAAGTTAGGCTTAGCCTTGCCTCAAGTACTGGGTGCGCTCTCAAAGGAGCTCTCCTCATAATGCTGATAGGACACACCCAGCCATTTGGCGTTGTGTGGGGTGTGGTGGATGTATGTTGCACACATACAGCTGCCCAGATTTGGAGCAATGTTCGGTGTGGCAGCTGGCAACTAGCGGGGATTCCAAGCGGGATGCGGGATCCTGAGTTGGGCGGGATTTTTTTCAATCCTTGCGGATAAGTCAGTTAAGAGCGGGTCTCGCGTGCACACCGCAGCCTCACTCTGAACTGCCTTTATTCAGGTGACACAGGTCGACGGAGACCGATGGCAATGGGCCACCACCACCCACCACCAGCACCATCTTCCCCCCTCCTTGCGCCCCCTGCCCCGCTTCCCTCCACTGCATCGTCTACCCCTGCTCACTCGCACTCATCCGCCAATCCACTGGTTGATATCAGTTTCGCTCCCTGAACCCGGCACGCCAGTCCCCCTCTAACCTGGGTTTCCACTGTGGCGGGCGGGGAGGCGGTGGGCCCGCAGCCGCACAACACGCACATTCGCAAGTAGTTCCAGCCGCCGCGTCACCAGCAGCAGCCGGTGGACCACTTGCGGCTTGCCTCCGCTGGTCAACCACTTGTCCAGACCTAGCAGATCCCACTCGTACGCAGACACTACCAATCACAGCCACTCGGATGACATCGAATGTCCTCGCGCCTCGCCTTCCACCGCCAACTCTTCTGAGGGTCGGTACTCTCTTGAATCCTCTCCTGCCACCTCGGCCAGTGTCTTGCATCATGAAGACGATTCAGCTCAGCAGCGCACAGTCATCGCCAACTTTTCCAAACAAATACCTCTAACGCTTCACATTCCCGCCAGAACAGTTGCTTCACCAAATCCTGACACTTGGCAGAAAGAGTTGTTATTTAACTCAGATGGTCATGTTATCGGAGGCACTTTGCAAGGATTGGTCGGCAGGATGACTTCTCATGACACCCCAGTCGAAGCCGCCTTTTCACATGCGTTCTTTATGACCTTTTGACTCTTTACAACTCCAGCCGAGACTCAAGTTCTTGGGCGCGTTAATTGCCCAGTTCTCTCCAACATCTGAGTTGAATACTCCTGTCACCCCTGGTGATCCTTCCAATAGAAACGGCAAATTCACACCCATCCAATTACGGGTTTACAATGTGATGAAAAGCTAGCTCGAGCTTCATTGGCAAATGGAGACTGATGACGCCATTTTCCCGATGGGCTGAGACCCAGCTCCCAACGGCCTTACCTGTACCAGTGGAGAGGCTGATTGATTTGGCCCAGAAGCGGATAAAGCAAAAGGAGTTAGGAATTCACCATGAAGGGCTCCAAACGCGAACGAAAGTCAAGAAACAGTTAAACTCGAGCAGGGACGAGCACTTCAAGATGTCGTGCCCGGCGCCGATCATCTCAAAGGCCATGATGACTCAGCTTCGGTCCAATAGCTTCCATCACGCGGCAATACAGCTCATTGACTTCGATCCGATTGAGCTCGCCCGTCAGATCACCATGATGGAGTCCAAACTCTATCAGGCTATCAAACCCGAGGAAGTCATTGGCCAGCTTTTCAATAAAAAAGCTGGCTTGGCTGTCAATGTTCATGCTATGAGCGCAATGAGCACAAAAATGACCGGCTGGTTCACCGAGACAATCATTGCTGAGGACGATATTAGGAAGAGGGCACATACGTTGAAGTTTTTGATCAAGCTGGGCTTCGTGAGTGATTTCCAGTTTCTCTCAATGAGGATGCCAGCTGATAGAACGCTCTTGTGTGGGTCCTCATCTGATGGCTTTGAACGTAGAAACTACTCGAGATGCAGAACTATAATGCGCTCAACTCGTCCACGATTTTGCGTCTGAAGCGGGCGTGGGAAGGCTTAGGGAACAAGGCGCGGATGCTGTTTGAGACGATGAACAACGCTGTGAGCCACCAGCGGAACTACGCCCAGTACCTTGCTGCCCTCCGACAGGCGCAAACACCGTGCATTCCATTCTTGGGCGTCTATCTTACCGACATGACCTTCTGCCACGAGGGCAATCCTAACTATCGGTCTCAAACGCAACACTGACCCTCATGTCATCGTTTTCTCCTTCTTGTTCATACAAAAATCAGAATATGACAAAGCTCATGAATGAGCTAGAACGGTTCCAGGCTCCATTCCACTTTGTCGAAGTGCCGAAAATCGCCGCGTACATACGGCACTCGATGGACAACTTGTCGAGCTCGCAAGACTCGTCAGCAAACAGCCTGTATCAGCGCAGTTTGCAGATTGAGCCGCGCGAACCGACGTCCGTGGCCCATGCCCTGTCACTGCCTCTTCCTCCCTCTAGGCGGCAACCTGCTTGGCGAGTAGGTTGCAGCCTGGCTTGGCGAGTAGGTTGCCTGCTTGTCAAGCAGGCGGCAACCTGCCCGCCAAGCAGGGAGGCTGTCACCTGCTCTGTGCAAGGGTAGGTACCCGCGGGTACCTGGCCTGTCTGCCCCAGCGGGTGCAGGTGTCCAATCTGGGCCAGAAAAGGCACCAGATACCTGGACGCGCTCGGGTACCCGGGTGCAACTGTCAACTCAGATCTGGCCATCAAATCTCTCGACCAGCTTCTTGCCGCTCACACCTTGGAAAACGGCTCCAGCTCGCCCGTCCACTCCCACCAGCTCAAGGACGCAAGGGAGGGTGAACTAGGATCCAAAGGGTATGGCAGTCTGTATATATATCTTGCATTTTTTCTCTGCGTACTCACTACTCTTCCCTCTCACACACACATTTTTATAATACAGGTTCCACCCTTACCGGCTGGGGAGAGGCCAAGGACCCATGTCAGTGTCGCACAGGAGGTGTACGCAGGAGAATTACGACCTGCTGTTGTAAGGGGCGCGGCTGCACTCAAATAAGTATAACTGCACGGCGCAGTTCACAAAGTGGCATGGCCACGCCGGCAAGATTTTGGAAATTCTTGGGCCCCTCACGCAAGGGTCTTCCTGGCCAGCTTGACTAGCCACCAGTTATCCCTGAAGCTTCTGATTAGCCCTTCCTGTGGCCTAAAATCCAGGGTTGGTGATAGCAACTCAAGGAAGTCTTCCGCTTGAAAGGTGGTGGCCTATTTTCCTTGTCTCCAATGTTATTCAAAAGCATCAACACGCACAAATGAGCACAGTACTAAAGCAGAGCCACTGGTGGGGTCCACCTGCCCCCTCACAACCAAATTATCAGGTCAACATTTTTCCCACAGGCACACCATATAGTCTAGGTCTGTGTAACCGCTGCTCTCAGTGAGCTGTAGCTAAAGCAGATACAACTGGATGTGTCAAGCCTACTTGAATGCAGGACTATCATCCTTGCAACTCAGCACCTAAGTCCATGGCTAAGTTGGGCATAACTGGTCAATTGAATCAAGCTTTGGCTGTGTCTTGATCTCAGCCCACATGTGGTCAAGAGCTGATTTCCACATGCACTGCTAACCATGACAACACTTATTACACTCCCTAATAGATATTCCAAGGATAAGCTGGTTGCTTTTCTCAGATCCCATGACTGCAATACAGCCACACTCAGGAGGAGCGCCCTCTTGGCTGTCAAGCATGTAAGGGCTTGTTGATGGTTGCAGCCACTCATACCAATTGCCTGTGCATTGACCACAGGGACTTACCAAGCTGTTGAGACTCCCTTCTAGCAGGAAGGGATCAGTAAAAAGATATGATTTCAGCTTGCGTGGCCTGACTTTCCACATACTCCTAACCTTACTTTAACAACACACCTCATTGAACCACTGTTACTGGGCCCTGGCTATCTAGCAAGTAACTGGAAGTACACTGCCAGCAATGCTGGCTTGGATGGTTGCATCCAAGTTTACATCGGATGCGACCATCCAATCCAAACTCGGTTGCCGGGCCACCAAGTAAATCAATAGCAGATTGAAACTCGGTGGCCAAACACCTGGGCCACAGAGTTTGAATCAGTCAAGGATTTACTCGGTGGCCCGGCACCCAAGTTTGGATTGGATGGTCGCATCCAATATAAACTTGGATGCAAGCATCCAAGCCAGCTTTTCTGGAAGTGGTATTGCAAGAGGCTAATGCCATTGGCCTCTAAATCTGGGACCAGTGATAAGAAAAGGATTTCACATCTAACTGCCTAAAGCCACCCAGCTCATCAGTCCCAATATCCATCCCTATCCCACATCCCTTGGTTTTCCCTTATACCCTTACTATTGGAGGACTTCCCTTGGGTTCTGTAGGGTGCTACAGAGTCACATCTAGAATTTCAAATTCTAAATTGCTTTACCAAAATTTGCAGGGGAATATAATTTGAGATTTTGAATCTGCAGATCTGACTCTGGAGACCCCTACAGAATCAAAGGGAAGTCCTCCATTGTATGTTCACATGAAGATCTGTATGTGGTGTCTCCCTGCCACTGTCCATTCATGAGAAGCTTTCCTGTTGCAAAGGCTTACCATATTTTAAATCTAATTCGCCTAGCTTGCTCTGAAAATGTCAGCTTCTTGCACCCCCAACCATCCCTGACTCTTGAACAGAGTTTTTGAAGTCCCCTATCACCTTATTCAGTGCACCTCCATTGCTGTTACCAAGCTGACTTGGCTTTACCCGCAGATTAATTCCACCAAAGCCCCACATTATATGGGAGAGGTTGTTGAATTGTAGGCAGAGCAAAAATTGATTTATAGATGGTTTCTGAAATTATCTGCTGGTTGGCTAAATTTTTTGTTCAAGAGCAGTGATAAAAATATGTGGGAATGTATGCAGGGAGCATTATGTGATTCAAAATGTTCAGAAAGAGGTTGATGGAAAGATGGTTGGTTGTAGCATGAGTGCACACTAGATGGCAAGCAGATAGGGATAGTGCCTGGGGTGATAAAAACCAGGATAGATGGGTTGGACTTTGGGTAATGAATCTGGGAGGAAAGGCGGCAAAGCCGCCATGTCCTCTAGTTAGAGATAATTCCTTATTAATATTCAATAAGAAGTTTTTTTTTTCAAAAGCATTGATCAAATTGATCCTCCAGATTTATTTGAGATGTGGTTTTCAAAAAAAAATAGTAACAAGAGTGATGAAACATCACTACAGCTTGCTGCCGCTCCCACTTCTGTATGCGGGTTCTACTGGAGCTATACCATTGCTACTAGGAAAAAGGCTTAAAATCTTTATTGGGCCTTGGTTATACGACTGCCAAGGATTTGTTAAACGACTCCTGCGACGTTCCCGACGTTGCAGATGAGAGTTGTTTAACCAAAAACCAAGTGGATTTGGGAGTCGCACCTCCAAATCCCAAATCCAGCAAAAGTGTGGAAAAATATTAAATCTGGGGAGTCGTTCCCCCAAAACAAGCCTCATAATTGGGAGTCGTTCAACTTTCCATTTATGTACTGACGGACTTTTTTAAGTTCTCATGAATCTCATAACCAAATCAATCTAAAAATATAATAGATTTTTGAATGGAAAGAATCAAAAGATCAAAAAATAAAGAATAAGATTCCTTTTTATAACCAAAGAAGACAAAAACTACAGGAAATTAAGAACAACTGCAGAAAAGTAATGCAATCTAATGATCAGCGTTATTTGCAGTAGATTCTGCTCCAAGTCTTGCAGTCAACTGGAAACAACTAAAGTATTTTGCCTCCCAACCCAAAGGTTCTGGCATAGCAGTTTGGCGCCATTGCTGAGGAGTTGGGGGCTGGAAAATAACGGACCTTGTTCAGCTCAACAAAAAAAAAGTTGTACAAAAAAAAAGGAAAGCAATGAAAATTGGAGGTTTTTTGTTTTGTTTTTGTCAATCAACTCCCAAATATGGGGTTTGTTTTAGGGGAATGACTCCCCACATTTAATATTTTCTCAAACTTTTGCTGGATTTGGGAATTGGAGGTGCGACTCCCAAATCCACTTGGTTTTTGGTTAAACGACTCTCATCCGCGATGTCGGGAACGTCGCGGGAGTCGTTTAACAAATCCTTGGAAGTGGTATAACCAAGGCCCTCTTTATTTGTACCCAAGCTGCATGAACTGGTTTATAACCTGGCAGCTTTCGAAACAATTTTGAAAACTTTTTGAATTATCTTTTTAACAAAATTTTAACATTTCCGCTGTTCAAATACTTTCCAAATAGTTTTCCAATAACTTTCAAATACCTGTTTATAATTGATGCCTTAGAATTCTACCCTGATCAAGTGCCACTGGAACAAACTCATTCCTTCTTTTATTTTCAGGAGACCAGGGCTTTTCACCTGAATGCAGATTTGCCTTGTTGATGATTGTACACTTTCATGAGACTATCAATTTTGTTAGATTGACTCAGTCTGTGAGGATTGAGTTGGACAAGTATTGAAGGCTGAGTGGCATTTCAGGGGAGTTTCTTTTATTTTTCTTAAACAAAATCAATGTGAGACTGGCTGGTTTCAGATGAGATTGGTTTATGTATTTCTACAATAAGAAATGGAAGGAAAGCAAAGACAACTTGCCTTCAGTTTATATAGATGGGTTGATTGATTTCACCTGAGGCGTACATAGCTTGTCAGCCTGTCCCCATCACCATGCCAGCTTGCTTAAGGGAGATCACAAGCATGAGTGATAACTATTTGTCCATAGCTCTAGCAAGTGCGTGAGCTGCATGCGCTAGCTCTCTCAGTTGGGTTCTGGAAATAGGCGGAGGTACTCAGGACCCGGTTGCGCACCGCCAGAAAAGCTGGCTCGGAACCGGATGGTCAACATCCAAGTTTATTTTGGCTGCGGCCAAATTCAATTCAAACTCGGGTGCTGGGCCACCGAGTGAATCGTTGACCGATTCAAACTCTGTGGCCCGGGCGCTTGGCCACCGAGTTTGAATCGGTTCCCAATTTACTCGGTGGCCCGGCGCCCGAGTTTGAATTGGATGTCCGCATCCAAAGTAAACTCGGATGCGACCATTCGAGCCAGCATTGCTGGCAGTGCGGAGGAACGCAGCTTATGTGCTGAAGCTAGGAACGAGCTCATGATCACACGCGCGTTTCTCCCTTCTGCAGACAGAGATTGTGAGGCAAAGGTTATTCAATTTGCACGTCAAGCTCAACCAGGAATTAAGGGGATGGATGAACGATGGGAAGAACGAGATGGTGGTGTCATTCGCTGCCTTCAAACATGCTACATCTGTAGTATATCAACTCTTTTTTTGAGATTGAATCTCGAGCGAGAGCACGACTCTATGTAGCTTAACTGACCCTCTACACGGAGAGGTCCACTCGCGGCTGGATGCAGGTATCATTACTCTGAGTCTACAATATTAATTATATGGAGAGCGCCTCTCACTGAGAGACGAGTAGAAATACAAGATGAGCTTCTACTCGATGATGATGGCATGTATTTATGAGGATGAAGATGGCTTTCAGCTCAGGCGATGACAACCTGAATCGAAACCAAGCGCGCGGATCCCCAGCATCATCCAGAGGAGTGAGTCCATTATGTATAAATAAATACCAGATGGAGTGGATGTATGCATAAATACATACGCGCTGCTGTATCCATGAATGCATACATGCTTCCCATGTTCGATCTGCCTCGATCCTATATTGCACCACGTCTGCCATGCACTGGCACAAGAGGACTCCAGATGTGCCTTCATCAAGTCTTATCTTGCTAAAATATTCCTTAAAAAATTGAATAAAAAATGATGAGCAGGAAGTGAAGAATGTCTACTTGTGTGTGTGTGAGCAACGGGTGGTTGTGCTGTGCTGTACGGAGCTCATTTAAACACAGCCACTGCCAACAACAAATGAGCAATTCTTGCTCAAACGGGGGTAATTTGGGAAGATGTGGGACATGCACAAATTATGTATGCAAACGAGATGTGATGCATACGAATGAATGCTGGCCAGTGGTGATTTTAACCATTTTTGGATCGGAAGGGAAGAGGTGGGCTGATAAGGATTCGGCTTGTATACCTAAAGCAACACAGGATTCGTCTGTCTTGAGAGTGCATTTTGGGACTCTGCAGAAAAATGCACCAAGATTGGAAGAGATTGCTGAGAATGTTGACTTTTTTAATATTAAATATGTAATTAATATGTATTTATGTTCACTTCTTCGACTCAACTCTGAAAGGAAAGCGCGTCGCGACAGACGCGCTTCGCAGCGTACATTTTAGCTTACGCGTTCGGTTTGTTTCACAGGCGCAGCTGTCTTTTGGGGTTGTGTAACATCAATATGACAGTTGTTTGAACCCTAATTTAATCCTTGAAAGAAAGTCTGATCAAGTCATAATAATATACATAAATAAATAATAAAGATATCATGATCACACCCACCATATTTTACCCATACCCACGGGCGGCGTGCTAAGAAAATGATAAATACACACACCCTTTTTCCCTCAGCAGGCCAAGAATTCACCCTTTTATTCTTATCTCGACTGAGCTAAATCCCTCCCACACGTTCAAACCTCGGGTAATAAAAATATATCGATCCCCCAGTACCCCCTCCGATCGTCTTTCCTATCTGTTGCGTGAACCAATTCACTTCACTCCAATCCCGGGCAACCCCGGCTTCATACATAAGACATCCTCCACATCGGCCGTTTCAGCAGCAAGACCGACATTATTATCGACTTGAAGAACTGGTCAAGAGGAGCAACACCATCATCACTTCTGCACACACACACACACACACACACACACATACGCACACCCCTCGATTGGCATCCTCCGGCCAGCTCTCTCTTGAGAGTGACATTTGTGAATCTCCTGGTCAGAAAGGTTGAAGAAGAGAGACAGACTGTCCTTCCTCGACGCCTCTGTCCAAGCGACTCTAGACTCTCCCAAAGCTGTACATCCACACCATTTGAACTGTACACCAGTGTTGGAAGTGGCGAGTATTAGTTTACAGAGTGCAAGCAAGAGGTTCTATTAGTAAAGCCCAACGAACGGCCGGCTGGGGGTGAGTTTGCAGTGGAAGAATTTGAATCAAGTATAGAATACAAGTTAACGCATTTCTATATTCCAATATTTATATATATACAACTCTAGCTTGTTTGCAATTCTTCTCTCTGCCATACACATCCTTCAGAGGTCCCTCTGGTGCGTTTCTTTTCTCTTCCTTTCTAACCTCAAACAACGTTCCAGTCCATCCACTCAGCCGCTCCCTTTTAAAGACTGCCTCCCTCTCCCAACCGTATTCCGGATTCCCCCCTTAATCCTACATAATCTCTTCCATTCTCATCCCCATCCCCATCATCCCCCCATCTCTAGTTCTTCTTCCCCTTTCGTCCGTCGATCTGCCGTTCTTGAATGCTAATATCGACTACCAATACTCATTGACTGTGTCTTTTTTTCTAATAAATAAATCAATCCATATAAATACATAATACATAGATACATTCTCCATCTCAAATTTCTCTGCACACCGCGCAGAGTCAGAGTCAGACTCAGTGGGTTGTTGTTGCATACATACACTCCTCTCTCCCTACAAGAGACACACCATTCACAGTTCTCTCTCCTCCCCCCATCCCGAGGCCTCCAGACATGCCTCCGCCCTCCTCTTCCCCCCAGCCCGTCCGACTCAGATCACTCAGGAAACACTCCTCCGCTACTCATCAGACCCTCTTCGGGAGTCGGGCCAGCTCCAGCAGCCACTCCCTTGAGGCCCCGGTCCCTCACCCCTCCCCCGCATTCAGCCCGGCCTCGCCCCATCCGCCTAGCCAGCCCTCCTCGCGTCGATCAAACTCGTCCAGTCAGTCCTACAATCCCCTCGTGTCCTCCTCCTCCTCATCATCCCATACTCCGCCTGGTTCCTGGTCCGTGTCGGGTAAACTCGTTAGGAAGAAGGCTAGCGGTCTGTTTCGTGAGGCCGCTCGCAGCTGGGGTCGATCGAAGAGCAAAGAGGTCCTGACCTTCGGACTAGGCGTCCTGATCGGCAGCCAAGATGCACAAGCCGCTAACCCCACCCAACCACACCCATCATCATCATCCCACCCCCCACCCCTCCCACTCCCCCCGAACTCTCCTGCCAACCTCTCATCATCTGCATCTCCCGCTCCTCCTATCGATCTTCATCACCCATCTCAACAACAACAACAACAACAACAACAACAACAACAACAACAACAACAACAACAACAACAACAACAACAACACCCCTCAACCCCCAGCCGAGCCCAAGAACCTGAACAACCTACCCTCCCCAGCTCCGCCGCCACTATCGTCAAGGGCCCAAAGAAACGTCTCTCGTTTCACAGCTCCAAGAAGGTCAAGGGGAAACCTAAAGAAAACTCCAAAATAGTCAAGCGTCGCTCCGAAATCGGCTTTGGGGATTGGGCAGGTGAGCCGTCGTCTCATATAACACATTGCCTTCATTACTTGCTCCCCTCTCCCCCTTCTCCCTCAGAGACTTACACTCACTTTCCTACTCCCTTTCAAACCACTCCGCCCTTGCCAGACACCCTCAACACTGCAGTCGATTCCTCATCACCCCCGTCTCAACTTCATACCGACGAGATCCCAGTCATCCCCACTCAAACCCATACACCCGCACTGTCCACTCACCATTCCGGCTCCAAACATCTGTCCTCCCACTCATCTGCTCACATGGCACTCCCATACCGTCGTAGAGAACGTCCTGGCAACATGACCAAGCAACTCACATCTTCCTTGGAGGTTGAGGCAAGTAATCTGCTATCTTTCATCACTATTCCCTCTATCCCCACATACATAGGCTGACTCGTTTTTTCCTCCTCTGATACTGTGGTCCTTCTTCAGTCTGTGACGCAAGCCGTCAACTCACGTGTGCCTCGCTCCACTTTCCCTCATGCCCACCGCTCGCCACGCTCCCCTCGTCGATTTTACAATACTCGGGCCGCTGTCCATCGCTCCCAATCGCAGAACTTACCCTCTCAATCCAACTCGATCAGTGATACTAGTACCCCACAATCGCATAGCGTGAATCTCTCCCTCAGTCATTACCAGCAGCCAGAGCCCCTCACCTCTTCCCCTTTCAAACGATCCATGAGTCCGGTTAACCAGTTTGAAGATGGTTATGACGTTGAATCACCTATTGCTTCCAAGTCATACGGTCGCGCATCTCGTGTCCCTTGTCATCGAATCTCATCTGTCAGCTCTGCACGCGCCAATTTGTTTGGGGCCATGCCTAACAAAAGTGGCAGCCTTCAACCCTCGCCACGTCCAGCATCACTCTTCCATTCATCCACGCCTCATCACGCTCAGTCGAATCATCCTCTCTCACCTTGGCTGAAGGGTTCTGAGGTACCTTCCATGCCCACTACTACTACTCTACCTCGCTCCAGACAACGCACAGTTAGTGCAACGTTGCAAGAGCACTCAAGTCGCCAGAACGCCAAGCATCTTTCTACTCTCATCGAAGATGGATGTGATTCCGATCCTGAGAGCCGCCAACTGGCACTTGACTGTCCCCTCTCGAGTCCCACCCGTAGCCCGCCCCAGGATTTGACTCACTCACACGCCATTTCAAGTGGGTCTTCTGTATCTGTTCAGAAAACTGCCTCTCTTGGCTGTTATCATCCTCAACCCGAGAGCTGGGCCATGCCGCGAATAGAAGGACTTGACATGACTCCTCAACGTCGAAGCTTGGATGGATCACTGGACGACAGCGATCCTGATGAGAAGGGGGAGCTGGCCTTATCCAGCCAGCCTTCAAGCACAACTAGCATTGCTTCCAGTCTTACCACCCACGAATCCGAGACTCTCGCTCCCGACCATTCTCTTAAACCTTTCCACTTGGGATTTGACGGCTTTGGTGCCCTGCCGCCTCCTGAATCTCCCTTCCCCGGACCTCACCGCATCAAACGTGGCGGTATTCTTCCCGCTAGTCCAAACAAGCTGAAGCGCGACGTCGATGGTGAATTGGTCGCATTTCCTACGCAACCTACCCTCAATCGACAGCGAACAAACGGGCCTGCGCCCAACTTTCGTACAAAGCATGATGCCTTCGAGCCGGTGTACTCTCCAAGGCACTCATGGGGTCGTCAATCTAACAATCCGAGTGATGACGACGAAGACGATCTTGGTCCGGTAGGTCAGCATGAACGCGATGGTCACAACGGCTCACATGAGTCGCATGAAGGAATAAGTAATCTAAGTGTCCCAGGCTTGACAGATTCGAGCTCGCTGGCTTCTAGCCTTGCCTCATCAAATCAAAGTAACAATCCGTTTAGTATTCGCCCACCGGTTGATGACCCAGCCCTCATGTCAACCTGGGGCAAATCGCCTGACGAGTCCGGTCGCGATGCTAAACGACGCAGTCTTCCGGCAGATGTGACGAGGACAGCCGCTCAGAATCTCACGCCAGCTCCGCCCTTGCCAATGGGTCTAATTTCTACTCCGATTTCAGTCAAGCACTCACTCACCCACCATTCCTCTTTGAAACCTCTGGTTCCGTCTGCCAATTCATCCTTCCAGGAGGGGGAATGCTCTTTCCAAAACGTCAAACCTAACGCGTCAGCCTTCCTTTCATCGGGAATGGTCAGCAAGAAAAGCGTCGCTCGTGATCGCAGGGAAAATAGTCTTAGCAACTCGAGTGCCCTATTCAAATACGCCCTCTCGAACCTCAATGACCCAAACCTATCGACAGGGGATAGCAGCTGTAACTTATCTGCTGAAGCTTCTATTGCTCTCAAATCCATGTGTGAAGCATTGGGGGGTCCTCGGGTGATTGTAGCTGCTAAACGGGAAGATGAGCAGCAGAGTGGCCTCACAACAGAACAGTACGAACGAAGTATTTCGATGCAGAGTGGTCAAGATTCTTTCAGCCCGAACCAGAGCTCGCTTGGAATAGTACTGCCCGACTCTTTTGTGCGGCAGCCACCTGTCTCATCGCTGAGGATGCCAGATACGCCCATGAAGAAGGCGGTCGTTTCACACAAATCGCACCCTCACATCAACAAACCTTTTATCCCATCCGGTCTAGGAAAACTGTCCAGCTCTTACTCCCCCTCCATCGGTGGTTCCCCCATCGACAATTCACCAACCTCCCGGGGCCATCAATTCCAGGTGACAGAATCACCGATACCACAGCTAGTAGCTAATAATGGGTGCTCATCCCATTACACAGTCTTCGATGATCCTGATCCATCTCCATCATTATTTCGGGTCAACACTACAAACGGTCAAATCTCACTAGACTCCAAGTCTCTGGTTAAGCAATCCCCCATGTATCGGCGTCGAAGCAGCGATGGTGTCCCTAGTAACCACAGCATGAATAACGGTAGCCTCAATAAGGCCTCAGCTCTCCGCCAGAGTAATCCTTTTGATGATCCGGGTACACCGACCAAAGTCGCTGCATCATGGTTAAAACGTGGTAAGTTGACCATCCTCTCTATTATGACAACTCTCTCGCTTAGAAGAAAGTTTGAATCCTAACACTTCGTCATTGTTTTTTTTTTTATTTCAGCACAACCTCTCGCCTCTCCAGGAAACTCCATCTCCTCGGTCACTAGCTCACCCAGCATGCTGCACCACTCACACGCAGACCGACTAAGTACATCTCACTTCAGCGCAGAACACTCGCTTGATCCCCAAGTCACTCCCAACCGCCATGGAGGTCGCTCATACACGCATTTTGCCCTTTCACCCATGCTAGGTATGGACTTGAGGCCAGGATCCCGCTGCAACCTGACCCCTGGCCATGGACACTCTGCTTCACCGCCCTCGCGTCGTCCGTCATTCAACAATCGGCACTCCAGTCCCACACTCGATGATTACCAGCGCAGAACCAACAATATTCTCTTTGGCCAAGTTATTCCAAGGCGTTTACGATACGATGCGGAATTTGATGAACTGGAAACGATTGGGAAAGGGGAGTTTGGTGAGGTTTTCAAAGTCCAACAAAATTCCACCGGCAAGGTGTTTGCCATCAAACGCCCAACGCGACCTGCCAATGGACCCAAAGCTCTGTAAGTTAAAGAACCCTGTCCCATCTTGTTAAGAAAATAATTGTCATCTGGGTAACTCATGCTATTTCTCATGTGTATATGTCACAGTGCGCGACAATACGAGGAAGTTGATCTCCTCAAAAGACTCACGCAAGGGAATACTCATTCCGCACACATTATTCAACTTCACGCGGCCTGGGAGGAAGATCACCGCTGGAATATCCAGATCGAATTTTGTGAAAACGGGACGCTTGAACACTTCCTAGGATTGATAGCTGGCTTCCAAGATCGGGTTGACGAGGAACGCATTTGGAAAATCACATCCGAGCTTGCCCAGGCTGTTGCCTTCATGCACTCTTCTGGTGTACTCCATCTCGACATCAAGCCTGCGAACATCTTCATCACTGCTCACGGTGGTTTGAAAGTTGGTGACTTTGGTCTGGCTCGAAGATGGCCTCGAATCAATCCCAGCGAAGCTCGTGAGTGTGGTGTGTTGAACGGTCGTCATAAACTTTTTCAACACGTACCAGCGAATCCAACTCAGCAAGACGACAATCCCGTTCCCTCTCGATTTTTGCGATATGAAGATGTCGGCGATCATGAGGAACGGCATATGATGCGCTTCAAAAGCTGCGGCCGTTTTGTTGGCTTTGATCAAGAGCGTGAAGGTGACCGGGAATACATTGCCCCGGAAATTCTGAGTGGACGATATGGTGAAGAGGCGGACGTGTTCTCAGTGGGCTTGATTGCCCTCGAGATCGCCACTAATGTGGTGCTTCCTGACAACGGCGATGAGTGGCTGAGCTTGCGGTCAAACGATTTCAGTCGGACGGATCTCAGTCACTTGAGCTCGGAACTCGTACAATTGATTAAAAGGATGATGGACAAGCATCCTGACCGACGCATCACCGCCGCCGAACTGACTCGACACCCCGTAATTGCCAAGCTCAAAACCTTGAGAGACGCGGGCCTCGCTCAGGAGATGCAGGACATCATGGGAGAAGGGACGGTTGAGTGTGAAGAGGCGAAGGAGGTAGTGGACAACAAGCCCGATTCTGCTGGTGATATCATGATGTTACCGGGCGACGGTTCTCACGATCTGTCCTCCACAGCACCCGCCGCCACACCTCTTCGACCAGCGCCTCCGGCGGATAATATTTGGCGAGTGGCCCGCGGAGCGGTCCTGCCTGAAGCCGAGGGCTTTCTGCCCTTCATCCTCACCGGCCAGAATACCCCTTCAAGGCCCAAGCTCTCTGTCAACTCCTGGCACAACTCTACCGAACAAAACGGCGCATCGCATTCGAATTCCCGAGCACCAGTACCAATTAGCGACGCGATGGAAATCGATGCATGACCGATTTGACCCGCTATTTCCTCTCTCACTCTCCCTCTATCTATCAATAAAAAAAAAGTAGTACAAGCCTTGAAACCTTACTCGCAGCTCGCCGCAAGGGAACCCTCTCCCTAGCCTTGCCTTAGGAAGAGGAAGGGTACCTGACACACCCAGACTTTGTAGACCTATTTTTTTGTTCGACGCAATCATCGATTATCATCATCTTTTGTTTTCAGTTTCAGTTCTATTTGCGAGGTGAAGTGGATCAAGATCCGGCCGGCAGCCATTTGTTCTTCGAATTCCATTGGCGACCGTTATTTATCCCACCCGACTCCCTCCTCGTCACTTTTCCAATGCTGGTCACACATATCTTTTTTTACCCCGCTGCTTTTTTGCCTGTCGTTTGCCTTGTTTTCTTTTCTCTGAGACTACTTGTATGTCTACTACTATCTTGCTTTTTTTCATCATTCTTCTAAGCAGCTAAATATTCACCATATCCAATATTATTATTATTATAATCCTAGTAATCGTATTATTTTGTCGACCGGTCCGATCTTAAGAGACTTTTTTAACTTTCTTTCTTTTTCTTTTTTTTCTTTTTTGATGACTTGTTAGTGTTGCTTTTGATTGCTGAGTTGGTTGCTTCTTTTGTGGTCTGTCCTTGTGTGTTGCTTTTTCTTGGTCCTTTCTTCCTATTTTCTTCCTGATATTTACTTAGATATATTATGAGTACGTTTGATCTGCTTGAATATTTTTACATGCAGACACATCAAATGTGCGGTCGTCGATGAAGAGGGTCTATACGATGTAATACATTGAAGTTAATTAATGATATTTCGGTGTTGCGTTGCGAATTTCCAATGTTGGTTTGTTTTATAATGGTATCAGCTTCAGATGATCTGCATCACAGCAGGTCATGGTTTTTAAAATGGTTCTTGAAGTTCCTTCTTCGCAGTGTGCCAGGTCGGTCTTTTTTTTTTTTTTTTTTTTTCAATTGTTGACCTCAGATTTTGAATGGCTCTCTGGAAACTCTGGAATTCCAAAATTCCTGACAATAAGTATGGAACTCACATCTTATGTATAACTTGTGATTACTTCTTTTTTATTTTGATGTATTTTATGTCCGGTTCAGATTGAATTGGATGGCCGGGTGCAGGTTGTATGCGCGACAAGGCTGGAAATTCTCAATCGATCGGGCTCACAACCCAATTTCAACCACGTAGAATATATCGCGTCTAGTTTTTCGAAAAATGACTACCAAGAATGCGAATCCGGTTCCAGGAGCGGGCACAAATGGACGACCGATAGTGTTCATGGGTAAGGCAACAGTAGAACACAATCCTTCAACCGTTCATAAAATAAAACGGAAAAGATCACTGATCGATCATTTGAACGGTTAAAATCCATTCTTAGATATTAACATTGGTGAAACTCCAGCTGGTAGAATCAAGTTCGAACTATTCACAGATATCGTTCCTAAAACGGCTGAGAACTTTCGACAACTGTGTACGGGTGAACACCGGTAAGTCCATGAACTCAGAACGAGAAAGAGAGTGGCAATCAAAACTAAACTAATCACTTGGCTTCTTGAGCTGAAATCATTTACCTCTCTTAATTACTTCCTCGGCTGGTTCCAAGCCCGAATCGACAACCAGTAGGTTACAAACACAGCATTTTTCACAGAGTGATCAAAGATTTTATGGTACAAGGTCAGACTAAAATTACTACATACAACGTCTATGGTACAAGGTTAGACTAAAATTACTACATACAACGTCTCTCGTGAACCTGCTTTTTTTTCTTTTTTCTCATCCAGGAGGCGATTTCCTCAATTCTGATGGCACAGGTTCTACATCTATCTACGGCCAAAAATTCGAGGATGAAAACTTCAAACTAAAGCACGAATCAGCTGGATTACTCTCGATGGTCAGTAGTACTACTCAAAACAAATTTATCTCGTTTTTGGTTTGTTATTGAGATGATTCGCACCTCTGATTCATTCAGGCTAACTCAGGACCGAACACGAACGGCTGTCAAGTGAGTAAACAAAAGTCGTCTTCTTGATCATCGAAAATAGAGTCACATGTTCTGGGCGACAAGTATAAACCAATGAATCCAAACTTTTCTTTTCTGTATATACACAGTTTTTTATCACATCAGCAGCTTGCGATTTCTTAGATGGAAAGCACGTAGTATTTGGGAAAGTTCTAGACTCGGATGGTTTGTTAGTAATGCGTAAAATAGAAAACGTACCAACGGGTCCAAATAACCGACCAAAGTTAACGGTAAAAGTGACCGGTACAGTCCTTCTCCCTGTCGCTCTCTTCAATCCTCCTCTCCAGTCTTACTAAATCAGTCCTTTTCTCCCCCCACTTCATTGTAGAATGCGGCGAAATGTAATCCGAGATTTATTTTGCCCTATACACCCCTTCTTTCTCCTGCCCGCTCCCCCTGCCCTCTTCCTTCTGCTGCCCCTGCCCTTTAATACCCCCCCCCCCTCCTACTCACGAGAGAACAA